>BMAV01001023.1:206007-230911 GCA_019973955.1 Trichonephila inaurata madagascariensis
GGAATAATTGAACATGATAATGATGGTTAGAACAGTTATTAGTTCTCATTTTAATTTTGTAAATAACTGATATCAATAAACCACTTTGCACTATTTTTTACTTTTTCTCAAAAAGATGTTTAGAATTTGGGGGGTTCTGCTTAGAAATGATAGCTGCTTAGATTTGAATAAATATGTTAGTTTAGCTAATAGGAATTTCCTGTCTCATAATTAGTTAAGTTAATAAATACTGACTAATTATTTTAAGTTCAGTTACTACAGAACCAAATAAATGTAGAAATAGAATATCATTTCTGATATATCTCTCATTAAACAAGATATGATTTATTTTAATTTTAAAAATTTTTATTTTTAGGTAAATTGTCATGAATTGATTGGAGAAATATCTGCTGTTGTTGAAGCAAAGTTGAAAAATAAAATTTTGAAAGGTATTTACCATATTTATATTTTTCTCGTTCCATTTGTGTATGGTTTGACTTAAGTTTTCCCTGGATGTTTATAAGGATTTTATTTTTTTAGGTAAAACATATGCTCCCTGTGTGATACTTCTAAAAAATATCCATCTTGTTGGGAAAGAAAGAGAAACAGTTAGTGAAGGTAAGTTTTTGTTTTTATGTTCTACTTTTGATAAAATTTGTATATGTATGGTGGTTACATTTTGAAAGTTTTTTTTTCATTTATGAATGAAAATATCAGAAAGATTATTATTTTTTTTTGTAGAAGCTCAAACTTCATTAAAAGCAAAGGCAAATAAAATATTTCTTCATAATATAATAAAAAAATTTTTTTAGTTTGCTTCCAAAATAATTTTCTCCTAAGTTTTTTTTCATTTATATTACATTTATTTATTTGCTTTTAAAACTTTTGTTCTTTTTGAATTATGCTTTCAGTTTATGTCCTATGTTACATCCTCTGTTACAGAATGATTTTACTCTCTTATTAGTTATCAGTAAATGCACTCTGTTTCTGTTATATTTCATTTGTATTGCATGAAATGGCAAAATAATAATGTAATATTAACCCTCTTCCCGGAACATCTGTCTCTCAGACGGGGATGATTTGATTTGATGCCTATAGATAATGCTGGGGTGTGATATTGAGGTGGGCTGCCTTGACATCTTCAGTTGGTCTCTACCCAGTGAGAGGATCACATGGTGGAACTTGACGATTTTTTTCAACTCTCGATATGTGCAATTTTCTAATCTATCACTGTCTATCATGCAGATATTCCTAGAGTTTTTTCGTTTTGGATATTATTATTTTTAATTATTTTTACATGATTATAAATAATTTCTAATAAATTTTTATAAAAATACTACTTATACAATTCTAGTGATACAAATATATTAATATAGTGTGCCTCATAAAGACTTAAATATTAAAAATTGTACTTATTTAAGCCATACTCAACTTCATGAGTGATAAGGACATTTTAAAGAGTCCTTAAGGTAATAAAATTTAAAAGAAATTTGCATCTCCGTCTGTCAGACGGATGTTCCTCAGAACGGCAAAAAATTGATGTACCAGTCAGAGGGTTAAATATGGTAATAGTCTAGCAGTATAATTTTTTTTGTTCATTTTTTTAGTAAATTTGATTTGAAATAACATACATGAATTCTTGTTACTTTTAAGATGTCACATAGTATCTTAAAGAATCTATCTCTTGACATCTAAAAAGTTATTTTTGTTACCTTTTAGATGGTCATCTTTTTTGTCTTGTAGTATTAAAACATTTTAGTGTGAGTACATTATTAAAAGTAAAGCAATTGTTTTTCTAACTGACAATTATATTTAATTGCTGAACTAATCCAGTTTTTAATCTTGTGTAATAACTAAAAAAAGTAAGAAGTTTTTTTTAAATGTATTCTAGTAATTAATAAATTAATGTAATTTATCTAAAAAATATAAAAACATATATTAAAATTCATAATTCATTTTATCTTTGTTCTTATAGTATGAAAATTATATGAAAAAAAAATGTTTGAAATGTAATTATATATATATATATATATATATATATATATTTTACTGGAATATTTTCCTTATTACTTATACAAAATTTTAATCTTTGATACCAATTATATAGTAATACACCATTCAGTTATTACATTTCAACTGTCCCTCATCTAAAACTGAGCTTGCAATGTGACAAAATCAAGACACATGTGTAGCTTATGTTAGAGTGTATAAAGTGCCTATATATATGCATTCTGTTCATATGTAAAGTTTTTAGTGACATAATGTGGGAAACACGCCTGATTTTTTTTTAGATTTTATTGAAGATCAAATCATGGCTAGATGCCTGAAAACAGTGATTTCAGACATGCACATTTAATGGACTGCTCAGATGTAGCCATTGTGAGTACTTATTGAAAATGGTGCATGGATGGCAAAATGATAAGTTACTGGGCATTGATTTGTCAGCTATGGCAAATTGATTCCAGAGGAGGGCAAAGATAGTTTTGCATATTGTCTTCCATGATCATAGGTCTGCAATGGCCAATACCACCACCAGCTACAACTGTGGCAACTCAAAAGGTGTATCTAAACACACATTGCTGCATATAAGCCTACACAGATGGTACTTGAATTGAGTCTCTGCATTACTAGTCTATGGTGGTAGTATCATGTTTTCATGAGATAGGATTCATCATCTCCATTAAAACAATCCCTGAGGCCTGTGCTGTAGGTGAACATCATTGAAGACCAGGTACATTCTTTCATGGCAGTAGTGTTCTTAGCTGGTGGTGGCATTTGCCATAGAATATTGCTCAATGTTATAAAGATCAAATTGTCACCAAGTGGTTTGTAGAACTTTCTTATGAATTTCAAATTATGCATTGACTTTTCATTTCAACTTGCATGAATCCAATCAAATGTTTGCGATTCCACCTGGTATGTTGAATTTATGCTACCACCCTGCTGCTTCTCAATTTTCTAAAATTATGGAGGCAATTGATAAGTTCCTGGTACCAGATACCTCAAACTACATATCAGCACTTTATTGAGTCAGTATCTCATCGGTATTGATGGTTTTGAAGACAATATGTGGTCCTACCATCTTGTGCACAGCTTTCTCATGTCCAAAATTTCAGATAATATACAATGTACCTTTATTTTTGAAATGCCTACATGTCTGCCAGCTCACCCACTTTCAGTTGATGATCATCCAGTACTGCTTTGTGGATTTTCTTCACCATTTCAGGAGTCATCACCTCATTTGGTCGACAACTGTGATGCTCGTACAGCATCATTTAAACTCTGCTACCCAATATTTTATTGTTGTAGACAAAGGAGAAGACTCACCCAATGTAAAATCTAGCTAAGTTTTTTTATTGTTTGGGCTGAGGCTTTTCAAATAAAAGTATTGTATCACATAATGATGACCAATTTTTTCCATTTTCACAAATTCATTGAAAACTTTCACTATAGATGGCTGCCAAACAAATACTAAACAATGTGGTGTCTTCAAACTTGAAACATATGCTTTATAGATTGCATACTTTCTAATACAGTGATATTTTTGAAACAACTACCACCATCTTTCGGTCAGGCTGGGTACTTATTGGCCCACCCTCATAATGCCCATGATGTTGAAGGGCTCATGCATTTTAAATGTGGAGACTTATAATCTTTGTATTGACATGGGGCTGAAGTGTCAAGAGTGGAGTGACAACTCTGATAGAGTTCTTAATCACTTTCACGGTAGTTTCAAATTGCAATGCTAATCAATCTTTTAATTACTAGCTTAATGTAATTTTAAAATTGATAAAATAAAAGTTTAATTCAAAAAATTTAAGAGGACAAATCAGGACAAATTGATTCAGCTGGTGACATAGATGAAAATGAAGGACTGTTTTACTCATTACTTCTTTAATTGTTACTTTATTAATTTATTTAGAATGGGCAGTTTATATACACTGATAATTCATTATATTTGACATCATTGAGTAATAATTCATGTTACTGTGTGTTTTTTTTTCATTTGTACAATGGTATATTTTCATTGGCTTTTTAGTTTATTATTTGGTTAGGAAATTTGTGGAAACTTCCAATTATGAACAATTGATATAATTGCTTCTCTTTCTCATTATTGCATGTGACAAAATCATTGATATCATAGACAGCAAGCAGAATCAGTGTTGAAATAACCAGTTCTTCATATTAAAGTATAATTGTTTGATTAAATTTGCTATTAATATATGACTAAGAATGAAGATGTTGCTTTGAACTTATAATTTCATTTGAAGATGTGCAAGTTAGCAATTAGTTTCTTCTTGAGTAATGGACTTTTCTTATAGGAAGAACTATTTGAAAACCAGTTTCTCCAAATTCAGAAAGCAAAAATTAATGATGAAGCTTCAGAAAAGCAAAGAAAATGTTTCTCATAGACTATTTTCATCCTTTATTTTATTAAAGTATTATACTGTACAAATCAATTTTTTTAAAAAAGTATCTTAGTTATTCATTTATTTTTTAGATTTTAGAGTCATACATTCATTGGCAAATCAGTTGAAAAATGTAAATCAGGATAGTGTTTTTCCTGTTGTTATTATCGGTACTACTACTGAAAAGAAGCTAAACAATGATTTAGTTTCTTCCTTTCTGCATACAGTACAAATGACAGTAAGTATAGTATTCTATAAAAAAAATTCTACAATATGTCAACAACCATAAGTTGATTTAAAAATTTTGATTTTAATATATTTTCCATAGGCTCCATCTGAAGAGGAAAGATCTCTTCTTCTTCAAGATCTCCTTACTGTGTGTGATGTTGGAAATGATGTATCAACATGCTATTTAGCTCAAAGAACTGCAGTAATTATTATTTATATTAAATTACTCTAATTTTAATTTTAAAATGTCTTTTATGAAAATTTATTTGTCCTGAATTACATTGTAGAATAAATATTCTTTCTTATGTAGGGTTTTGTCTTAGGAGACTTATGTGCACTAGTCAATCAGGCAATAAGAAATGCATATAGAAGGCTACGAAAATTTGTGTAAGTTGTTTGTTTCTACAATTGCAAATTGTAAATTAAGAAAACTGGCTGATATATTTTGAGACTTTTTGAGTTAAACATGTAACATTTTACGTAAGAAAGTATTTTTAAATCAGTAGTGGACATATACTTCCTCTGGAAATCACATTTAAAAAAAAAGATTACTAACCATGAATACTTTAAAAGTATCTAGATAATGAAAGTCATATAACTAAAGTAATAATACAACCTTTTTTGTGACGATAAAGTTCGGTGAATAGTCCTATACATTAACATAGAAGAAATATTAATGAAAGTTACCTTACTGTCCTTCGAAATAGTCACCTCCCATAACTATGCACCACTGAGATCTGCTATACATATCCTGGAAATTTTGCAAGAAGTCTCCTTTTGGGATGGAGTTCAAAAGCCTTGTCATGTTTCGTTGGATATTAGGAATATTGTCAATATCCATAACATGTTTTTCTTATCCCTAAATTCTGGGTAACGATTTGTTGCATAGATTCTCAGTTAATCTGTAGTTCATCAGCTATTATGCCTACAGTTAATTGGCGACCTTTAGTGATTAATTTCCTCAATTTCTCAACATTTTCGTCACTGACGGAGGTTGCCAGTCTTCCGCTATGGGGTTTGTCAGAAACACTTTACCTGCTTTTCGAAAATGTGCAAATGACTCGTACATGCACTTCTTGGACAATGCTGGATCTTCATAAACACATACCAGCATCACATAAGTTTCTTTTAGTGTCTTGACAAGTTTAGAACAAAACTTTAAATTGATCTTTTGTCCATTCATTATCCTGTTCTCAGTTAAAAACCAATGTACGAAACAAGCACTTTGTAAAACAAGTTTTACACAGAACTATAAAAAACTGCAGTTATCTCAGTCATGGAATCTGCTATCATGTACAAGAGACAAATTTGGTAGGTTTATTGTGTATTTATGTGTGCTGGATTGTTGCACTGATCTATCTATCTATCCATATCTATATATATATATTCATATTTCTGCTCCAATATCCTGCTCAAAATGACCTGATAAACTAAATTATATGGAATACAAGTAATCATATCTTCACAAAATGAACAAGACAATTATAATAACTTAATGATTAAGCTGATGGACCTCTTAGAAAATTTGTTTGTTTTATTCTTTATTTTACTAGACTGTTGAATAGAATAATGGGGAATCCTGCTTAATAAATTTAATTGAAACTCAGAAAGTCTTACATAATATGAAATTTGAATGAGTTACCAGCTTGAATGTTGTCACTTAAACACTCATGAAAACAATGGCCTGCTTTGCTAATATCATTGTGGTAGTTCTTGAAATACCAAAATAAACTTATCAAAATTAGCCAAGGAAAATAAAGATGTTAACACTCATGCAGTATCTCTTCATTTTTTTGCAAAACTAGAGAAATCATTACATAAAAAAAATCTTAGAAATAATATAATAAATTCCACTTGCATCTTCATTTAAGTGGCTGATTGAACATGAATTATTTAGGAGAAAACATGTTGTATTAACAGGTTATTTATTTCTCAAAAATAACTAATTTTTTCATAACTTTATCTTTTAAAATGAATGGATTTATTATAATTTGTAAATTTATTTTTAGAGGAGAAAAGGGATTGAGTTCAAAAGAAGAGGAAGATATAATTTTAGCATCAGTACCAATAGTACAAAAAGATTTGATAAATGCTCTTGAAACATTACAGTCAAAATTTGCTGAGGCAATAGGAGCACCAAAGGTAATAAATATGATAATCTTTAATTTTTATAGTTGCTAAAACTTCTATAAAAAATACCAAATTTTTTTAATGAGAAATAACTGTGCAGTTTATCAAAACTATTCAGTGAAAAAAAAAAAAAAAAAAAAAAGGCTTCACCAATATACATTTCAAGTATTTATACTTGTTATCTGTAACATTGCTTGTTAAATGAGTCATTTTTTTCAATAATCTGTTTGGCTTATTATATGAATCATTCATTATACAAGAGGCTCATTTAGTGAGGTCCCACTATATAATGTTATATAAATTTAATTTTATGCTTTTATTTTTCATTAAACAATCCATTAGTAGCTATTATAACATATGTAACATATTTAAGCTATTGTTCATTTTTGGTTTCAAATTTTTGCTTCAAATCTTGCTAATAATAAATGTTGCTTTTTTTGCCATCTAAATAGTATTTTTATTAGTGCTAAATAATTTATTTTCTCTCTTTGTTTTTTAACGTAACATTCTTAATTTTTGTAAGTTTTTTTTCTCCTGATACTGTAGTAGTACTTATGCTTACTGTTCAATTTCCCTTCTTTTGCAATGATTAAATTATTTTTTTGAAAAGTAATAAAACATATAAATAGCATTGTTTTTATATTTGTTTCAACTTTGAAAAAATGAAAGATTTTTCATTAATTCTTGGAAAATCCATTTATATTATATGCTGTTCATAATTTTTACATGCAGTATTTTGTATTTTTTTAAAAAAAAATTTGCGATTAGCTTTATTTATGTAATTGCTTTGAATCTCAATGCTAGAGCATTTAATTTCGGTGTCAATTTTTTAAAATTAATCTGCATCTTTATTAAAAATAAAAATTTTCTCACTTCAAATTATGAAAACTTTTCTGTGCCACTATGTTAAATAAATTGTCATGGCTCATTCAGAATTTAATTTTGTTCTATATATCTGATATCAACTCATCATCTATCAATTTTTTTTTAAAAAAAACTTGTTATGTATACATTTTCATAAGTGGTTTTATAATTTCTAAACTTTTTTTAAAAAAATAAATCCTAATTTGTATATTTACAATGGTACCTGCAATTTTAAATTTACTGATAACATTTTGCAGATTATTTTCTCAGTAAGCAATTTAATTTACAATTGTCTTATTGTCTTAATACTTTCAATATCTTTATATTTTTGTTTATCTCATATATAGATCCCTGATGTAAAATTTGAAGATATTGGGGGTCTTGCTAAAGTAAAACAAGAAATATTAGATACTATTCAATTACCATTGGAACACCCGGAGATACTTTTCTCAGGTCTTCGGAGATCAGGTAATATAAATGAATATATTTGAATATTTTATTTAGATTTCACTAGGCAGAATTTTTTTCTGGTGAATTTTATGTAGCTTTTAGTGTAGTTACCTATCTAATATAATCTAATTGTGTTAGATATTAATACTTAAAAATAAATTGAATATTTGAATGACACATTTTGGAAAAACACACATTTAACACATTTTGGGGTTTTAACACATTTTCGGATAGTCGTCATGAATTAAATGCTGTTTTATTTTTAAAATAATTTGTAATTTTTCAGATGTTTGGTGGATGGAAAGTAATATTTATTATAGTATAGTATTTTCTATGACTTGACATGTGCTAAATGAAATTAAACATAAAAAAAAAAAAAAATTACCACTGTGATTTTGTGGGTTTTTTTTATAAAAATATATAGCACCTTACCCAAATTTTTTGTAAGGAATTTTTGTTACTATGAAAGGTTTAATTTTGAAAATAGAAAAAAAAAAAAATTCTTGAAATAAATTTATTTATTGTTTTAAAATGAAGGTTAAATTAAAATATATAAATGAAACACTATTGTCTTATGACTTTTAAATGAAGATTGTGTAGTTTTGCAGACCATAAGATTTTTTTCAAATTGAAATTTTTCATAAGACTTGCTTATTCATATGTCAATTATTCTCTTATTTAGTACTCTATATGATATTATATTTATGCTCCTTATTATCAATTATTATTTATATTCCATAATTTTTTTTATTTGTTCTTTCAAATATTTTAATACTTTGAAATATTACTTTAAAAAAGTAACAATATTTATATACAAGTATTATTTAGTGGAATTTGTATGCATTTTCTGAATGAAACTTTTAAAAAATATTTTCATTTTTTAAAGGTGTTTTATTGTACGGACCTCCAGGATCTGGAAAAACAATGTTAGCTAAAGCTGTAGCTACTGAATGTTCATTGAATTTCTTAAGGTATAATTTTAATACATATTTTTTAAAAAATATATTTGCATTTTGTGTTTAAATATTTTTAAAAAATGTTAATTTTCTTTTATTTTTTATTTTAGTGTAAAAGGACCTGAGCTGATAAATATGTATGTAGGACAAAGTGAAGAAAATGTTCGAGCTGGTATGTGGAGTAAATCATTTAAGTTTTTAATAGCGTTAATTAGGATTGTCATTTTTTCTAAGTTTAAAGAAGCACTCATTTATTAATTATGAACTCCCCCCCTTAAATGCATAACATAAGTATTAGTTAATGAAAGAGAGAGTGAGATTTTCAAATACAATGGAACCTTGATTTTTGTTACACTAAACTTTGAATTAGCATAAAAAAGAGGGAAAAAGAACAAAATACAAGAAAATGCAAATTTTTTTTTAAAAAAAATTGAAAATCAAAATGTAAAGAAAATAAAATACACTCACCATGTTTAATGATTCAATTGTTTTAATTAGTACAATTTCACATATACCTCACACGTTTTTTATATGGTAGGTATATTCTTCAAGAAATCATGTAAGAAAAAATGCAAAAAATATATATGGCGAGCTATTGGGAGACTAGAGACAGGGCAAAGTCAGATAGAAGTGGCTAGATGGCTGAATGTGAGTCCGTCTGTGATTCATAGACTTTTGCAACGATTTCTAACCACAGATTCGTCATCCATGAGGTTCAGCCAAGGACAGCTGCACGAGTGCCAATGATTGATATTTGTCATTATGTGCATGAAGAAATAGAATCGTAACTCTAGTTGAACTCAGATTCTCCCTTGCTGTAGGCTCCAGAAGGTTGGTATCAAGGTCAACCGTGTATCAAAGGCTTCAAGAACATAGTCTATGCAAGGTGACCAGCCATTTGCGCCCCGCTCGAGTCATGCCATAGGTGGTAACGTTTGTAGTGGGCACGTCAACATGTCCACTGGACGTGGATCAATGGAGGGTTGTTCTCTTTATGGATGAGTCCAGGTTAGCCTCCTTAGCCATCCTTAGTAGACGTATTTTCATTTGGAGAGAACCTGGTACTTGTTTTCATGCTTGACACATCCGTGAAAGAGAGGCATACAGATCAGACATTGTCTGTGTTTGGGGTGGTATCTCTTTGGGTGGACGTACAGATCTTCATGTTTTTCTTATGGAAATGTTAATGTTCACACCTATAAAGATGACATCTGGGATGCTTATATGTGCCCTCATGCTGGGGGCATAGATGATGCTTTTGTGCTGTAGGATGATAATGTGAGACCATACAGGGCTTGCATCGGGGATGCTCATCTTGAGCAGGAAACAATTTAGTGTATGCAGTGGCCACCTTGATCACCAGACGTTAACCCTATCGAGCATGTTTGGTATACTCTAGGACGAGGTGTAGCTGCTCTCAATCCCCTCCTGGGACTCTAGCCATGCTTGCAACTGTCTTGGAAGAGTAATAGCTTGCACATCGTAGAGAATTAACAGACCACAAAATTGAGAGCATCACACATTACTGCATGCACTGTATTGCTTCTAGGGAGGGGGGGATCATAACCCTTATTAAAGGTACTTTTCCTATACCAAGCTGACACATCCAATTTGTTCATTGTACATATATGCTGATTTCTATAACACAATAATTGTCTGGTGATTTCTTTTTATGCTATTTTATTTCCTATGTGTTGTATAATGTGTATAAGTTTTATCTACCGTAAAATCCGGTGTATAATGTGCACTGATGTATAACATGCATTGGTGTATAACACACATCCATACTTTCAAGCTGCAATTTTTAATTTTAAGGTATATTCACCATATAACGCATACCTTCTTTTTTACGAAGAAATCTGAAATGGACGTATGCAAATGCTGTTATGTTTTGAAGTGATTTTTCAAGATATTTTCCTAAGCCTTAGCACACAAAAATCGTATACTTTTAGCACTACAACCTTTTAAGTTCATTAAGAATATCATTTCTTTTAAATAAACAGTATTTCAAAATATGAAGAAATCTAATTTTTTTAATGTTCATTTCTTTTTTTAATTTTGAAGGTTATCAATTTTATACCTGGCATATAATGCACACCTGTAAATTTCCATCTTTTTTTTTATGTTAAAAGTGTGTGTTGTACGCCGGATTTTATGGTACTTCCTTTTACACATAACTTTTTGAGTTATCTTTTTTGTGATTTTTCCTTAAATTGTGATAACTAGTGTAGTAAAAAGGAGAATGTACTCCATGTTATAGAAAAACAGCGCAAAAGGAAATAAAACTTTATTTAATTTGAAATATTGTGTAGGAAAAGTTAGAATTCAATTGACCAACTGCATAAAAGCTTAAAAATGCTAGAAAGAGTATAATTTAATTATTCATTCTTGCTTTTTAATAATAATTGGATTTGTTTATGGTGAGCTGTATCAAAATCATTTTTAAGATTTTCCACATTTTCTGTTCTTGAATCTATTGATGAATTTAATCCATAATAATGTTTTGAGAAGATGAACTATTTTCTAATATTTTGCAGTATTGACTTTTTAATGAAGAAATTTGTTATTTATGTATTTTATTTTGTTTTTACAAGTTCTTTTATAACTTTTAATATCCACTTAAGGACATATTCAGTTATTATTTGAATTTTAGGATACATTTTACATTTGTTTAAAAAACAATTTTCAGATTCCATCTAAGTTTAAGCCCTTAAAAATGATAAGTAGGTGTGACAAATTTTGTTTTTTTTCTTTTTATATAACTTTCAGACTCCTATGTCATGTTAGAGTAAAAAAAAAGTTTCTTTTTTCTCGGGTCATGTTTTTTCCAAAACTTTGTTAAAAAAAAATTGAATGCACATTTTATTATTACTTTTTTAAATTTAAAAATTTAAAAAAAGTAATAGTAAATTTTTTTTTTGAATTTTGTAAACTTAATTATTAATTTTCCTGTGTTATAAAGGTTTTTTTTTAGTTGTCAAATTATTGGTTTCTTCTTTTGATGATATGCTTTCTGTGATTTTATCATTTCTGCAGTAAAATGTAATGCATTTTTATTTTAATGTGGGATTTTATTTTTTAGAAAAAATAATAGTATCTGGTTTTTGTTACTAAGAAGCTTTGCAAAGGAATAATATTAAAAGTGTTTTTTAATGCATTATCAAACTACTTTGTAGTATTGGTAGAATATAAGACTTTTGTCAAAAAGGATATTATTACACTTATTGATATCCAAAATTTTGGTGGTATTTTTAAGTGAAGTTTGTACAATATTGTCTTAAGAAGAACATAATCTCTGTAAGTTCATTATAAAATAGAGAGAGCAGTAAACTTTTAAAGTTTTTATATTTTGGCATCTTGTATTTGTCTTGTTTGTGATTTTTCTATCAACTAAATATCATATTTTTATTTTAATAGTATTCAGTCAAGCTCGAAGTGCTGTGCCTTGTATAATATTTTTTGATGAATTGGATTCTTTAGCACCAAATAGAGGAAGAAGTGGAGATTCTGGTGGAGTTATGGATAGGTATGAATTTTTAAAATTTTGATTATTTTCCTTTGCTTTTTGTTACAGATGCTTACATCTTTACTTAAATTTACTGGTTAATATAAAAAGGTTATAAATCATGGTCTTTCAAGGTAAAAAAATGCTTTACTGGATGAAATATATAGATCAATACATAAAAATAATCATTGAAAGCATGCCTATTTTGAATAATGATGTTTTTATTGGGGTAATTAGCATTTTTATAAATATTTTTCTTGATTTGTGTAATCATGTGCAATAGACTAAAATATTAATTCCAGTTATTACTGTTTTAATATATTATAGGAAAACTAATTTTAGCGAATCATTAGTTTTGTATTCATTTCTGCTTTAAACCATTATATGGAATAATATGGAGTTTTGCTGACTAAATTCCATTAAAATCACACCTTTTAATCATGATGTGAAGGTTTGGAATGTGAAATATCAGTTCAATCCTTTTCAACCTCATACATCCTTTGTTCAAAATTGTAAGATGTCCCATTTATCTATTATTTATGTTCATTGTAAATCTCTACAATGTTATTTAAACAAGTTGGCCTTGCAATTTTTGAAAAAGAAATAAAACCAATGAATCAAATGTCATTGAAAAATGAATTAAAAAATTATGAATGTAATATGAAAATTTCTGGGTATTCAATGTATGGGGTGTCTGAAATGTATCTTTACAGTTTAAAAAATAATTAAAAATAAACAAACAAAGACACAGTTATAGCTGTTTATGTTCCATTAAGAAAATAGTGTTTTTCTTTTGCTATATTTTATTATGTATGCCATTACTCACATACTGCACTTAGAGTCTATACAAGGTTTCTCTAACCATACTTTGGAAGCTTTGCTGAAATGAACAGTTGTAACATAACCAGACTTTTTTAGTTAATCAGTGTCTTGAATTAATGGTAAACAGTGTTTTCTTTTATGCCTGTAACAAAAGTCTATAGGTTTTATGCCTAGGAATCTAGGGGGCCCAGTATTAGAGCTCCTCTTTAAATCCAATGCCTGTGGGAATTTTTTAGCTAAAACTTTTTTGCGATTCCAAATTTATAGGGGGGGGGGGCCGTGTCCCATTCCTTCTAAAAAATGGTACTAGATTGCCAGCTGGTTTTCTCTTTTTGAAGAAATGAAAAAAGTTTCAAACATATCAAAGTAATTTGAACAATTACTTCAAAAAAGAAAAAAACAAAGGTCCTATAATTCAATCATGCCATAAATTGCACTAGATATTTACTTTAGATCTGTCTTTTGATTGATCCAGTACAGCATAAGAATTTTCTATTTCTCATATTTAAGTATTGTCACAATGCCTGATACATAAAAAGTACTGCTTCATCTATATAAACACATTACACTTTCTCTTGTTGAAAATTTTCATCCTTCTCCATTTTTCGTAGTATTTCTTCAAATATTTGGTGCTGAGGTTTATCATCAGGTTATAACTCAACAACTCAAGTATATATACAGAAAGCCTTAATTTTTTACGTACTATATCATGCTCAGTTGATCTTAGTTAATTCTGATTGCTAGACTGTGTTGTGAATAGATTTAGGAGGATAATAACAAAATGTCTGTTGAATTCATTTAATTTCATTGGAGCTTCTGCTAGGCTGGCTAGATTTTGGCTTTTTGCTATATGCTACCTAACATCATAAATCCTTTTATGCAACTCATAAGTTGTTGGTTTTGAAGGTGGGCAATTGTGGTAGTCTAGAATTTATGCTGTACTTGTAGTGCAGATTTAAGCAGATTGTTTATTCAGCAAAGCCATTTGGAAATGAGAATGTTATTGTACAGAACATTGATATAGCTTCATTTAGCTTATACTTCATTTAAAAAATTCGATATTTCTTCATGGAACGTACACTGTTAATGCATAACATTCTTTTTATTTTATTTTTAAGATACACATTTCTGCTATTCTGTATTAATGAATGAATTTATTTTTCAGTAATTTTATGTTATTTTTCAGAGTTGTTTCTCAGTTACTGGCTGAGCTTGATGGTCTCAATAAGAAATCTGAAGTATTTGTAATTGGAGCTACTAATAGGCCTGATCTAATTGATCCTGCTCTTTTAAGACCTGGAAGGTGAGTACTTAGATAATTTTTCTTTTCATAATCACAAATATGGATTTCAATTACAATTAACAAAATCGTAAAATAAAATATATGGAAAATTGTTGTCTAAGTTCATAATTTATTAACTGGAGAGTGAAAGCTTAAATTTTATTGTTAACAACCAAATCCAATCTATCAGTCAGTATTCTTAAGTCCTTACTTATCATAATGTGTCAGGTTGAAGAGTTTCAATTGAGATTTTAAAATCATTGTCTTCTGTCTTTGGATGAAAAAATACAATCATCAATACAATAATTCAAGTTCATTTGTCATATGCAAACATCGTCTTTATTTTTGTCATAATAAAACTTTGCATACAGCTATTTGGTAGTTTATTCTCTAATAGTTATTAACACATTTGTTGCTAGTAAAATTGGTATATCCATCCTCAGAAGCCGAATTGCAATGAAGCATGTTACTTATCATAGTAGACCATCATCTCAGAGAGGCACCAGCATACGAGGTAGCACTATGCTGATGCACCAGTGCCAGCGAAGTTGTTAATGAGCTGGACTTATGATATGGATTTTTGTCTTGAAATATATTCCTCTCACCTGAAATTAACACTCCCTGAATTGCTTTGTGTATCAAAAGGGAATTGTGTTTGGAACATGTACTAATAAAAAGAAAAGTTTTTCTTATGTTTACTTTTGCTTTGAAAGATGGTGTGTAATATGTAGTTATTTTGTTTCTCTCAAAATCTTCGGAATAGTAAAATAAATTTCTAAAGCACTTGAAAAAGTATGAACTTATCATTTTGCCAATTGATGTACAGTTGCAATAGGCATATCTCTATGTTGATATTCTTTTGAATTTGAAATATATTTCTATCAGAATTGTTTTAAGAATTTGAAAAAAAAAAAACTGTTCATAATTTGTTTAATAAATGTTTTTTTTTTAATTTTTAAATTTATTCTAATTTCAGTTTTTTTTAACCGAAATATGTGTTTTAGTGTGATATTGTATTTAATTTGTTTTCATCTTTCTGTCCAATTATATTTTTCACTGTTCTCTGAATCAATTTCAGTTACTGAAAGTTTCCCCCTTTATTGTAGGTTTGATCGCTTGCTCTATGTTGGAATTCCTGAGGACAAAAGATCAAAATTAAATATTCTCAAAGCATTGACACGAAAGTAAGTCTTTTACATGTTTGTTATGATATTATATTCCAGAGTAATATAATAGTAAGTTCACAGAGTAATGTATAAGAGATAACCATTAAAAGCAAAAATAATGATCTTTTTTTTCATTGATTTACCTTCATCTATTAAGAAATAAGTCTTAAATCTAAAAGCAGCTGTTAGGAACAAAAGGTATGTATATAATATATATGTACCCTTTATAATATTCTATTCTTAAAATTTGCACATTTAATAAATCGGCAATTTTTTCCCCTCGATGGCAGTAATGACTAACCTGTGGCATATATGCTTAATTAATTGACTGATTACAAGTGATGTATTGTATCACTGTGGCTACTTATTCTTTTGAAATTGTACCATAGCTAAATCTATTTATACCAGGGATTTTCAAATTCTGGTCTGCAGAAAAATGGGACTGGTCCTCAGAGATTTTTACCTATCCATGCTAAAAAAAGTTTTAATATTTTAAGCAATATTTTTTGTGTTAATACCATAATTATAGGATATAGAATTTAAAATTTCGATGAATGCTTCAAGTATTATGTTAAAAACTAGTTTTTCCAGCTATTTCTAGCTATTGATAAGTTTTGAATTGAAATAAAAAATGTATGTCCAGCTTCATATGAAAAAGCAACTCCTTTTTGTGACAACACTTTTTTGAAGCAGGATCTTTGTTTATAAGGGCAATACAAAAATAAATTGAGAAATTGTTTATTGGTTGTTTCTTAACTCTGACACTTAGTTTGGCTAATTTAGATTCCGCAGTTAGAAAGTAAATTGGAAAACAAAACAGAGCTGCAGTTTTTTCATTAACATTATATGCTAAATAAACAAAATTTGGGGGCATTTAATTTTGTAATAATCCAAGGACTGATTTTATTCTGTGTTTTCTTCTATATGCAATGGTTTTATGATTATTTTTTATAATGGCATATTTACTTAAAATAATAGTTACAATAATTACTTATCTTTACAATTTAACTTTAATGTGTGTAAGCAAATGATAACAAAAATGTTGTAATTAACTTATGTAGTAGTTCTTAAATATTTAACAAATGTCTTCTGTTTTAGAAAATACTGGATCTGTGAATAATGTTTACAAATTATATCAGTCTGTGAAGGCCAACAAATGTGGAGAAATGTTGAAATAGAGTATTCTCAGTTCAATTTTTTAACAATTTCACTTCTGTATAACTTATTTATTTTGTTGACAATTGTTATTCTGCTAGATAGGGCATATATGCTTGTGAACTATTTGTTCTTTTTCAATATTTAGTGATTTATATTGTATGTCTTGTTTATATTCCTGATATTTTTCATAGTGCAAAAGAAAATGATCAAAAGTACAAAAAGTGAAAGTAAACATACATTTAAAGAATAATAGGGAAACGAATTATTTATAGCAAATATGTCAGGCAAATTGTTTTATCTTGTTGTGAAATTACTCTTTCACATAATAGAAGACATGATTTTGGTAGACACTATAAAACAAAGCATTAGAGTAACTAGCTAATGGTCAAGGTCATGGACTCATGGCGGCATGTCATGAATTTGAGCCTAATGCCACTGGAGACCCGCTGTGCGGAGAGGGGCCAATCCATGCTAAATATATCTAAGCTCAAACTTCCTTCTGTGGGTGGTGTGTGGAAGTTAGGAGAAGGGTGCTAGCTCAGGAGTTCTCCTCATCACTTAACTATGGTTCAAAATTACAAGGTGTATCATCAGTAGTCATCATGTAGCCTTACAGCGTGACGTTAATACACAGTCCACTCATGTTAATGTGACCACCACATATTTTCGAAACTTGGACGTTAAATAACCAATCACAGAAGGCAGTTTGCAGCACAGTGAAGTTGAGTGTATATAAAGGGTGTGTGAGGGCTTTGGAAAACATTGCAATAATTGGTGTAATGCAGAAACGGAGCGATTTATCCGACATCCAAAAGGGCGTGATCATTGACTTTCGAGCCAAGAGTGGAAGCATTTTGGAAACGGCTAAGTTTGTGAGCTGTTAGTGTGCCACTGTGGGTGAAAGTATATTGTGCATGGCAAAATGGAACTGTCCAAAATCTGCAATGTGGCAAATGTGTACCACGAGCTATAGATAACAGAGCTTAATGACGGCGGCAGAGATGCATTCGGATGAATAGACGTGCTACCGTGTTGAGCAACTGACTGCAGAGATGAACGAAGGGGTTACCAACAGTGTCTCCCAAACTACTGTTCAGTGAACCTTGCTATGGCTGGGCCTCCTTAGCAGACGTCTGGTCCATGCACCTATGCTGACTGCTGTACATCGGTTACAAAGGTTGAATTTGCATACCAGTACTGCAACTAGATGTCCATTGAGTGGTGACAGGTAGCATTTTCTGATGAATCACGTTTTAAGCTCTTTAAGACAGATGGACGTCAGCGTATACGGTGTGAAACCTCAGAAAGCAAACACACTACAACCATTACCAGAATGATCTAGGCTGGAGGAGAGAGCATTATGGACTGGGGAATGTTTTCCTGGCATTCTCTGGGTTCACTCATCATTGTGGGAGCCAGGATGGTTCAATACAAGTATGCATCTGTCCTTACAGACCATGTCCACCCCTATATGCTCATTGTTTTTCCTCGGGATGATGGCTCTACCAGCATAATAATACGAAGTGTCATACAGCTGGTAGTGTATGTGCATGGTTTGAAAAGCATCAGGATGAGTTTATCATTCTCCCCTGGCCCGCAAACTCACCTGACTTAAACCCAATTGAGAATCTATGGAACTATTTGGATCAGATTGTTCGCACCATGGATCCTCACCTGCGTACTCTAGCACAGCTGATCACAGCACTGGAGTTGGCATGGCTCAATATCCCAGTGAACATCTTCAGGAACCTAATCGACTCTCTTCCTGCACGTCTCGCAGCAGTCCACTCTGCAAAAGTTGGTTATTCTGGCTATTGACAGGGGGTCACATTAATATGACTGGACTGTGTATGTATTCACTTACTCCCTCAACAAAAGAGAAAAATAAAATTGATTCTTGGATCTGAGTTACAAAATGAATTTGTGACTAAGAATATGGAAGAATTTAGAAGGCAAAATATATTTGCTCAAGTAAGTTGTAAGACACAGCAGTGACTGAAGTATTCTATGATATACTGCTTTAATATTACCATATATTTTTGGCACATCTGAAATCATATTGAAACAAATTGATACATGATTTGTACATGAAAAAGATAACTATCACTGCTGTGTAATATATGGATTAAAATAATTTTGTCCTAAAATGTTAGTCGAAAATAGTCAGACAAAATAGGGACCATCATACTTTATATAGAAGGGGAGGGGGAGAATTGATTCAAACAAAAATAAGCAATATAAAAAATATTGTTTTGTGTAGCAATGAAGTTTAAATTATGTTTACTTTATCGTTGTATTTTATATTTAAAACTTTTTTGAATTTAGATCCAGTTTTTAATATTGTACCAAAGTCAGCTTTAAAATGTTCATTGTTTTATAGTTTCATTGTTCTAAAATTTTTTAATCAACAAAGAATTTAATACGAGTTTTATTGCAGATAAATACATAAATATATATGTTAGAGTTGGATGATATTTTTGTGATTTACTGAAGTTTTAATTAATCTTCTCATTCTATAATTTTATCAGTGCTGAAAAGTTAATCTTTCTTGATTATTATAAATCAGGAAATTATTATCAATTTTAGGATTCCTTTGGCCAGTAATGTGAAGTTAGAAGAAATAATTAAAGAGTGTCCCCCACATCTTTCAGGAGCTGATTTCTATTCCTTGTGCTCAAATGCTGTTATTACAAGAGTTGAAAAAAATGTAGATATGATCGAAAAAGGTTTGTTTATAATTAAATTTTTTTAATTACTTGAACATATGGTGGAGAACTTTTAATGTTTTTTCATTTCTCTGTTTTATATAGTTTAAAAATATGAACATATATTTTTAAACAAAGTTCTGATACTGTCTATATTTCTTCATTTCTTTATGTTTGTTAGAGTTATTATTAAAAGTTAAGTAATGGTTTTTCTATATAGTAATTTTTAAATTAATTGACAAATTTTCCTGAAAAAAGTTCGAAATCTGCTGAAATTTATAATAAATTAATCTTAAATATATATTGTATCATAACTACCATAAACCAAACTAAAATATTTTAACTATCAATTAAAAATGAATATTTGTTTTTATTTCTAAGAGTTATTTGATAGTTATTAAGAAACAGAAACTATTATCAATACGTATAATGTTAAGGTGAAAAATAAAAGTATACATTTTTAATTGTTTATATATTTTTAAGGAGAGAAAACCATGGAAGAATTGAACAATGAGGTTCAAACTGAAGATTTTCTATGTGCTATGAAAACATTAGTGCCTTCAGTCTCCCCAGAAATATTTGAGCAGTATAAATCCCTCAAATCAAAAATTGAAAAGGAGTGATTTTAGTGCTGAATAATTTGATTGTAAATGTGATAATTTGTAACTCAATGCTACTTTTTTCGTAAAAGAAAAAAAATAGTGCTATCAAAATTTTTTTAACTCATTGTTTTGTGATTGTGAAGTATAAATATATTTTACCTCAATAAAATTTCTAATATTTTTCTACATATTCCTTCATGTATTTTATATAGTCTACTTCTCTTGATTAATATTTGCATTGTTGTGCAAAAATATACTTTTGGATTTTAATATGATTATACAATATTTAAAACATTCTCATATTTCTCATTACATAACAATAATTAGAATTAAATTCTAATTATTGTTATGTTTGGAATTAAAAGTATTGGATATAAAAAGTTTAGTGGCATAATTGTTATTCTAGTATATTGTACATATTGTTATATAACTTTTTTGATTATTATTAATTTGTGTTTGTAGCTTCTCTGTTAAACTTTAATTTAGGAAAAAAAAGTTAGACCATAGTTAAAGACCATGTAAAAAAAATCTTTAAAAACTATTGTTACTTGTATAATAGCTACACTGTCTACCAATAAGTATTTGGACACCTTTGATCGAAAATGAAAACATTTATTCACATTCAATAGTTAGTAGAGCCTCTTCGTGAAGCAATTGCAGCGACAACTTTCCTGCAAGCCTTTGTATGACAGCTAATGGTATTTTCACCCATTCAGGTTAAAAAGAGACAAGTTCCTTCACTGATTTTGCACGATTGTCGCACCCCTGAATTCGGCGATAAAACTCAGTACAGAGGTTTCCGATTGGGTTCAGGTCCGAGTTCTGGGCTGGCCAGTTCATTCGATGAATCCCATTGTTACCACAACCATTCATGGTGAACCTCGTAACGTGACAGCTGATGTTGTCATCCTAAAAGTAATATGGGTCCAACCCCGTAGAGCTGCCACAACATAGAAAGCACACTATCATCCAAAATAGTGTTATAGGCGCCAGTGTTGAGCTTATCATGGACCAAGGGTCATCGACTAAACAAGGAAAAAACAGCCTCATGCTATAATTCCATCTCTTCTGAACTTAAATATGAACACAATGCATTTTGGCCAGATCCTCCCATCCGAATGGTAACGAATGAACCTTGATTCATCACTCCAGAGAACATGTTTCTGCTGATTTACACCATATTAAGGGGCCTACTTCCTGATCTTGATTTGTCTGGTTCTCCATGATTCATTTCTTCAATACTAGCATCACTATTGAGGAATTACGTCCCATGCGAATGTATTTTTAACAATTAGAAAGTTCACCCTCATACACAGACCGACCATGCTGCCCTTTCAAACTCTGGTTGCTTGTATGGCAATTAGCTAAATAGTATTTTTTGTGATACATATTTACTTCTAATCAATCTTTTAAAACAGCCAAAAAACATTTGAACTAATTTTTGTTGTACTTTTTATACATGGCTAACTTGAAAGGGTGGTTTTCTACTTAAATGTGCATGACTGCTTTATAATTCTTATAATTTCATATCATAGCCTGTTTTTCATTTCCTGCTAATTTAATTTTGTTGATTCTATCATGTTGAAGTTTATCAAGTTTATTTAATAATATTTATAATAAAATACTTTTACAGTTATTTGTTGCACATAATAAAACAGAAGATAATCATATTGTAATAATGGTATACCTCAAAGTCATATATAAGAATCCAACATTAATACATTTTTACATAAAGTTATGAGTTTTCACATTTCTTTTACAATAGGTTAATGAAAGCAAATTAGAGAGAAAGAGCACACATTATTTTAGCTAATTAAATAGATTCAGCCTTTTGTTTCTACATTTCTTTTTACTGTGTGTTAGTAATGAATATTATAAACTTACTATAATGGTATACTCTAAAAATCAAGTCATTATCTTTATAAAATTGTGCTTTATTTTTACTTTCCTTCATTTTGTTTCCATTAAGTGTACAAGCATGTCTATTATTATGTCATGCAAGATAAAATAAATTTTATTTAATACATATGATCAGAATTATAAAATAAGAAAAATTAAGTATCTACTTGCATCAAACTTAAGCTTATATTTACCTACATCAAGAGTGGCGAACCTTCACGGATCACTGTTCCATTTTTTTCTAAAGAAATGTTTAATGAGGTATGGACATGCTGTTAAATAATTTTTACTTGAGATTATCGGGAAAATACTAAAACTAAATACTAACACAAAACTCTTTATTTACTACAAAAAAAATTACATTTTGTACTGTATAGTAGTAAATATTTTAGTTATTATGCATGTAATTAAATTTAAGTAACATAGTGTGACTTCTGTTGTTGCAGATTAGATGGTAAATAACTTAGATTAGGATTGTAAGATGTTACTTTTAGCAGGATGCATGCTGAATTGGAGTCATTTGTCAAATGGTTTCTAAGCTAGTCTTTAATGTTATTCGTTTTTGAAAATAATGGCTCGCGGGTATAAATCGAGGAAAATAGGGTTTAAGTAGCATGAGCCTGCTTCTTTAAACAGTTAAATGTGTCTGGAATCGTATTCAATGTTCCCAAAATTTCGTTACTGGCATTTTTATTTATATTGCTTGTTAATCTTTCTGTTTCAATCAATTCAAACTTTTTCCTTATTTCATTAAATTTTTGAATGCGTATTGAATTAGACTGGAAATCAATCATTGGCATTTCAAATTCTTCAATTTCCAATCCATCAAATTGGAACAAGTTAAATTTATCAAATGAAGTCACATCAGGGTACATAATAAACTTAAGCCTTTCTGATAGTTTTTTGAACTGAGAAAATCTCACTGAAATTCCTTGATTGAAGAATCAATTACGGAAATATAAATTCTTCAATAACTTTTTTTTGTCTCATTTCTCATGTACATCTTGATCTTTGATGTTTTCCCCCCAAGTTTGGAGTTTCTTGCAATAATATAGTTTCTGAACTAAAATGTGCAAACCGTTTTAATCGGTGGCATGCCGAAAATATTGTGCAGCGTGTACCAACAATGGCACGCGTACCATTGATTCGCTATCCCTGACCTACATAATTTCGAACTTTTTTATTCATTTTTATTTGATATAAGTGCAAAACGACATTTTCCCCAATGGCCGATTTGGTAGAATTGTTAACTTTTTAAAGTTACATTTGTCTCTCCTCTGAATGTGTCGGTCCGCTTATCATAACGGAATGCAAACAGGTATTTTCTATGGTAGTTATCCTTAAATAAACAAGTAGTCATAGTAAGTTTAAGTTAAGATATATAGATATTTAAAACAATAGAGAGAAAATATATTTGACAGGATGTTTGTAAGATAAAAAAAAACCTAAAGTGAGATTAGGTACATAAAGATATGTTGGTAATCATATTTATCGAAGTTCCGAGAGTTATTGATTAGGCTTGGTATCATAAATCCCAGTTGTTTCTTTCTTTTATTTTTTGAAATTTAAGTCTAAAAGTGAAAAAGATTTAATAGAGATAAAACTCGTTTATTGTATTAGATGTTTCATTTCTTTGCTACAAAACCTATTGTAAGCATAACATTCGCATAAAAGTCTGGACCGTGTCTCTCTTTCCATCCAATATTTGAACACTTAATATTTTTGAAGCTAGTTATTAAAGTCCCTTATCTTAGATAATTTATCTCCTCGTTATAAATATTAAATTAAAAACCAATCATTTTCTAATATATATATATGTATGTATGAAATCGCATCACTCCAACACCATTCAAACGATAACTATGAAAATTGGCATGTATATGTATTTTTTTTATGGAGAAGGTTTTTGTGCATCCTCTTTGTTTCAGCTCCCCACCAAGTGGCGCTACAGCATATCAACTGGACCATTCAACAGGCCGCCAAAAATGATGCCAACTTGGCTCTATCGCCAACATTTCGCTTTGTTTCCATTGAATCGCCATTATAATGTAAGAAACGACGTTGCTTGCGAATATTACAATTTTAACATAAAACAAATACAACAGAAAGTAATATTAACGTATTACACATCCCAGATATAAATTATTTACACTATTTTAAGCGTTCGTTACACAAAACTTGTAACAATGTGTTACTTTTGCTGAGCAGAGATCAGCATAGGAAGGTATTTTCAAAAATCGACCCACAAGTGAGTTACGGGGCGTTGTAAATAATAAAAAAATCCTTTTTATCAGTTATTAGATCTACAGACTTAAAATTTAACAAATATGGCTTTTGTTCAGCTGAGAATGCGGAAAGCCTTTTTTTCTGTAATTTACAATTCACGTAAAATTAACTCATTAAAAACTTCTTTATTGTTTGATTTATTATTTGATCTAGTATTATATAAAAATGAAAAAAAAAAAAAATTAAACCGAGAGAAATTAATATATGTAAATTAAAACAGCGACACTAGAGACCACGGTTTATATTATGAAATTCCTTATGATTAAAATATACAATCTTTCCATCAAGATTTAAAAAAGTGTAAGAGTTGAAAAAAATTTTATTTGCATAAAAATTAAATTACAAATCAAATTAAGTGTACCGGGGGGGGGGGAAGGGTGTCAAAAGGCCATGCATAGTTCAAAAATTCGTAATCAAACAAGTAATGGCAGGGGGAAAAAATGTGTTAACGCAAAAAGAATGA
>BMAV01001023.1:246448-261846 GCA_019973955.1 Trichonephila inaurata madagascariensis
TGTAAATGTGTGGCTTTGACAATGAGAGGTGGCCGGAATGTGAAAGTGACCCGTTCCTGGAGATTACCGTCCCTTACTGGAGTTGGGTTTCGGAGTGAAACCACAGATTTTAATTTCATTTTTCGACTCTTCTGTTTACTTATCAAAATGACTGAAAGTTGTAATTAATAATTAGAAAGAAGTATAGTAAAACCTCATGCTATATTTTAAAATAAATATTTTTTTTAATAATTTTTAAAGCTAAGGGAATTTACCAAAGTTAAAGAGACGTCAATATTTTTCTATTTGAAAGGTTTCAATCGTTAAATATTGCCGTAATTTTGTCATCTATTGATAGGAAAAAGAACAAAAATTTGAAAACAATACTTATTGGGACAAAAAAATTTTAAATTATATTTTTTTAAAAATGTTTAATATGTGGTTTCGGTGTGAAACCACTGAGGGGAAACAGTACGATTCAATTGACAAAAATCAGTCAAAAAATCAAATCTAATTTTTTTAGCCTAAATTATTCTTTATATACTTTTCTATAACCGCACAAAATTTGAAAACTCATAACTTAAAAAATGCTGAATTAGGATAGCTGTTGCATTCATTTTTATTTACATCCCTATGGCAAATCAAAACTTTAAACTTACTTATCTCAGAAAGGTAAAATAAATAGTTTGTCTTCATTTAAAATACTAAGGCTTTTTTTCTATTGTGCCTAATGCTTCAAATTTTTTTTTACCTATTTCTAATAGTACATGTAACAAAAATTGGTATGCATTTTTGAATCAAAGCAATACTTATTTTTTTAAAAAATATTTGAAGTTAGAATTTGCAAATTTTTTAAGGAATTTTCAATAAGGATCCATAAAAAGAAGTATTGTACAAATACCAACCATGTTTTCGCAAAACCATACCAGCTTTTGTTATACATAGTTGGACGTACTTGTAAATCAAATTTCATGCGTGTACGTAAATTTTTGTAGGAGGAGTAGCATTTTAAAATCACTTCACAAATTTTAAGTTTTTTCCTTAAAAAATTCAATGGATAACTTTTTTATGAAATTTTGAGCACAAAATCTGTTTTACGTAGTATACACATAGGAGGCAATCAAAAAATTTTTGAAACTCCTTAAATTAAAATTTTTTGCTTAAATCGTACCATGTCCCCTTAAATTGTAAACTATATTGGAGCATGTAGATTTTGGCATCGTCGGTTTGCTTTATTTCTGGAAGATATTGAACATGAATTTATCGGTCAACCATATTACACGAAAGTTTGATGAATTTTGACTTATGAAGTGTTAAAACGATTTTTTAAATTGCTGAATAAAATCATTTTCTTGAAAACAAAAGAAAAAAAAATTATGAAAGTGCTGAATTAAAAGATGAACATTGGATAAAGCTGCTGGCTTTCTCGGTTAATATTACAAGTCAACTTAACTTAAGCTTAAAGGCAAAAGTCCTTTCGCTACAATGCTATTTGATAATATTAACGTTTTCAAATAAAAATTATTACTGAAAAATTATTACAAACAGAAAGAGAAAACTTGTCTAATTTTTTGAAAGCTTTAAAAAAAATCTATTGATTAAATCTCACTTAAATTAAAATTTACGGAATATTCTCCGTAAATTAAATTGTTAGAAATGGAATTCGATTGTATGTTTTCTGATTCTAACAATTTTGAATTACAATTTCACCTCTATCTATCAATATTGTAATTGTTGATGAAAAGTTGCAAATGCGGCTAATTGAAATCTATTGGGATTCTTTGATGAAGCAAAAATGTTTCGAAGTGGAAACTCTAGATGTTTATACATATTCATCTGTAGATCGGCTTCTTAAAGTGTTATCGTTTGTTAAGCGTATAACGGCTGTGTTCGGAAGCACTTATTTATGCAAGCAAACATTTTCTTTAATGAAAAATAACAAAAATTCAGAAAGGTCGAGATTAAATAATCAACATTTATCATTATTTGTTTTAAAAATTACATCATCTCAATATGTTCAACCAAATACTGATGACTTGCTTTGAGGGGAAAAAAAAAACGATGTCAAATATCTTCCAAAATTAACATTAAATTGTATTCAAACAATAAACAAATAAATATATATAACTTTTTTATAAAACAATACAAAACATGTTTAGTTAAAAAAATGAAATTAAATATTAAACGATTATGTCTGCATAATATATAACACATGGAGTTTTATAAATGCAGAATCTCATCATTCTAAAAATCCTGTTTCATTAATTTTTGGAAGATTGAAAGCATGCGGCCTTCTATTTAATATAAAATAGTTCATGTGGCCCCTGATATAAAATGAGTTTGACATGCCTGAGCTAGATGAATGCCTGTCGTTAGTCGTAGCTTTGAGCATTATGCATGCGACCGTATGATTTGGTTCCGTTCCAGCCCAATTTTGAGGAGGAATTTCCGTTTTTCTGTTAATGGCATAATTAAAGTAGAAGTCCGTCATATGAGAGAAGGTTGGTTGAGATGTATTTCATTGGACGCTTGCAAAAATAACTTATAAGGTGATGCGAATTCTTTATATATATATATATATACGTGGTCCAAAAATTGATTGTCTTAATATAAAGTTGGACTACCTGTGGTTTATATTAAAGTATTTATTCGACGAGTTACTGTTTCAGTAAGATCTTGATAACTTCAACAAATAATACTGCCCAAATTTGCAACAGGTTTTCACCGAGACACTGAAATGTCAATGGACGAGACGAACTTCTTTCGTTATAACTGTTCCTGTATGATTTGTGGTGCTAGTCCAGTTTGGAAAATGAAACCTCACATGTTTCCTGAACAAATTCTTAATAATTTGTGTACAGTGGGTATTAGCATTGTTGTCCTGGAACATATTAGTTCCATTGAGAAAGAAGAAAAATCCATTGATCGATTCATAAGCATGTTTAAGTAATCCAGTGAGCTTCCTTTACTGTCGCATAATGTTGCTGATCCCTGACCAGGCCCATTGAATCAATTTGAAACTATAGCAGTGGCTCTATTTGTCTATTTATCGGGCCCCATGTATGAAACGCCACTGGCTTTGTGAGGTTCTCTTCTTACCCACCGATACGCCCATAGATCTAGAATAGACTTAAATGTAGTTTATCAGAACAAGTGAGATTCTTCCTACTGAAAAGTCCATTATTGATTCTCTTTGGCCAGTTAGAGATGTTTTCTTCGGTTAATACTCGAAACAAATAGTTTTTTTTTTGGGGGGGGACTCAAATTGTTAAGTACCAATCCTTTAAGGTTTCCGTCAAATTCTGGGCATTGAAATATCCCTATGTACTTTGTTTCATATTGCCGTGTGTGAGTTCCATTGTTGAGTTTTTGCGATTTTTCTTCATCAGTCGTATAACAGATCTTCAATCTTTAGAATTTAAGAGTTTTTTTTAACACTATTTAGTCCGAGATGTTGATGACACATCCTTATCCTTTTAGGTTTTAATAATGCACTGCAAATTCTTTTCCCTAATTCCAGAAATTTAAGCGATCTCTTTAGTTGGTTTCTTTGATTAACCCCTTTACTGCCGCCGGCGTGTATATAAGTCTCGCTCAACTGGTGCGTTAAGTGCCCCGGACATATATATACGTCTTTCTGAAATGTGAACCTTTTTTTAGTGCTGCTACTAGTAAAACCATTCGAAGGCTTTGGAATGCAATAAAATGACCTTGACAGTGTTTGTGTAGGATTGCTTATGTCAGAGAATTTTTTTGTGTCTCTTCTTCCCCCAATACCCCCTCAGGGGGTTCACCTTCTTTAGGTGAGTACGGGTGTCACAATCACGAGGTACCATAGTGATCTTTTCCTTTTCCCAAGGGGTTTACTATCTTTGGTAAACACGGGCTTCACGAACCCTGGGTACCCTAGTAATCCTTCTCTATTTTCGACCCTCTTTCTTGTCATCGTATTTCTCCTTTTCTTCTTTTCCCTTCCAGACCTCAGATCTATGAACATTTGGCGCAGTATAGCCAAAACTGGCTCTTGCGCCATAAAACACCAAACTCAACTCAACTTCTCCCCAATACACCGCAATGTATTGAAAGGAAAACGGGAAACTGGGGAGCGAATCGCATAAGTTTGAATCGGTAGTTAAGAGGTTAATGTAGGTCACTACTTTAACCTCCTGTTACTTACATACTTGTATACTTGTTATCAAAATGATCAGTTATACAATGCTTCGGCATTATACAGTGGTCAAAATAAGTATTCGACATGTGAAGATTTCTGCATATATTGAATTAATAAATAAAAATTGTATAAAAAAAAAAAACAATTTTTATTGGTTTTAAACTAAAAATCATTAAGTATTAAATGCAGCATCTTTTTTGCAATACATTAAAATATATGAATTTAGCAAAATTACCATTATTTCATTCAAAGGCAGTTAAACAAGCAAAAAAAGTATTCAACATAGCATGAAAATAAATGAAAATAATACAAATACTATAAAACTAATATCTAGTATCTCTTCCTCTCGGATGGATGACTTCTATTAAACGCTGTGGTATTGATTTAACCAAATTTTCTGTCACCTCATGGTCAATTTTCGATCATTTCTCTCTAAGGATCTCCACCATTTGACGTTTAGAAAAATGGCACTCTCTAAATATTTTTTCCAATATGCTCCAATTTCAATTGGGTTAAGGTCTGGACTTTGGGCGGATGTTTTTATAATTTTGGGGCAGTTGTATAGTAGACAACACCTTGTGTTTTGAGCGGAGTGTTTGGGGTCATTGTCTTGGTAAAACTGGTAGTCCTCCTCGATTCTAAGTTTTTCAGCACTGGCTCGCAAATTTTCTTTTAAAATCTGTATGTAATACAGATGGACTATTATTCCGTTAATTAAGACAATATTACCCACTCCTGAAGCCGCCATACACCCCAAACCATTATACCTCCTCCTCCATGCTTTACTGTGGACACCATATTTCGTTCTTCCAACTCAGTATTGCTTTTTCTGTACACTATAATTTTGCCATCGCATCCAAAAAAATTAAATTTGCTCTCGTCTGCAAAAATTATATTGCGCCAGAATTCTACTGGCTTGTTTGCATATTTTCTAGCAAATTTCGGTCTTTGCACTCGGTTCTTTTTGGATATATATAACTTCTTACGAGCAGTTCTAGCCTCAAATCCATTATTATGCAGGTAATTTCTAACACAGTTTGGGGTGTAATATCTATGTCCAAATAATCCTTGGTAATTTTTGCAAATTTGATGCATTAGTTTTGGATTCCTTTTTAATTTGACGTACAAGCCCACCGTTTTGGAAATTTTTTTTGGTCGACCAGACCTTGGCTTGTTATCAACCGATTTTTGCTCTTTATACTTTTTAACTATATAGTGTATACTTGTTCTTGGCTTATTTACAATAGCCGAAATTTTATTTTCAGATAAACCATTTTTAAATTGCATTATGATTAAATTCTTAATTTCCATTGCCAAATCTCCTTGTTTTCGGTCCATCTTGCTCACTGCTTAAATAAAACTATATAAATGCCGTCAGAAATAATCAAAATGCTTTGAATTACAAAAAATTTGCAACCACACTTAACGGTAATTTTGCTTCTTGGTATAAAAATTTATCAAAGCTTCTTGTGTTGAATGATTATTTTGCTCTTGCTAAACTACTTTTGAAAATTATAACGGTGATTTTTTTGCGTAAGTTTGTTTTTTTAAATACAAAAACTTCTACATTAAAAACCGAACCATTATATGCAACAAATAACGTAGCAGAGTGTTTCGTTGTTTTTTCATAATAAGGCATTTAAAGTCCATATTCACAGAAATCGTTGCATGTCGAATACTTATTTTGACCACTGTACACTCTATAACAAATAAAAAACGGCGCGCCACAAGAGCGAGTTGTCTGATAGAGACAAAAACTAATGGGTAAAAAGATTATGTACAGAATAGAAAATGATCAGAACTTCAGAAAAATTGAATGATTTATTTCAGAGTTACATAATTGCAAAATAACGAGCTCAATAAGGGGTTGACCGACCTTTATCCTAGTTGCAAGCTGCCACACGATGTGGCGTAGATTGATAAAGTACCCTTATGGTCTCCTCGGTATTTCTTGCCAAATTTGCTACAATTGTCGAGTGAGGTCATCAACATTCCCTAGTGGATGCAGTCGCCTTCCCCTCATATCTCAGACATGCTCGATTGGAGAGACATATGACGATCTGTCTGACCAAGGAAGTGTTTGGCAAGCTATAAGACAGTTCATAGCAACACGTGCCGTTTGTAATCTGTCATTATCTTGCTGAAAAATAAGGCCAGGGTACCGCTAAAGGAAAGACAGCAAAACAGTTTTCAGAATGTCGTCGACGTACCGCTGTGATGTAAGTGTGCATCTAATGACGACCAAAAGTATCCAGCTGTCAAAAGAAATGGCACCCCACACTATAACTTCTAGTCGAAAGCCTGTGGCGTGCAATAGTGAAAGCAGGATCGGCACGTTGTCCCGGGAGTCCCCAGACACGTTTTCGATGATCGTCAGGACACAGTTGGAAGCGGGATTCTCCGCTAAACACTATACGACCTCAGTCGGCATGATTTTAGTCTAATCGAGTCAAGTATCACTGTAATCTTGCTCGACAGTGTACAAGCATGAGTGGCAGGTGGCGTAGTAGTCGGTACGAGCGTAAATTTCGCTCTATCAGCCTTTTGTGAATGGTCATGGTGAACACTCATGTGCGGATCACACGTCTGATGGTTGATAACGATGAATCATGCACTGCGACAGCTGATCTGACAATCAATCTGTCCTCCCGATCTGCTGTGGCCCTAGGTCGACCGTTACCATCATGACGCTGAAATCTGTCACTGTCCACCCACTCTTGCCAAGATCTTCTAATGCCCGCATCGCTTCGACCCATATAACGAGTGCTTCTCCGATTTACCCAACTTGCCTTTTTCAGTCAAATGATGTGACTTCTTTCAAACTCGGACAGTCAGTTGCTCGTAATGAGCTTGAATCCTGCGGTGAGGCATTTTTTCAGTTGTCGAAAGGTATCCTAAATCGCAGTGCAGCAGAAATTTTGACCATCAGATTGAGAATCCCTTCTTATAGACACCTGCTGTGTGCGCAGTTTCGATGCGCTGCATCTCCCGCTAATCATTGATTGGACACCAAATTTTAATCATTTGCATGTTCGTGCAAATGTCTTTGCATGCGAAAAAAAATTTCATTACAATGAGGCAACTCCTTCTTGGTGCGTCGTTTCTTTTGTTATAGAGTGTAATTAAAGGATAAAATTAAACACACACCCTTACAAAACATGTAAATTACTGTATTACCAAGTCAATCAGAGGCTCTTATTTGGAAGTTTATTTCACCCGGCAAATTTTGTTTTGGGTCAGGTAGTGCGTGCGCGCACACACATATACGAATTTGATAACTGAATAAGTTGAACATGTATCTCCCAGGGATTATGCTTTTAATCCTGTAACACAATAAACAATAAATAAACCGTAGTTTGTTACTTAAGTTAATAACCATTTGGCTATTTTATCAATGAATTTACAAGTACAAGTCAAATGCAATTCAAAACAACGAAAAATATCTAAAGCTATGTATATATATGTGGACCACTGTGATAATATTTGGAGAAGAAATTTAAAAACTTTTTAAGGAGTCAGGTATTGTAAATTCATTGCAATACAAATGTTCAAATGGGCAGGACACTTGATAAGATTGGATGATAATCGATTAAAAAAAATCTTTGTGGCCAGACCATATGGTACTCGTAAGAGAGGAAAACCAAGACTCAGTTGGATTGATTGCCTCGAAAAGCATCTGAAAACTATTAATGTCCGAAACTGGAAAAGTCAAGCCAAGAACAGGACAGCCTGGAATAGAATTCTAAGGAAGGCCTAGTCCCACCCTGGGCTGTTGTGCCATTAAGGAAGGAAGGATATTAACCACGATCAAAAATGAAGTTTGGCTTCTTCTTGATCCATGATTTTGTCTCATCTGAGTGCAAAGTGAAGATTTTGTGTGTGTATTTTAGGGCTACCAATTGCAGAATCTATAATCCTACCGTTGGAACTTTTTTCTCTCTTCCCTGAAAATTTGTTGAAAGAAGTAAGACAGTTTGGAATCTAATAAAATGGGTTGATTGATCGTTAATGTTACACTACAAGTAACCAGAGGGATGTTGAAAGCAGGCTTCATAATTTTGAGTTTCGGTCAAGCAATGAGAATAATACTAAAAGTGGTATCACCTCGAAGCGTTCACACTACACCAAATGGTAAACCGGGAAGATTATTTTTAAAAGAACAATTTGCAAAAGAAAAAAATCGGTACATTATTTCAAGATTACCGAAAATGAGGCAATAAAAAATTAATTGGATATCTTGTAACATGGGAGGGGAGAAAACAATAGAATCTATCAAATTATTTAATTCTTAACTGATTTTTTTTGCGATCTTATTTTATTTCAATATAAAATTTCAGCTTTTAATATTATAACTAGAGAAAATTAATTTTTTGAATTCAAATTAATAAATATCTATTCGGATTTCTGTTTTTCAAGGATACTATTGGCGCATGCATATATTAGGGTGGTTAGCAGTTAAATGTAGAAAAAATATTTATTATTAATCGGAATTCACCCATGCTGAAGAGAGGTTCTATTGTATAGAAATTAGGATACAAATATAATTTCAAATTAAATATTGCCACACAAAAGGGTTGAATTTTTGAAGAAAAATGCAAAAAAACTTCATTTTGATTACATGATTTTAGACTCAAAATAGTTATTTTTCTACAACACAAATAATTAAAAATGATGATTATTGACAAGTGAGTATTGAGCAGTGAATAGAGAGTATAATGCGCGATGCAACATTTCATAATCTCAGCTCTTTCCCCACACAATTGAACCAGTTCGCGATTCAAACTTTTTCCGTCTCTCATTTTATCGTCCACTGCAATTTCAAGAGTAGGGTTTTTTTTGTTGACATTTTTGATGTTTTTTTCCCCTTAAAACTACTTAGTAGGTGTCTCATCGCAATAAATGTTAAGAAGTACTAAAATATCAGTACTTTGCATTGAAAATTACACTGACTTTTTATCATATAAAAGATAAAATTTCAAGTTCCTCTCCCCTTGTGGCCATACTTGACAAAAAAATTATTTTATTTTATTTTATTTTTTCTTTCTATATACTACTCATCTTTTCATCAATGCACTAGAAAACATTTTTTCAGCGAAGGTAGGCTTTGAAAAATTTTGAAAACTGTTTTTTTATCCATCCTAGAGTATAGATAGCGAAGGCTATCGAATCTTAGATGTTTTACAATAGAAAATGATCTCACAACTCTGTATAACAGCTTTAAAACGAAGAAATGAGTAATTGTTTTGATACCGATTAAAAACATTTTTACATAGAAATCGAATACTTCAGAAAAGAAAATATGTCATTGATCCCTGTTTTAAATATTTCTTGTTACATAAATTTTTGTTCAAAGTAGCGATACAATAAGTTGAAAATTGCATTCATTTAGTAATGAACTTCTGGAAATCTATGCAGGGTGTTACCGAATTCAACCGACAAATTCAGAGGGGTGATAGTAGGCAACATGAGAACGACAGATTACCATAGAATCACGTTTAATCGGAGTAATTCGCATGGAATGAGTGGAATGAAAAGGGTGAATAAGAGAGAGGTAAAAAATACATTTGTTAGACGTAAAACATGTTTACAATACGAACAATGCATTTCAGTTAGACATCAGAAATGCAACGACAAATGATTGTTGCAGAAATTGTTCGAAGTTGCGGCCACGTAGACACCGACGTGACGAAGGATTGTCGGATGTGTTCAAACAAATCTGACGTGTTGGCGATGTCAGCTGAAGCGACGATGATTAGTGCCATGAAATCCTCCTCTGTAACCACTAACGTCTAATTTACAAGCGATTTCCTGTGACCCCCGAAAAAGAAATCCAAGGGATTGAGGTCAGGGGAGTGCTGAGGCCAAGCAACAGGTCCAACGCGTTCAATGCCCCTCCCTTTCAGGATATGTAATATGGAGGCGATTATGCACCTATATTGAAAAGTGCACTGATGCACAGTAATGCATTAACCCCACGCTCTGGCACGCAGTGGTCGGTATTCACTACAGCAACTCCGGGATAAGTGGGAAATTTGCACACATGCAGGTGCTTCAAATCAACGTATTCTTTTGGCCATTCCCCTTGTTTGGCTCATCGTCCTCCCGATGGCTATTATTGTGGGAATTTTCATAAACGTGGTTTGTGACCTCATGTTCTATGGTGATTCATCATCCCTATGTTGCCTGTTATTAACTCTCTGAATTTGTTGGTCGAATTCGGCAACACCCTGTACACTTGTAATACTTTTCTTTCCATAAATTAATTTTTCGTAAGAAACAAACTCAAGATGCCAACTCTTTCGTTCTGTTTCTACGCTCAGTTTTTAATACGAGTTTATTTCTTTAACCATTGTATCCTCTTAAAAATTTTGAATTAGACTCAAACGTTGTGTGGCTTAATTAAAGTGGAATTCTTAAATTTTTGATTTACATTCGATGCGTCTCTTATAATGGTTTTCCAACTTCGAGTTCCTGAAAACCGATTTCAGCAACGAAATTACATTATAATTTACTTGAATGTTATGCAAATCTTTCAGATAGAATTGAACAACAAAATAACTCTAGGCTAAGATTATTCAATTAGGAGCTTTAGAATGTGTCTATTGTTCGGAAAATTACATAGCTAAATGGAGATTTTCGCATACATAAATTCTATTTAATGAAATGAGCGGTCGTATTATTGAATCATAAAACGCCGCTAGAAGAGTTAAAATGATATATTGAACATAATATGATTCTCCTATGCTGAGAGTAGCAAATGGAACACAATATCGACTTTATATGTGTATTAATTAGTTAAATGTAATAATAAATGATTTTATACAGCATTAGACCATTTCATATTAGAGGTATAAGACTTTGTTATGCGAGTATAGAGTTATATCCAATTATATAATTTGGAAGTGTCTTTTAATGATAGTGTTCAGCTGGTATGAATCTGGAAGTGATACAGAATTGTTATTCATTAATTAACGAATATGTGGAGATAGAAATATAAAGGTTATTTCAAATGAACTTATTAATATGTTTGTATTTAGGTACTGATGATTAACAATTGCAGTGTTTAAGGCTTATTCTATCAAATATCTGTTTGTAGTTGGTAAATTGATTAAAAGCAATCTTTTCTAACAAAAATTTTTTGATAAAAGTAATAATTTGTAATAAAAATTAATAGAACAGACGATAATTTGGAATAGCAAATACAATTTATAAAAGTAAATAACAGTAAATTACAACACAACTGATAATTTTTAAAAGCCGATAATTTAGAAATACATATAATTAATAAAAAAGTATAACACTAATTTATAAAACTTATATTTTCTAATAGCCAATAATTCATAATTGGGAAAGCTAATTTATAGTAGCAAATAATAATTTTCTAATAAAAACAATAATCTTTTATTCTCGAAAAAGCCCGCTTAAACCCGGGCTAAACAGTGGGAAAAAACCTGTCTGACAAGGAAAAGAAGCAGAAGGAATTTTGGAAAAGATAATTTTTCTGGCATAAATATAGAAATCACTCACATCGCGTAAAAACATCCAGAAATGCTGGGCGCCGAAAGGAAAAGAGAAAATTTCTATAGGAATAAAGTTATACTCAGAAAAAGCCCATGCAACGCTGGGCTAAGCGAAAGGGAAATACACCCGTTCGACGGGCAAAGAGGGGGGGGGGAGGAAGAAATTTCGAAAAAGGGAATTTTAATGACGTTAATTTAGAAATCACACACCACCATGAAGTTTTGATACCGAGAGGGGAAGAAGAAATTTTCATGGGCAAAAAGTTAAACGCCCGAAAAAGTCCGTGCAACGCCAGGGTCTAGAACTTTCGAATAAAAACAATAATCTTTTAATAAGTATTTTTGATAAAAAATAATATTTTTCTTATCCGAAAATAATTTATAAAAATGATTGATAGCTTTGGTTTAATCAAAATAGTAGGTATCACACTGAAAATATCAAGTTTGTATATTTATATCCTTACATATAAGTTTGTGCTTATTTATTAGCTTATAATCAAATGCAATCAAATTCAGGTGGAATAAATCTTTTACAGTGTTTTTTTGCATTTTATCCCTTCTGCTTGGTTTATAATGACTAATGACTTTGATTTTAAATGTGGCACTTCTATGACCTTTTTGAGTTTTTCAACCATTCTACTGTCTTTTACTTACATGTGATTTTGGTTACCATACACTACAGCGTACTACTCGCTTTGGCGTATAAAACACACCTATACTTTCATAGTGCAATTTTAAATTTTTAGGTGTATTCGCCCTATAACGCACACCCTTTTTTTACGAAGAAACTTGTAATATACACGTGTAATATTCTTGTCTTTTAAAGTCTGGATATTGTGTGTGAACGGATAATAAAAGCATAGAACGAAAACAAATCTGCCATAATTCATTAAAAAAAATGTAGTACCTCAAACAATCTACGAGGACTGTAAATTAAATTGAGTCAACTTAATCTAGAAACTCACAAAAGAGCGGGCATGCGCAAATAGGATATGGGAGCGGTAAGTTTGCGCTGTTGTCAATGGGTAGATTGCAAAAAACAGTCGATCTAGTTAGAAGGATAGTTGTTGAGTAACGTTAAAGGGAAAAGTTTCATTTTCATCGCTCTAAAGCATTTTTTAAAAAAGTAAACATGAATCATAACTAAAAATCGAGGTTTGCCTGTGGCAAAATGAGACAGGATGTTATACATGATTACTGGAAGTCTGTGGTGAAAATGCCTTATACTGTGAAGGACGATTGCACGATGGGTTAAATCGTTTCGTTCGGGTCGGAATGAGAATGTGGATATGCAACGCACAGGTCGGTTCTCCATTCCTCGAGATCAGATTGACATTCTAAGTGGTCTCTTTTCCATAAACCGTCATTTGACTGTCCGGGAATTATCCTTAGAGGTTTGCCTCAGTCATCAAACAATGTGGCACACAATGAAGAACTGTCTGAACATGAGAAAAATTTCTGCCCGCTGAGTTCCACATCAACTCACCGAAGAGCAGAAATGGCACCGATACGAGCTGGCTGGCATCCACCTATAGAGATACTGCAATGGAGACGCATTTCTGCAACGTATTGTTGCCTTTGATAAGACGTGAGAACGAGCCTCTGAGACTGAATAAAAGCGTCAACCAAATGAATGGCGTCTCACCGAGGCTCGCACTTTCACAGAAATTTCTGCTGGAACTCAGTCGGGTGCAGGTTATGCTGATTGTGGCATACTACTGGAAAGGTATGATTCTTAAGCATGCTGTGCTCGCAGGACAAACTATCAACGCAGATTACTATTGTCGATTTCTACAGCAGTATCTGCATCCGGTTATGCAGGGCAAACATCCACGATTATTGTAAAACAATCTCCCTATCGTGTTGCATGACAATGTTTCTGGTCATGCCACAAACATGTCACTCTCCATTGCGACGGTGGTTTGGGAAATCTTAGAACACCCTCCGTATTCACCCGACAAGAGTCCTTTTGACTTCCATCTGTTTCCGAAGTTGAAGGAATTTCTCCGAGGCCACTGATTTTATGACGTTTCATCTGTACGCCAGTCAGAAAGGCGCTCCGTCGCTGACATCAACAATCAAAATGTTGATAATGGTCTCCAATGGCTTCCTGACATTTGGCAAAATGTTATAAGCTTTGCTGGAGATTGCATAGATGGAATGTAATGCAATTGTACTTGTAAGGTCATTAAAAATTGATTTATACCTGTGTTGCCGTAACATAAATTACAGCTCTCGTAGATGGAACGGAAGATTTATTTTATGGATCAGAGTAGCAGCGATGGTGATTAAGATGACACAGAATTTGGTGATGTGTGTGAAAATACGAATATGACGAGCTTCTCCTGTTATCCAATAATGAGAGTTCAAAGTTATGCCATTTCTTTTAAATAAACAGTATGTAGATATATACAGTAATATAACAATTTTCTAATGCCCATCTTCTCGTTTTCCTTGTGAAATTTTCTCTAACTGAAAATGCTGTTGACCAGCTAAATGAAATTAAGGACTGAAAGCTTATGTAAAAGCCAGTTAAATGGAGAATATTTAATCCGCTAATTTGACATGTAAAACGTATTTAATGTAAATTTAAGAAAATTAATTAAAACGTTTGCTTTCACTTAGTGACCAACTCATCTGGCTTAATCAACTCTTCGATTATATAGAATTGAGTTTGATTGTGGGATTTTGATATCTAAAACGAGATTTAGTAATACAGCGGGCGGGCTTCAAAAAGAAATATATAGTTTCAATGCTCTATAAATAAAGATACATGCAAGATATTATATGTTACCTGCAATAGAATTGGATGGGGTTGTTTTAAGTTTTGTTAGAGACAATCAGAGATGTTCTATGTGAGAATCCTTATTTACAAGAGAGCATCGAGCCGGTAATCCAATCCGGCCCAATTGCGTGTTGAGGTTTCTGAATCAAATCCAGAGATAGCGGTTCAACACGCTGCTTCTGTTCTAAGGAATCAACAGAAAGGAGAGGGATGAATACTTTGTCCCTTAAGTACTCCCACAGGAAGAAGTCACAAGGTGTGTAATCAGGATGTCCGGAGGCCCATTGCGTGAGTGGCATGTTGTAGTCCATGGTTCATCCATTCTATCGTCGAGGGAGATGCTTATTGAGGTAATCTGTCTCGTTGTCGGACCAGTGTGGTGCTGTCCCATCCATTTAAAAAATAAAGTTGCCAATGTCGTTCTGCATCAGTGCCATCAAGCAGACATATCCAAAAAAGTTACTCTCTTGACAGTTTGCTCGTGAAAAAAGAAGAGGCCGAATACTTTCATCCTGAACACTGTATAGAGCATATTTGCCTTAGAAACCCTTGCACGTGTTGCGCTGTGGGTATTATCAGCGTCATTTCCGTCAGGGGCAAGGCAAAAACTTTTAGATTATATCAACTATACGGTTCACTGAGGTGTAGGGCGTCTTTGACAGTTTCTGAGTTATAGCATCAGAAAAGAGTGCACTTCCTTATAAATCCCCCTGTATAAGTTACGAACCGCTTAAAGGTTTTATTAAGAGTGATAACTAATGATCCTATATAGAAGCAGTTGTGTTTCATAGAAGTACGTGAAACAGCAAATTCGAAACCAATAATTGAATTTTAAATACTTCTTTGGAAAATATTTGGAGCTTACAAAATGTATATAACATAATGATGTTGGAGAATACATTAACATGCTTCATATTTGAATACATTAAGGGGTCACATACCT
>BMAV01001024.1:0-22556 GCA_019973955.1 Trichonephila inaurata madagascariensis
TTTTAAACCAAAAGATGGGGAAATGATCCACGATTATTTTGACCATTTAAATTTGGGAAATTTACATTTTGTTAAAAAGATATTTGTAAAAGAGTTAAAATGCATGATTGATCTACTCTTGTGCCATCATCACATAGAGACGGCAAAGAAAAGATTTAACAGTCGAAAAGGTTGAAATTTTTTTAAAAATGGTAAAAATCTAATTTCTAAATTATCTTTCTTACCCCCATTTCCCCTTTCCAACTTTAAACTGCTACTTCTAAAAGCTGTGTGCAATCGTCTCTTTTGGGAATTTAAAGTAGGGAACTTGAAAACACTAACACAAAATTTTTAATTTAAGCAAATCTAAACTATATGAGCTTAATTTTTCAGCAACTTTCAAAACAAATTTATTTGTCATCAGATATTCATTTATTCATAGTCGTTGTTCTTGTGGGAACTCGACATTTGGGCATTTTAAAATTCATATTTTGACTCCATTCATATCGTGAAGTCTTCCAAACATTTGAGTCTACACGTTAAACAATTTTTAATCTTCTAGTATCGGCTGTAATGGTCGAACATCTCAGAGTCTGTACTTCCAATGACATCCATAAAAACGAACTCCCGCCAATACCAAGTTTGCACCCCTACAAAAACAATTATGTGACGACAGTCTTTCAAGAAGACCATACGTAATCGTGGTCGAAAGACAGGTGCATCAATCAACAAGGAAGTTGAGCTAGGTCCAGTAGACATCATTACCTTAAGATCGGCTTATCATGTAAAACTGCCGTTCACATGGAACACTTCGCCACTCTTCACAGTCTTCGAGGCTCCAACTCGAATATTTGCTACTACCACCATGATCTGCCCTAGCAGAGGCTCCAGTCGGGCTCGCTCCCCAAACTTCGAAGCTCTGCATCGAGACCCTCTTTCTCACCTCCCTGTACTTGCAACAATTGTAAGTTTTAGGAAGGTGGCTCGATGTTGAAGCAACATTCATTTTTCGAATCGTTTGCTTCGGCAGGTAATTTGTTACACAGTCCTTTGCGGATCTTGAAGTAGAAGTACGTAGAGGTATCGTGAATTAAATAAGAATTTCAATCAACAACGTGAAAAGGATTTTGAAGAGCAATGGCATACATAAACATCACTAACCGCATGTCCAGAAAATAATAAACAAGATTTTTTCCCCTATTGTTTTTCTTTCCTTGTGTTTTATATATATATATATATAAAATAAGAAATGAAGCTTCGAGACAAGCAAGCTCGAAACACCCACCCCTTTGCAATGCTCTCCACCGTGTCAGGAAAACCTTTACTTGACTCAGCATTCCTGTATGATTCTAACTGGCTAGGTGTACCCTACTTCCATATTGATTGATTGATTGAATATTAACGTCGCACTGTTCAGCTGCACGAGGGCTTTTGGAGACGGACCACGTAATTTTTGAACTAGGTCAAGTGCGTGGACGACACCGAGTGGCACCCTCCTCCTAACTACCACACCACACCAACGGGGGGAAGTTTCAGCTCTCAAGATTTAACGTGCAGGGCCCCTAACGGCGGGTTTTTAGTGGTACGGGACTGAATTTTGAAGGCTAGCACGGCCCGATACCATACCCCTCGGCTACCGGGCCACCCCTACTTGTAAGGAAATGTAACATCTTTGTAGGGCAATGCTTCTCAAACTTTCAATATTTATGATCCAATATTCAATCATAATTTTTATCGCACCCCTTCGGTATAAAGCAATGTATTGAATTCAATAATACTACATTTTGACACTCAAGCTACAAGAGGTTTTCAGGAAGAAGGGTTAGGGTGGAAGAGAGGATGAACCTACTGGGCGCTCAAGGTCAGAGATTACAGAACAAAACATATCCAAATTTCGTGATATGAGTGGATTCCCACTCACATTAGTAGTCAAATTGTTACTCAAAACTACTATATTAATCACTTAGTGAAAAAGAAAAAAAAAGGCCAGAATTTGGGAGTAAGAATGGCTTCTGCACCAAGGAAGCATCCCCACTCCCTATTGTCAAGTACTTTCGACCAGAAAACATTAAAAGTGTGGGGATCCCCCTTTCACCTTTTTTAGCCCCATGATTTTTTTTTTCTCTTTTTTTCTTGCTTAAAAAGGGGGCCCCAGTGGAGGAGGTTCGGAAAAACGGCCCCAAAAAAAAAACTCTCCCTCCTTTTCCAGAAACTTCGTTCCAGAACTTTTCAGCAATCAGCACCAAAACGAAGTGTGTGAATTCTGAAGGGAACTATTTTGAAAATGATACTGTCACGGAGAACTGATTCTATAGGTACAATGATTTATTGGACCAGTCTCTTTTTTCATGTGTCGCACCTTGTACAAAAGCCAATATGTGTTATCATTTAATCTGAAAAAAATAAAAAATATTGGGGGCTGAACGCTCTTTTTTAGATTCACATAATTCCCCTTTGAAAATTTTCAAAAAAAGAAAAAAATTTCATAAAGATTATATAAAATAAATATTACATTTATGTTTTTTTTCGTTAGTTAGCCTTTCGTAATCACTACGGAAGAAAAACCAAACGCAAAAAGTGCAATAATATATTACAAAGCTTAAAGGTTACTGATACGTTCATAAATACTATTAAAGAAACATTTCCTTGTTTATCATTAAAAGTGGATCAGTGGTGATAGTAATGAAATGTTGCTATGGACTTTCCAGAATCTCTAAGAACAACACTAAAACAAAGATTGATCCCCACACGATCGTGGAAATTAATCCCTATAGTAAATATTCCCCAGATGCTATTTTGTCAAGGAAAATGAAATTTCGAAAACAAGATTTCTTCGGGAAAATGGCGAATCTCATTATGTGATTAACAAAAAATTGATGCAGGGTGTAATATAAGGTATGATGAAAAGATTAAGGCATATTAATTCAAGGGGAAGTTTGGAAGTATTTCCACAAACGAATAATTAATTCGTTTGAGTCGGTCATATGTACAACGAATAGTTAATTCGTTTCAATCTTTCATATCTGGAAGGAATGGTTAATTAGTTTCTGATTTTAATCCATATGCGCTGGCGAACATATAGATCTTTATTGTTTTCTAATAAGTCTTTTATTCATTCTGCTTTCTATTCTCTCCGAGAATGACTGATTCTTGCTTATGCAATATGAAAACCTGGGGCAATGTATGTTTGTACTTTATTTCAATCTATTTACGGTAAAAAGGGAAAAGATTATATATAAGTCGGGTTTTTTTTTTTTTTAGTTTTAGAATTTAGTCTTTTTTTAGAATTAATTAAACTTAGGTTTTGAGATAAGTTAAAAATATCAAGTTTTAAGAGTAATAATAAAAATGGAGAAAGTTTCGTAAATTAGTATTGAGATTAGATAAAAAAAACCAATATTTTATGAGTCATAAACATACAAATTATCTTTTTCGCATACTAGGTCTTCCAGTAACTTAAACGTTTTTTTATTTTGAATACTTATTTTATTACTTACATCGGTATTTATGAGCAGTAGTCACTTTATATATTCTTAGATTATTAACAAAAAAAAGCTGATGAAATGCTTGGTGTATGTTTATAACTTCTTTCCTCAAAAACATATACGTTCCAAAAAAAATCTGGCGTGTAATGCGCACTTGTGCTTTCAAGCCGCATTTTTATAACCTTAAGATATATTCGCCGTATAAGGCGCACCCCTTTTGTATGAAGAAACCTGAAATGTACTTATGCAATGCTCATACGCTATACAGTCATTTATCCAAGGTATTACCCCAGGCTTTTGAAAAAAAATAGTACCTTTCTGGCACTACAATCTCTTTAAATTTCATACGGTATGTCCTTTCTCTTAAATAAACAATATTCCCATAGATGCAGAAGTCTAATTTATTTTATGCTCATCTTTTCGTTATTTTTAAAGTTGTCACTTTTATACTGGCGTATAACGCGCACCCGTAAATTTCGATCTCATTTTTCAATTCCTACTATTAGCTCGCACTGTCTATATATTTATTGATTTATCTTGGTGGAATTTTCAATCCTTAATAAAATACATTTTAAAGCACTGAATTGAGCAGAAATTTTATATACAGGGCCATTTTGGATGACAATATAATAATTTAATTATAATAAATAAAAATTAATTGATTAAAACTAATTATTTAATGAATTACAAATACAGCCACGTTGGCGACTTAGCGACCCTTTTGGCGACTTGTGTCACAACTTAGTTTTTTTTCTCCCCCTGTGAAAGCATTCAGTTGGACTGAAATTAAAAGGACAATACGATACTTTAATGATAATTAAAAAACTAATCACCACTTAATGGTTGTGATTCTGTCCTATGTATATACATATTTATATTAATTGTAACTATTTAATAAAAAGTTGTTAAAATAAAAAAAATTCTTTCTTGATCTAAGTAGGAATTGAATTAAAAACTATTTTTTATATCACTTGTTTATGTTAGAAGTGCGTGTTATGCGTTGGATTTTATGATAAATATATTTACGTTGATCGGGGCTCGAGGATTTTTTGCAAATCAGTCAAATTTACAAGACATTTTTAAGAAAATGAGTTTATTGTGAAAATCAGATCCTTAAATACAGGATTACAGCAATATTCACAAATAAATATCGAAGGTCTTCACACCTTCGATAGCACTCGACACTATTATCAATGTCAAAATACACGTATGAAAAAGATTATTCAAAACCAGCCAAGCTAATCATAATCACGGAAAAAAGCAAGTTTACTAATGCTCCAAAAATACCCCACTAATCGCTGGTGGAAACAAGACTGACTCGTTTCGGCGAGCATCACTCTATTTATAGACCCGGTGGAAGTTTTGAAAAAGATCTTCTTGGCCTTTAGATCGTAAAATTAGTGAATTTTCCACTTTTTTTAAAAAATATAAGGCTCGAACTCATCAAAATTGGTCCCCAAAATTATCCCGACTTTTTATCCCCAAAGATTTGAAGTTCCCATTGAATCACTATTATAACGCAAGGGCATTGCTTGCGAATACTACAATTGTATCATAAAATAAATGTAACAGATTAATATAAATGTTTTGTACATCCAAATACAAATTATTTACACTATTTTACACAAAATTCGTAGCAATATCATATCTCATTTGAAGTTAAATACTGTTCTTAATTCTGTATTGCAAGAAAAGAACGATAACGTGAATAATTTGAAAAAGCAGAAATAACCGCTTTTTATTTTTTTAAACTAAATATTAAAACCATTAACTGAAAAATAAGTTTCTTATACGTTGTTTTGATGTTATATTTAAATAAATCTTTTACTAAAATTGTCATCGTAAAACATAGACATTTTATTAATATAATTTTTTTTCGTAGAACAACTTTCTCACCATTGTATTACTTAATGTGTTTGAAAATCATTTGTCCTAGTTTATATTTGATTGAATACGGAAATATAGTTAAAATACCGAATATAATTCACTACTTATCATTTTTAATTTACCACATTACAACTTCATTTCAGAATCTATTCCGCAAATCTATCATTCAAAAGCAGTGTGTACAACAGTATAAGACTAGAACCAAAAAAAAATCCATACATATTTATAATTTTTTTCACTTACATATTGCCTCTTTACATGAAAGATTAATATCTCTCGAAATTTGAATCTGATGTCAAAGCTAAAACTCTAATTTATGTGACACGAAATTGCTTCATAATACTTTTTTCCCTTAAAAAATGCTACACTCAGATATTTTCTAAAAAGAACTGAACAGTACCCAGGAGTATTCTATTGAATAATGGTGGCTTTTATTCAGATAAGCATATAAAAAAAAAGACATCGAATTTTTCAAAAAATACTTGTGACAGCTATTGGCCAAATGCCAATAATCGTGTTTTCTCTTGTAATATTACCTGAAGTTTACGTCAAAATTGTTCTGAAGTTTCTATTTTGTGCAAGCGGAATACATAAATGTTTGCATGTATATAGATAATTGTTAAGAATTTCTTGTAGACTGTGTATAATTCTTTTATTTTAATGAATTTATTGAACGGTAATTAAAATTCTCTTATATAGTACTATATTTCTCAAAAATTATATCTAATTATTACACATTTTTAAAATTATACCGAAAAAGCCAAAAAAAGCCGGAAAAAATCACAATATTACGTATTATAGTTTTTAAAAATTTTAGGATGATTAAAAAAGAGAATAATAATAATTAAAAATATATCAAAAATAAGTACTTCTAATTCCAGTTCACTAGAAAAATTTTACAATTTAAAATGTAAACAATGACGAAATGCAAGAAATGATGTCTTATTTCCAAATTGTACCATTTCGTAGGAGAAATGGCCAAATTATATTTAATTTAAATTATATTTCATCAATAAATCATATTTTACTTAAAATTTAAATGAAGGGTTTTGTTTGCTAGATTATTACAAAGACAAAAAACAGAATTGTTTGAGTACTCTAACACTTTTAGATATCAAATGCATATTATTACCAGTAGATGTGATAGAATTTTATGGTACAGTAACGAATTTGAATGCGTCTTACTTTCAGTAAATTAAAACATTCATCAATATAAACCTTACAAACTATCTCTACTACTTGTATTTTAGCTTTTCAAATAATTGTATTATATTTGACAGTTAAATATACATTATTTCATTCATTAATTATAAAAAATACAGTACTGGAATAATTACGTTATCAATTTTTATATTGGTTTTCAAAAATGCATTTATTCTTTCAATGATCTTTATTTTGTAAGCTCTTAGCGAAAATCAAATAAATATAATCACCAAAAAAATATATACCTAAATTATAAAAAAAAAATTATAAGTGAATTCGCACAATATGTTTTCTTTTACGTATATAAATCCTAAGGGCACATCAAAATATATAAATTATATTAAAAAAGACACATATATTAAATGTAAAGTAGAAAATTAATTTTCGAATAGAAATATAGTATAATTTTTACTAAAAGTTCTTGATCGTTAATAATACTACTCTAAAGAAGTTTTTACTTCTATGAATTTTTGGAATACTCTATCTTCTCGTTACAACAAGTTACGTTATTCATAGCTTTATTTGTGCATTTGAAATTTTTAACCCTTAATTTGACAAGATGTTTTTTCAAATATTTTTTAATTTCTGTTATTATTATTGCCAAATAAGAATTTTATTTTTTTTTTTACCGTAATAGAAATATATTTAAAAGTTTTTGTTAAATATTTAAGCCGTATAGAAGTTTTCATAAACCCACCAATTTTATTTATTTGATTGTTCGTTGTAACAGACTTAGACAAATTACGGGTTAAAAATGTATGCATCTTTCAAATTAGTGGTTGTTGAGATTTTGTTTCACTTTATAAAATACATATTTTGGATCAATTTAAAACAGGAATAAAATGCATTGATTTGAAACCTGTGTAATTAATTCGTACATCTTTCGAAAGCACGCAAAAATTCGAAATTATTTGTTATGTTTTAAAATAATGTAAAAAAATGATTAATTTTTTACAAAAATTCCCATGGTACATATTTTGAGTAGTAGTTTAAGAACAATAGTTAAATTTAAGATCTTAAAATCATACAAAGCGAGAGAGAGAATCAGGCCATATTGGAACATTAGAGACTTACACTATTTTAACGAGTCTATTCGTGTTCTTCCTATTAATGTCCCTCTTGGGGAATAATTAATCTTTAAAAATTATTCTATTGAAAACTTTCCTTCTAAGAAGAAGATGTGATTATGCAAATCAAGACTTGCATATAAAGTTTAAACTTTCGTGTTCGACTGCTACAGGATAGCAGTGATTGATTAAGGTAAAGCTTGGCAAAAGCACTTCGTAACTTATTTGATTAATTTTAAGATTGACGATTTGGTCAATTAATGGTTGAATTGGATTAGGGCGATTTGAATTACAAAATGTATTGCCTGGACGTAAGTGATCAGATTTATTGTTTATACTTCTAGTATCTCGTCTACCTTACTATTGCTCCTCATATTTAGCAATTGGTGCATTTTTTAATTAGGTTGTTGAATTTGTGCCTTTATTGAGAATTGTTAATAAACAGTGTTTGTATTGACTATGGCTCATCTTCCTTCCGACTCTTTCACACTAGTGGATATATATAGCATGGGCCTTCCATTACACCATCTTCAAATTCTTTCTCGAATTTCAAGCTATATTAATATTATGGTGTGATCGAATTGTGTATACATTTATATCCTCTACTGACAAAAAAAATTAGTTTTTTGATGCAAGAATTTATTGCAATCGAAAATAAAATTTTAACAAGATGAAGGCGAAAAACAAATTCGTGTTCGTTTTACTTCTTATGATAATGCGCATTCAAAAATGGTACATGATTCCATTTCCTAATGCATGGTCTCCAATAGTAGAAATGTTCCTTTCACTTTTTCTTTTCTTTTTTTTCAAATTTTTTACGGAATTAAAAAGGCTAAGCAAGAATGGCCAAAGTATATTAACAGCTAGTTATACAAGATAAAACACGAAAATAAGCTATCTTACATTAAGGATTAATTAATTTTATGTTCATAGAGAAAACTCTGAAGAAACAAGAAAATTATTGAAGACGGACCTCATAAATTTGAACTACATCTAAGCTGGCGAACCACTCCCAAACTTCTACACCATGTCAACGTTAGAACTTTGAGCCTCGATAGATTTGACGTGATTAACTCGATGGATCAGAGACATACAGTGAATGATGCCATATTGCGCCTACTCACAGTTACATTTGACGACAAACACCTAATAAAGAAATGTGACTGTATTTCATTTACTTCTTCCGTTAAATGGGTAAACTAATAATGTAGTTAATGCCTTGAAGTGTTGAGTGTTCAGAAACAAATGAACAACACCTATGAACAATATATATTCTTGGACTAACACTGTATATGATTTGTATACGTATTTAGGAAAGTTAGAGTGCAGTCCTTGCATCAAGGTAATCAAATTTTTGTTGCTCCATCAAGAAAAAGCTTTTAATGTTTGTTTGTTTTTCTTTAAGCATGATAAGACTTTTCGCCTTATTGCATCAGAACAACTGAAGCAAACTGTTTTGTTTTCTGGGTCTTATTTTTTACGCGGTCTCTCCAGACAGAAGTCACGAGGGTAGTTGGGCGGTTGTAAAAGTAAAGATAAGAAACTCACCTTTTTGAAACAATGACGTAATCGGTAGGATGGTTTCAAGTATGAAGGAAAGTGTGTTTTTAGAAATAGTGGTGTTTTTGTGAAGATAGCAGATTGTATTTTTAATAATACTTTTTAAATTTTTATGCATTAGATGACAAGTTTGATATACTGCAAGAAAATGCTAAAGAATTAGACTTTTTTAATTGTTAACTTTATTTTCAGTATTTTGTTAACATTAGGTATAAAATACATTTAATTAACGCCCATTTCTTAGGTAGTTTTTAGGAAAAATGTGTTATATTTTATCAATAGATTTTTATTTTGAATTCGTTTGTTTGTATGTTATTTTATATCAGTTCGAAATACACGAGCTCCTAGTTCAGATTATCATTAAAAAGTTATTGGATGACTTAAAGTCTATTTTAAGAAGTGATATTTTACAATCTAAGAGGTGGCATTGACACTTTGTCCACGATGTAACAGGAAAAAATTCTCAAAATACAAGGAATTATTTCCTAAATTCGGAATTATGTAAAATAATAGTTGACTTTAAAAGTGGTTACATGGACGAATTACATTGTTTTAATCATTGCTTTCACTAGAAATAATTTTCACGCGTTTTATTTAATACATTTGTTACCTAATGCATCTGTGCAGTTTTTTTAAACCGTTGTATGTGTCTTACCCTTTTCAAATTTGAGGTCTTCTATTACCATTAAACTTCTTCCATTGACGTGGTAGGATGTTATAATAATCAACACTTCCTTCCTTCAACAGTGGTTCGACAGCCCAGGGTGGGCCTTGACCTTCTCAGAAGCCTTACGAGGCCAGCCTTTTTGCAATTCTTAGTTCTCATAACTAGGAGATAATTTTCTAGGCCATCTATCCATCTAAGATTTAGCCTGCCCTTTCTTCGTGTGTCAATTTGTTGGGCATTGATGACTGTTTTAGTGGTTCGGTTTTCGTTTATTCTGACAACGTGACCTTCCCATTTAATCCTTTGTATTTTTATGAAGTTAACAATGTCAGATTCTTTATATGAATGATAGAGCTCCAAATGTGATCTTCTTTGCCCACATTCATTTTCCTGAATTCCTTCAAAATTAAATCTTCTTTTCGTAGATACTTATCATGATCTCATCTGTTCGAGACATGGACCAAGTTTCACATCTATATGTTAATAATGATCTTAAAAGACTTTTATACAATATAATCTTTGTTTTTCTTTTGATTAAATTCGATTTCATATATTTTCGTACTCCGTTAGGACATCTAGTAGCCATAGTAATTCTCCTTTGGATTCCAGTAGCACAATCGTTTCTATTGTTAATTTCCGAACCTAAATAAGTGAAATTGTCAACAATTTCAACATTATATTCTTCAATTTTAAAGTGGGAATTGTTAAAACATTATTACTATGGCAAATTAACTATAGGTTTTGGAAATAACTGGCTTAACTTTAATTTATTTTTTCTGTCACTAAAAAACAATTTAGTTCATGGTAAGATGGAATGCAGCAGTAATCATTTTTTTTTTACAATTTACAATTATTTAATGTATTTACATCATTGAAAATATCGCATAAGTGTAAAATTAGAAATTCAGAAAAAAATTCTAAATTTCAAATTGTTGCAAAGGTACGAAAACAAGAAATAAGACAATCAGAATAATCAATTTATTTTTTTCCCATTGAATACTGAAGTTAAACCGTAAATCATCCTGTGATAGATTTACTATTATATACTTTGTGGTCTGTAGTATGCATAAGTGTTAAAATACTATTTTGTTTTTCAATCTTAAAATGTTTTCTCGATTTTGTAGCAAATAAAATGTTACTTTATTGCATCATATTTATTAAATAAGAATTCCTGATAATACGAATAATAAATTCATTTAGTATTTTAATGCTGTAATAAATTAATAAATGAAAAATTATTAATTTAATTTTTTACTAAATGTTTAATGACTTGTGAACTACAATAATTCAAAGTTGTCACCAACTCTTAATTAATCCTTTAACCTTTTGGTTATAAAAGTGTTTTGCTTAGTCTAAAAATACAGTTCTTGAGCATTTTATTCAATCTATTTGTCAGGAATATATGTCAGAGAACCACAATACTTCTGAAATGTGATTTAAATTTTTTTCATCCTCCTGCAATTGATGTATCATTTTTTTCTCTCGACCTCGAATCGAAAAATCTGATAAAGAAACTAGAAAATACCTTTAAATTCTATTTATTTTCATAACTTTTAAAAATTCAATGTGGACTGATTGTAAAAATTAAAATCGATAGAACAAAATGAAATTATACAAAAAAGACATACAAGTAAAAATGAAATATTATGATTGTTAATTTAATAGTAAATTTTTCCTTGATCGCACAAATTATTTTATCAGAAATTAATATATATCTTGAACATTAATCCCTAACAGGTTTAAATTTTTTTTTATTATCACCAGAAATAAAAACATGTTATTTATTCAAAATTAACTTACGAAAATAAAAAAAAATTATATTTTAATCACATATTTTTGTATTTAAATGAAACGATTTATAGTGTCCATAAGAATGGCATATCATCTGCTTAATTTAGTAGAATTTTATTATTTCTATATATTTTTCAAATTAAATTTAATATTTTTAATAAAAATAATCCGATTTTATGATTTCTTAAAATCCATAATGCGTCTGAATTTTAAGTTAAGGCTTTACAGTGATTCTTTCAATTCTGGAAACAAAGTTAATTAAACTTCATATAAAAATCGTACTTTTAAAAATGTATCTTACTAAAGCTTTCTCGATGCATATTCGAACAATAATCACCTTCGGGTGAGGGGGGTACAACTGAGTTAGAAAAGTAATTACTGAAATTATTTTCAAATAACGGATCAAATACAAGTACGCGAATAAGCACTCAATTTAAACAAACATAAATGCTTTTGACTGGCTTACAAAGCAAATACTGAACAATGACACGGATTACATTTATTCTTATTTCGATTTTCAACTCCCAAGTTCAAAGTTTGAGAGATTTTATCAGATCTGAAGTTCTTGGTGCCAGAATAAATATTGAATTTCACAGAAATAGATCCAAGAAAAATGTTGAGGCAAAAAAGAATGGACATCTTCCATGTCACGTAAGAAAAGTAGTTTAAAATTTCATCGAGTGATCTGGTATTAGATTCCGTTCCATTATCTGCGAGATTAATTTTTTTCTTTTGTTTTCAATTTCTACGATGGTTTGTCCTTCATTTTCGATGGATCATCTCAATGTATAAATATACAAACCATTACCCGCCTTCTTTGCTCAGTATTTCATGATGTATGAATAAATACTGTTTATATATCGTAAAAAACGACATTTAATGCGCACCTATACTTTCAATCTGCATTTTTTAGTTTTTAATTATATTCTGCTAAAACATACCTACTTTTTTACAAAGGGAACGAAATTTAAATCAATGCTCAGATTTTAAGTTCTTTATTCGAGATACTATCCCAGACTTTTGAAAAAATTATTTTCAGAACCCCAAGTTGATTAGGTTTTTCCTTTAAATAAACAGTATTCCGATATTTAGAAGTCTTTTTTTTTTTTTTTTGGCTTAGCCTTTTTTTTTTTTTTTTGAAGCTATCGTGGTCCCTGGTTTTTTAAAAAAGGGCAATCTCTGGGGGGTAAGTGATATCAATACCCCCCCATCCAAATATGGTGCAGGACCAGTGTGGGGGTCCCGCAGCTGCCCAGCATCCTCTCCCCACGGTGTCCCCAGACTCAACCCGACCATCTGTTTTGAAAGATGCTGCTCTCAGTAAAGACAACCATTCCATTCTGCCCCCCACCCTTTCTTTTTGCACCATTGGGGGCGGGATGTGGTTTCTGCCGGGGGGAAAACCAACAATGGACGTCTTGCGGATCCCCCACTCTCTTAAACTCCGTTGAATGGTACGCGCAGTCACTGAATGATGCTTACAGACTCAATTGCTGTCTATGGTTCGTGATGTGCTGGCGATCCTCACTGCCATGCGCACTTTGCCTGTCCTCACGTAAAGTGGTACCTTGGATGCGATCGAATCGATCCCGTCCCCTCTTCATCCGCGCTCTTTGGCATTACGTTTGCTTGGTTTCTCAACCGACTACCGATTTTCCTGAAATTTAATTCCAATCTCGGTAGGCCACTGCCTTCCTCTTCGAACTCGGATCTTGATAAAAAGCATCGCTTTTTTCTAAAAACTCGTCTTTTTAAAAAACTACAAGAAAAACACAATTGCCGAACTTGAAATCGTCGAAATCTCCAAGCCTTAAATAGTTCTTTGAGGTGGCGCCACAGGTGCGCGTAATATGTGGCTGCGCTGAAATTCTAATCATTTGCATATCTCACCTCCGCTAATGCATGTTGTAAATTTCGAGTTATTTGCATGCTTCCTTCAGGGTGTTTGCATTCACGGTGGCCAGCAGTGTAGTTCGAAAAAGGGATAGTTTTTGTATCAATACACCTCTGTAGTTTACCGCTCCCTCCATAAGGATCGATTTTCGTAAAATCTGTTCACACACTCAACAAAATAAAACTTTCTTACCAAATTTCAAGTCTGTAGCTCTAACAGTTTTTTAAAAAAGGAATTTTTAGCTTTAATGCCTTTTAACCCCTTACAACTTTCCATAGGGCTCGATTCCCGTAAATTCCGTTCTTAGTGGATATCTACTCCATGAAAGTAATATATTTACAAAATTTTAATTTATATTGTGTGCGTGCGTATAGATATATAGTATGTTTTATTTATTAAAGGGATATTATTACAATAGTGTAATAGTAAAATAAGTCGAACACAAATATAATTTAAACTAATAAATTCTAACTTTTTCAGAAATTTGAAAATACTATTAAATTTTTCCTTTCTAAAATTATGCTGCTTTCAAATTCTTTAACGGTTTTTTAATGGTTTACGTGAACTTATTAACAATTATTTTTTTATGTTAAATATCTATATTCCAAGTAAAAAAAATTGAACTATGTTGTATACAAATCACGAAAACAATTTTAAGCGTGCTGTTTTGAAAACAATTTTGTTGTTTAAAGAATTTTTTCAAATTTTTTTTTAATATGTACCTTTTAAAAATACTCATCCTCATTTTTGAAAGAAAGTCGACTTGCGCATATCTAGAAAAATTTATTTAGTAACACAAATTAAAAACAAATATTTTTACTGTGTGTGTGTGCATACATAGAATCTAATAGTCTCATCTTGATGTAACTGTGTACTTTGAATGGGATTCGAGGGCTGTTATTAATTTCATAACATTCTATCAAATTTCCGAATGCATAATTCAATGATCATTCCACTTTTCCACTACCGAGAAATCCATGTGAATTGGACGTTTTTGGTCAGATGCCTGCACTAACTATTCACACCAACAAACATTTGCGCAATATTCAGACAACCTGATTTCAAGTGCCCGTATACACATTTTGGTGCAACATTCAATGATCAAACCCAATTCTATTGAAATAACGACATTGTAAAATATGTTGGCGACGAAAAATTGATACAGTTTTGAATCATTTGGTGCGCTTATTCTAATAAGCTATTTCCATAGAATGGGCACAAGTGCTAATCTGAAATCATTTAAAAGATATGATTTGCTTATAAATATTAACAAATAATGGTATACTTCATAAATACTGCTTAATTTCACAAAACAATCATTCCCTAGCTTTTTGTTGAAAATATATCTAGGTGAAGGTTTGTTTGATTTTGAATTTAAGACAATAACACATTTATATGTCCTTAAAAAATTTTTAATTACTTTGTTTTCACGTTACTTTTGAGTATCTTGTGGTAAAATGAAGAAATTTAGTCAATTATTAGCAGTTATTAAGCAATTATTAATTAGTCAGTTATTAATCAGCTTATTATATGTCTACATCTGTTGAATTTTAAAATTAAAAAATGGGCACGTACGTATTATACCTTTAATCAATATAGGCAAATAAAAAAAAGCCGATACAAAAAATGTCGCCAAATGCTGTCAGAGTTGTCATTATAGTGTTTGAAAGTGCGCGGGAATGTGTTTCACTATTGGCTGTGTATCTCGATATTTGGCAACGTCTTTTGATTCGATAAAGTGTGTTCATTTAGAAGTTTCATATAGCGAAGATTAAAAAAATTGGGCATTCTATGTAAGGTTTATAAATTTTTAGGGCATGGTTTTTTTTAAATATTTATCATTTGTGTAGTTGCTTTGTGCATCCACAAAAATAGAGAAATAGGCATATGTATAAAATAGGAATACTTCAGTATTATACCGTTGACCAATTTCGACAAAAGAAAATTTATCGTCAATTCAAAAAAATGTCGCCAAATGTTGTCATCCTAATCGTTACCATGTTCTACAGTGCGCAGGGAATGCTTTTCAATATTGGCCATACATCGGGAATTTGCTGACGTTCTTTTATTTTACTATATTGGTCGGCGTCATAATGAGTAAATACCAAAATAAGTAAAATAAGTTAAATTCTTAGAAATCTCCATAATTTCATTTCTTCTTGTCTTCAACATATTCTCTCTCATTGTATTTGCAGTTAATGTTAAAAAAAATAGTTGAAATAAATATTTTCTTTCATAATGTTGGAAATTTAAAAATAAAATTTCCAAAAATTGCAATCCTTTTTTTTTTCCCTTTCTTTCTTTTTGAAAAATAACAGTTGTGATCCGTTTTATCTAACCTCAAATATAAAATAAGTTCATATAAATAAGTTAGGAAGTATCAAGTCCATACAAAGTAATTGTTATAACCATGACCACAAATTAAGTAATGGATACTTTTTATATACGAGTATTTAGTCAAGAAAATAATGTTAATGTACGGTAACGGTAACGGTTATACATTTACGTGGAACCTTAGAGATAGCTCTATTATCCACTCATCATAATAAATTGAACAGGAGAACAATTTGTTGAAGTTCATAAAAAAATAAAAAGCAGCCCAAATTAAATGCAGCGCAAAAAGCTGGTGGAGGGGGTGGGTGGAAACCACTCTCCCAGTTGATTTAGTTTCTGTTTCGCTTTCATAGGAAAACGAAGAAAAATGACGTCACATCTCCATGACGGCAAAAGCCCGTCTTTCAACCGTCTGCCGCATCTTGACGGAACGAGGAGAGAAGGTATATATTTTTAATAACAAGGTTTAAAAGAGAATAATATTTTTAAGTCCGTTACACGTTACCTTTTAGATAATTGCGTGCGGTTATTGAAAGGAAGTTTTAAATAACCACTTGGAAAAAAAAAGTAAGAAAGGTAGAGGAGTTTGAAATAAGATCATGAGGGGTGAAGTTGTTCCACACTAAACGCAATCAAAACTTGCATGGCGCGAGGGAGAATAATTAGAGTAGTGAAGTCTTGCAAAAGAGCAACTAGTGTAACAATAAAGCTCATATCTTTTTAATTCATATCAAGACATTCTCATCCTTTTCAGAGCTGGAAGTGTTGATACGAGTGATTAAGAACTGCTCTAGGTCTCTTAGAAGAGCTAGGAATAGAATTGTCGTAAGCCGGATTTCCCTGATAGATTCATTTAAATCTGTGGTAACCGAGTTTGAAGAAATTTTCTATTGTTTTTGATGAAATCAAGAGCGGCGGAACATTAAGATCTTTATGCAAGACTTCGTTCCTGACAAACCAAGGTGCGTTTGCTGCTCTACAGTTGAATGTTTTGAAAGTGTGCAATCTTTTCAGGGTGAGTAACTTGCCGCCCTGCCCATGTATATAGTTGTCAATATACAAAGATTTAGAATAGCTTAGTTGTTATTCCTCTGAGATTTCAAGACCCTCATTCCTTTTTCTCAATTAAATATTACGATATGTACTCATGCCACATCAGAGATGTTGAAAGGAATAAGCTACCGAATCCACTGTTAACTAGATTCAAATGTAAATCAGAAATGAACAAAGAATCAGGTTGTATCTTTTCTATTTTGCGTATGAATTACATTACCTGTAACTAGAAATAGATCTCTAAGTATTTTTTGTTTCATATAACACAATTATTTCGTTCCCATTTATTATGATTTTTGTTAATTCTAATCTTATTTACTCATTCTCGATAAGTTTTACTCATTATACAGGATCAGTTTTCCGATACTTTCTGAAATTGTTGCAAGTCTCTAGCGTTTATTGTATTTTTCAGGCTTTTCAACATTTAGTTCAAAGCGTAAATTTATATACTTTGGAATAATACAGTATTTTTTAATACACATTCCCACCTTTTATTTCTTAATGATTTACAATTATAATTAATAGTGCATAATACGAAAAAATATTGTCAAAAAGTATACGAGAAGAAAAATTCAAATACATTTAGACATTTTGCTTAATTATTGACAAAATATGAATGAAAATTATTAATACTAAGTTTATAACTAAGATTATATACTAAAATTATTAGGTACTAAGATTTGGTGAGTGTGTAGATTCTTGTTTGGGGAGGCATTTTGTTAGCGTCCGTAAACCGATACACATTTTTATGCGGCTCTGTTAGTGCAATGCGAAGTTATTTAACTTCATGTGAGCCTGTTACGGGAAAAAAATTGGACAATATTTATTTTTAAGAGTGATAATGTGAGGCTTAACAGAGCTAATTTTGTCGGAGACTTTCTTGAAGAAGAAGTTGTTTGCCGAATGAAATGGCCAGCAAAATATCCTGACCTAAATCCTATCGAGCATGTTTGAGATGCTGTAGGAGAAGCCATTGCTTGACGTCAATACCCTCTAAAGACGTGCTAGACTTTAAAATCTACATTTATAGAAAAGTGGAATTGTTACCACAAGATGAAATTAACAATTTAATTTGTAGTATGAGAGCTCATTGTGAAGCCTGTATAGAAGCAAGGGGTAGTCACATTTCTTGTTAGACGCACATATTCAGTTTTTTAATTATTACACAGGTTACTTTGATAAATTTTTGTCTAATTTGCATATTATATGAAGTAAACCCACTTAGATTTTATTTGTTGATATTTTTACTCTCATAGTATGAGGAATGCATGTACAAAAATTTATCTGAAATAAATAATTACTTGCAAAGATATTGTATTTTTTCTTGTATTCATAACCTTAATTTTGAACCCCTAGTGCAGTTACAGAATGAGGGGGGGAATATGATTAAATTCAAATCTCCCAACATGTGGGGTTTTCAAAAAAATTATATGATATTAAATCGTTTGGGGTTTGTAAAAATAAATATATAAATCTATATCTTCAAAATATACCCTCTATTCGGCTTTTCCTCCCTGGGTCTGACGTCTACAATTTCACTTCCTCGAAGAACGAATTATTCCATCTGTGAAGAGTTCAATAATATATAAACAGGGGCCGAAAGAAAAGCTAACACCAGTGTGATTCTTTGGAGAGTGTCGCGTTTCTATATGAAAAATTGTTCGCCGCCAGCAAGTGAAATCTTGACGGGGGAAAGCAAACATTCTTCGTACATACACACTCCTCCAGAATTATTTTCTCAGCGTATAAAAACCATTTTCTCCAATACTTCAATATTCCATTTCTACTTACAACTTTGGAAGTTTGGTCTTGCCCATTTCAATTTATCTTGAAATGATAGCATGGAATAGCTGGAATCAAAGGACGTCTCTTGATAAAGGATAAACTTCGAAAAATACTGTGAAGTTTCGATTTAATTTTTTTTTTTTTTGTATGTTACTTATAGCGAAGTTTCGATACATTCGGTAATAAATATCAAATTGAAATCGGAGATTGAATTTTTTCATCGAATTATATGTTATTGTGGAGCTAGGGTACTAGCAATGACGTGTATTTTATTTTTGCTTCTACTACGGTATTAATACAATATTAATGATTAAAATTATATAACTATTAAGGTATCCGACTACTTGCGACAACTTTTTTTAAAAAAATAGAGATATAGAGATTTTTTTGTGGTTTTTAGATTTATTTAGTACATTTTAAGAAAAAAAGGCTAAAATTAAAAAAAAAAAAATAAATTACTACTATTAAAATGAGAAAAAATGGGTAAAAATTGACAAAAAATTATATAAACGAGTCCGCTCTGTACAAATAGTAAATGAAAAAATTCTCAATTTTTCTATTTTGATATATTACTTTGCTATTTTTTTTTAAATGACCTTTAGGATAAGAGATATTTTATTTTTTACAAAAATTATAGCACTTTATCTTAGCTATTATAGAAAACTGCTTAAAAAAAGTGATTATGTTTACATAAAGAAATTCAAATTTTCTAATAAAACAGCGATTGATAAATATGAAGGTCAAAATACTTCTATTGTTATACGGATCATACACACAAAATTTCAATAAATTATTTTTAAAAAATTTTGAGCAATCGCAGTCTCCTTTTGAACTTCCCTGAACACAATGTATATTATGTTCTAAATAACACAATAAAGAAAAACGTATACGTAGGTAGAATGGCAAAAAATTTCACTTACACGGTCCGTTTAACATGGCGTTTGAGAATTACGTGAATGTTGCATGTTTGAACATTAATATTTTAAGGGTCAGTAGTTTTCTTTAATTGCGGCTCTACATCTTTTGGGCATGGAATGCATAAATTTCGCCAAAAGTTCTTTCGTGATATCATATATAGTTGAAAGAAAATATTAAACTTCAATTAACTTATGTTTGTATGAGTTAATTTTAAATGAATAGCAAATTAATTTGTAAATTTTTTTTTAAAAAAAAGCTTTTAGAATACCTTTGCTCAGTAAAAAATCATATTTGTAGGTGTAATAGTTGGGAAAAATAGGATTTTTTTTTAAAACCAATAACGAGCCCGGAACCTTCTATTGCAGTGCTCTTCTCAAACTCTCAATACTTTCGACCCAATATTCAAACATAATTTTCGTCGCACCCCCTCCCTCCATTCAGTAACAATGTACTGAATTCAATATAATACCATACTTTAACCCTAAAGCTACAATACGACTTGAACCTCTTAAGTGCCACCGACATATATAAATGTCTCTCTCAGCCAGTGAGTTAATTTCCCCGGACGTATATACACTTTTTTCCGAAATACGATCTTTTCTGTGAACTGCTATTCATAAAATTATTCCGAAGGTTTTGGATTGCAACAAAATGACATTGACAGTGTTTGCGAAGGATTTACTTATTTCAGAAGATTTGTTTATTTATTTTCTACCCCTCCCTCCCCAATACACCTCATACGCTCGCCTACGTGTTAAACAGTGGCATTGGAGAGCGAATCATGTAATTTTTAATTGGCATCTAAGGGTTTAAATATAAACCGTACAAATTATCGAGATAAGTGCGTTAGTTTTTGTACACAATTTTTTATATATGACAAGCCCATGGGATCAATGGTAATTATTTTAAGCTTGTTCTTAACTTATTATTGCTAAATTAATTATAAAATACATTTGCAGTACTTATACAATTATAAGTGTTTTTTATCAGTGTAAATGTGCATTTATTTTTTTATATCAGAATGTATTTTGTTTGCTTACTTTCAGTAAATTAATAATTTTTTTAAAATAATATTTTGTTTTGACTTTTCAGTATCTTCGCACCCCCATCGTAAAGCTATCACGCCCCCCTGGGGGGCGCGTCCCACAGTATGAGAAACGCTGTCCTAGCGGGTCGACTTTTTAAGAAGCCCTCTTTTCGCCTGACTCTGATTAGCAAAGATAATATTTAAGTAGATACCATATTAAATAGTAAGTGTAAGATTTTGGATACGCTTGCTAGGTGGCGTAGTTGGTTTGCCACTAGATTTGTATGCCTAAGTTTGTGGGTTCATCCCCTGCCCAATTCGGTGGATTTTCAAGATGCAAACAATCGACAGTGTCCAATTCGCATGTTTGTTCCGTATGTTAAATATCCCTTGAGTGCCTGTTTGGCTCGGATGCTTTTTGGCAAAATTAAACTCCTAGTACAGTTCGCCATTGTCAGAGCTCTAGTCCCTTCCTCTGGGAAGGAAACTGGGCTTCGGAATCACTTGTGGCAGTTGGTATACCACCTATATGGCGTCGCACTAAAAAGAGATTTCAGCTCCCTGGGAATGTACACAAGGTCTGCAACATTAAAATGCCAATTCACAGCCCAGTATGAAACAAAAAATAATGTTTTGGTATATAACCAAGGTAAAAAACACACCAAATAAGTCAGAGTTATACTTAAAATACGAAACGCAAAGAAAGTTTTCAATACTTGTTCAATAAGGATTTTATGTAAAAAAATGCTCTAAAACGTAAATGCTTATGTAAAATGCTCTATGAAATTAATTGCGGGCAAAAGATTGATTTATATAAAGTGCTAAATAAAAATTATATGACGGACATCTTTTCAGTAGACAACACAAAGTACACAATTCAATGCGCACATTTAACAACACATCACAACCAAAATACGTGTAACATTTTTGTTCAGCCTCCAACTGATCAAACAAAATACATCCACCGAATATGAGTCTCAATTATTTGAATATATATATATATATATCGAATTTATTTTTAAAATATCGCATTAATTAAAATATTTATTTTTTTTTAAAATTTTATCGCGCAGATACTAACTCAAGAGCTGATTTGATTAAATCCACATTTAATTTAACCAATTGAACCCCTAGATCCCGTTACAATTTCTTTTCAAAGTACCCCCACCTTCTTTAGAACAATCATTAAATTGTATCGCTCAGATTCAAATCTAACCTCTGAATGGTTGAAAGTCTGGGTACATTTAACCAATATAACAATAGTAAATCCTTTCCTTTTGAAATACCGCCTTCTTCCATTGATTTAATACTTTTATTGATGTAATTGGTCAACAAAGCGTTAGTGAGAGGCAGGTCATATTCATTTTATTCAATATCATGTTTTGATTTTGATTTTTTAAAGTACTGCTTTCTTTACAAAATTAAATTTTATTGCTTAGATTTTGATGACAGAGCTGATAGGATGTAAGCTATAACTTATTTAAGCAATGCAATCATAGTTAGACCTTCGCATTAAAAGTTCCATCTTCTTTAAGGGATTTAATAATTTTATTGCTGAAATTGTGCAACAAAGCTTTGATTGGATGTATATATATATATATATATATATATATATATATATATATATATATATAAATCCGACTATTTTATTCAATACCATTGTAGCTTCATTTTATTAAAGTACCGCCTTCTTTATTCGGTTAAGTTTAATTGCTACGATTCTAATGAAAGCGCTCATTGGACGGAAGTTTCAATAAATTTAACTGTTCTCATTGATTGGCCTCTATTTTTAAAGTACCGCCTTCTTTTAGACAATCTTACACAATTTTATTGTTCAGATTCAAATCGAAATTTTCTTTGGTTGTAAGGCACAATTATTTTAACCAATATTGTCTTAGATTGACTT
>BMAV01001027.1:0-17755 GCA_019973955.1 Trichonephila inaurata madagascariensis
TGGGAAGGTGCCCATGTTGGGGGTTAGGGACCCTCTGGATTCTTCTAAATTTCGAGAAACCACTAATGTTGGCTCTATGACGCGAGCGGTTATCTTACTGGAAGTTTCCGCCACGTCAAATAGCGTGCTCAATAAAACAGTCAATCTGATTTCAACCAGCGATTACTATATTTTTTGACTAGGGACTAGTGGCCCTTGACCGTGATATTACAGATTAGCTTGGCTGTGTTGGAAAAATTTTTTTTCATACGAATATTTTTAGACTCTTTAATTGTGTCTGTGCTGTTGAAGGCAAAACTTCAGGATTTATTCTATGAATATTGCGGGAACCCTGTATTTTGAAGTTTGAATTTCAACTAAATTATCATGCCCCAAGAGCTGTATTGCACTCTGACTGATTTGCAAAAAAATCCTCAAACCCCGATCAATAAAAATATATATATATATATATTTTAAAAATTTCCCCTCTAGTACCCTTTTTTATTAATTCTTTGCAATTTTAAAATAATTTTAAATTTTTTTAAAAAATAACTTTTGTCTTAATCTTCGGCTTCGAAACCCCTTCCCCCCCATTCTATCTAATCAGAACTACTATTACGTAATAGTCACGGGTTTTTTACACTGCTGGTAAAAAAGCAAAATCTTGTGTAATCGTTTTTTTTGTCTGTTTCTTCATATGTAATTCAAAGGGTACCCGTTCTGTGTTTGTCTTTTTGTGTTGTGTCGTCCATGCTCAATTAAATTTTTATCCTAATGTTTCAAGATATTCAATAAATTGGATTTTTCTAATTTACAAGACTCCCCATAATCCCCTCAGAGAAAATGCATCAACATACAAGAATCATACACCAACGGCCAACCCCTTTTGGGTTTCCCCTTTTTTAATCAACCCCTCGACACAAAAACTATGGCATACAATAAGTTTTCTATTTCATATATATATATATATATATATATATATATATATATATATATATATATATATATTATATATTTAAAATTTCCCCTTTTAAAAAACACAGTTCGAATGTAGTTGGATACTTAAAGAAACTTGAGATTTGTTGCTACGTTTTTTTGAAAATGACGAGTTTATCCTTTTTAAATCTTTTCTTCAAAGTATTTAAAGTTTTGTAAAAAAAAGAGATGAATGATTTTGTATTGTGCCAAACTAGAATATTAAAGCATTTATTTGCACACATTCTTTTCCCATTTATTTTATCCGGTAAAACATTCCAAAATATATAAAATGTTCTTGATGTTAAAAGGTTTTTTTGGTTGGTTTTTGTTTGGGGGAGCACTAAAAGAGTCACGACTTTGGTACGTGGCCCGGTGAAGTGGCGTTCACGGACTCTGGCTGGAGCATCATGGCGACCTAGTGTCGTTAAAGCCCGCCATGTAGTGCTGGGGGTTTAAAATTTCGGGGTTTAAAACGTCCTTCCCTTGGTTTTGTAAGTTAGGGGGGGTTCTAGTGTGTCGCCCTCTTCCCTTTGACTGGTTTTAAATACTATGTCCCGCCAAAACCCCCTTTTTGGGTAACGGACATTAATATTCACTCACTTTAAATTTTGTTTGATTTTGGAATATAAAAGATGTTGTCAAATATCACACAAAAATACTTAATCGATGAATGAAATGTTTGTTCTCTATACTTATTTATTTATGATTCACATTAACATAAACATAGCACTCTAAAGCAACCTAAGAACTATTGGTGACGGATTTCCTTATTTTAAAACTTGATCAAGGTACGAGGACGGCACCCTTTCTCCATACTACCACACCACACCTGTGAATGGACTTTCAGTTCTACAGATTTAACGTGTGCACACATCTCCCTTATACTAAAACTAAACTAAACTAAACTCAATGGCGCAACAGCTCATTGGAGAATCAAGACTTCCTCTGCCGATCTCACTTTTCATGATCTTGAGTGCTGAGCTGCATGAACAGATTTTTCGGTCAGGTAGTCAGGCTGACGCAACTTCCAGTGTTTAGTTTCCAACCAAGTTGGGTTCTCATTTATCGACCCACTGAAAGGAATGAAAAGCCGAGTCGGCCTTGCCTCCCCAGAACTTAAGCCCTGGGCTTATGGCGTGGAAGCACAATTCGCCACCACTTGGGGCCACTCCCCCCCCTTGTGTAATGAGCCTTATATAGCACAAAGACTCAAAAAAAAATTCGTCTAAGAAAGCCCCTTTTTTTAGGTTGAAATTAATCCCGGAAAGTATTCCAGGTATTATGTTGATTATTCAGGTTTTTTATTACCCCCCCTTATTTTAAAGAAATTTTTTAAAAAACCCCTTTCTCCTTTCAAAAAATTTTTCACTTTATTTTGTTTAGTAAAAATTTATGTTTATAACCCATTTATGAAAATTATTCATATAAAATAGAACAATTTAATAAAATTATCCTGGGGTTTTTTGTGTTTTACTTCTTCTTTTAATCACATTTAAAAGTAATAAACCTCTTTGGGGGAGGGGGAAGGGGGAAAGAGATGGGGGCCCCTGACCACCCCGGGGTTTCTCCCTAAAAATTGGGGTGAAACCGAGAAAACTCTACTGTCATCTGAATGGTGTTCAACGTTGGGCTAAAAACTAAAATTTGCCCTTACCCCGAAATTTCGTGGACTTTGATTTGATTTTACTGTCGTCAGGAGATAAAACAAAAGAAAATGTTTAGATCAATTTTTTAATAACACATTAATTTTTATTTCTGAAAGAAGTGTATGAATAGGTGGTTTTTCTATGCAACCACAGCCTCTGAAAGAGATGATTTTTTTTTAAACAAAGATCACTAGTATGAATGCGATTTTATTTATTCTTTTTATTTAAATTTTAGCAATCCTGTTCTGAAAATGTCATTTATAAGAAAATTAAAATAGATTAATAGAAGTACGACATGAATCAATGATGCGTGAATTTTGGTTATTTATGCTTTTTATCTGTTTTATAAATTTCTAATGAACTATAATTAAAAATATTACAGAGAAGTAAAAAAGATTACGAAGCTCCATGTTCAAAAATAAATAAATAAATTTTGTTTAAGGTAATTCGGGGGAAGATGTCAGTTTGTTAATAGTACTTTTATGCGTCTATAGATGACAATTTTGAGCCACTTGTGTGAAGAGTCTGGTCCGGCATTGAGTGTGGCTTGTGAATTTATCTATATTAATCGTCTTTAATCGGTTTTGTTTTTCGATCTTTCAAAAATTTAAAGAGGCGAGTGCAACTTTTACAATATTCCGTTTCTCATATTTTAAGTCCATAAACGCATTTGTTATGTTTAATAAGATATTAGCAATATAAGGGGTTTACAAAAATTTCCAATACGTCATGAAAACGGTTTTCATCCGCTAAAAAATGTGTATGGCATCTGCCCTCTATACTTGGGAAGATGCCCCATGGTTCAGAAATAAAAAATTTTGTGAACTTAAATTTTTTTTTTCATTTTAAAACACTATATATTTTCTTATAAAATATAACTACATTTAATAATTAGACTGTGAGGATGACACAGGGGATTCCATGGACGAAATGTGGGGGGAAGTCCACTACTACTTAACCTGCTGTAGACCGTTCTGCAGGAAAATTAATTTAAACAAACTAATTATGAAAAATTTAAATTTTTTCTTATATTTATTGTTACTTCAGGTTTTGGAAAATGTTTTTTTTATTTTTTTTTTTACTGTGGTGTTGTTGCATTTTCCATGACTAGTGGCATCTTCCCCCATATGGGGAAAATGCCACAATTAAATAATTTCTTTAAGGTATCCGACACGTTCAAACCGTGATTTGCAAAAAACCTATAAATGGATTTTGATATATTTAGTATCCTTTGATTAGAAAATATATATAAAAAATTGTTTTAAAAATATTATTACAATAAAAAATTATTTGACAAAAATGAACATAGAAAACCCCTTTTTAAAAATATTCTCCTTTTGTAAAAATGCTTCTATTATAATAATGTTTTCCTGTATATACTTAACCTCTGTACAGATGCTCAACTAGAATATTGAAATATATAACTTAAATGGTTTATTTTTTTACGACAACAGGGGAAGAAATTTTTTAAAAAAAAACCCGGGTAATTATTTCAATGGGTTTAACCGAAAAACAACACACACACACACACACACACAACACACACACACACACACACACACACACACACACACACACACACACACACACACACACACACACACACACACACACACACACACACACACACACACACACACACACACACACACACACACACACACACACACACACACACACACACACACACACACACACACACACAACACACACACACACAACAACAACACAACACAACACACAACAACACAACAACAACAACACACACCACCACACACACACACCCACACCCCAAAAACCCACTAAACACACACACACCACAAACACACATACCCCCACACACACAACACCACACCACCCCACACACACACACATGACACACACACAAAAAATTTTTATTTTAAACATTTTTTAAAAGGAAACATTTCGAAAAACTTATTCGGGGGAAATTTTTTTTCCCAAATATTTATTTAAATAATTTTTATAAAAACGTCCAAAAACAATTTTATACATTATTCTAATCTAAGGAACAAAATATCATAAAAAAATTTTCCATTTTGGATTTAATTTTTTTAACATTATATTTCTTATTTATTTTTTATTAAGAAGAGGGTTCTTATACACATAACCCAAAGAAATATTGAAAAAATTTGGTGCATTTTTTTCTGGGCTTGTCATTTCAATTTTCACTGTACTTCGAAAATCCTAACGGTCCTCCCCGATTACCTTGAATGTATTCATTTATTTTTAGCAGTGCATAAAATATTTCATATAACCATAGTATGAATTGAAACATTAAGTACAATTTTGTCTGCATATTAGAAAGCTTATGAATTTTTGCAAGGCATTCCATGGTTTTCTAAAACTTCATAATATTGGAAAAGTTTTTTTTTTCAAATTCTCTTTTTTACACAGTTTTAAAATTATTATCTTCTTGTGTATTAAAATATATCATTCTTTGATAATTAGCAAAAAATTTGATTAAAATTAAATCTAATTCATACTTGAAGATCTAATTACATAAAAAGTCAAATTTTTATGCATACAAAAGAGAGAGAGAGAAAGAGAAAGAGAAGAAAAATAGCTGATTAAGTAGTTTAATAGTTAAAAGTGTTATAAATTTATTATTAAGATACGGAACTTGCATTGTTTTTAATTATGAATGAAAATTAGCGTTCCAATTTTGAATTCTTTTTTAAAAAATGCTTTGCTTGTATAGAATATAAAAACACTTAAAAATAAATCATTGAAAGAATTGAGTGAAGTGTTTTTGTGAAAATACTTATCACTCAATAAAAAAATATTTAAGAAATTGCTTGGTATCCTATTCAAAGAATTCAAAGACAAATATTTTGCTTACTAATGTTTTTTTCCTCATCTTTTTATATAGACTGATGGTATCTCATTTCGAAAGTAAGATTTTAATTTAGATAAAAATAATTGCTCATTGTTAATTAACGAGCTCATCTTTTGAGTTTAATTGTAAAGAAAAACATGTCACTTGGAAGGAAGAAAAATGAAATGAAACTATTTTTTTACAAGAAAACCAGTAAAAACTGAGTAATTTCCTTTTAACTGATTGTTTATAAGAAAATTTTCTCATGTTTTTTCTAAAAAAAAAACCAATTCCACGAAGTATTTAAATATTAGAAAAAAACTCTTCTGATGGTATTTATTATTTGATTTAAAAATATTTCTTTGCAGTTTCTTATTTCACGAAAGACAGAACAATTAAATACAAAAAATTAATTGCAGCAAATCAAAAATTGAGTCCCCCCCCCTAACCTAAAATACAATTTTATAATTAGATTTTGTCCTTTTTCTTAGAAAGGGAATTTGTTTCTGATAATTAATATTGGTATAATTAAAATTCTTCATTTAAATAACTTAAGCAATAAAACTATAATAAAGTGAAAAAAAGGAATTTTGAGAAATCGGACATAATTAAATTGAATTTCTTATTATTTTTCATTGAAATTATATAGCAGCATAGAAAGAAAAATTATTACTTATATACTTCTATTATTACTAATATATTATACAAAAATTATTACTAATATACTATATTATCTCCGTTTAATGTTGCTGTAAGTAAAATGTGTGCTCCCTTGTTTAACATGTAAATAACAAATTACTGTCTACAAGGCTTGTCCAAAGATTAAGTATTATTTCGTTCTACTACAACTGCAGCGGTAGTATTGGAGATCTCTTTCGCACTCGTGTGTCTGGTTCATTGTCAGTACGGTTACAGTTCAGACTGCTTTGTTTTTATACTTGTTGGTGAGCGTTCAAAATGCTTAAGATAATTGCAAATCCCACTAACAATTAAGTGCATTCTGTATTCCGTTTTGTCGATGGAAGGAATATTAAGCAGTTGAAATTCATCGTCAACTTGTAGAGATTTCTGATGAAAATGTAATGAGTGATAGAATGGTGAGAAAGTAGGTTCGAGAAGTTAATGATGGGCGATTCAATGTTCATGGCGAAGCACGGGATGGTTAAACTTCTGCTGTTAATGATGGTTTGGTTGAAAAGTGAATGAAAAAATTCGTGTGAAAACAGATGGTTTACAATAAAATTGCTTTGTAATGAGATTTACATGTCTAAAGTTGATCAAAATCATTCAGACAGTATTTTATCTTTAAATGAAGAAGAATTTGAATGTTTAGTTTTACTCTTCGTTTATGTCAAGGTAAGTTAAATCAGGGGTTCTAAACTTTTGTGTACCTATAAACCACAAATTATGCTTCATGTTTTAGTATAAATAAATCAGTTAAATTGGTAAAATCTAGTTTCCAATAGATCAAATTTTTTTCAAAGAATAAAGTCACGATCTGGTTTAATGAGAGCTACTATCATAGACACCAATTTACACCTCATGGACCCCCAAATTATTTTTTCACTAGTGTGGATCCCTTGAGTGGTCTATATAGACCACTTTGGGAATCACTGGTCTAAATAATTGTGTTTACTATGTAGAAAAATAGTTTCTGACATGCTCTTTCATGTAAAAATAAATTTTGCTTTAAAAGAATATTTATGCGAGTTTTTCCCAAACGCTACTTAGTTTCCAGACACGCCTCTCAATATTCTGATGTTAAATATTGTTATTTAAATCCTTATATATTTCTAAACACTATGGTAAGTTTTCATATTAATTAAAAATGCAGAATTTTTGTTAGGCACATCCAGTCTATTAGTAATATTAATCTGATTGAAAAGAAAGGATTTGAAATTAAATTATTTATTATTGATGTATTATCAAATGTTTTTAATTTTTCTTTATTTTTACTAATATTTAAAAAAAAAAAAAGTAAGCATCTTATATTATATTTTCAATTTTATAAAATAAAATTGTTTTGTAATATCTTTTTTGTGTTCTAGGTGTAATTAATACGGTTAATATGAAAAAAAATATTTAGATTTCTTATTAAAAGTTGAAAATGATGAAAAATATAATGAATATTCCCAACAATAATTCTAAGTTTAAGAGGAAACACTGGATAGAATTTTAAAAACAGACTACACTGACTTGCCTCTTTTCGCAATTGAAATAATTTAGGTATAATATGTTCTTGAAAGAAAAAAAAAATAAATAAAACATGTTATTATTATTATTCCTTTATATCTATTTCATGATTCTGTTAAGAATACTACGGTATTTTGAAAACATTCTAAAAAATCTGAAATAAGAATATTTTAAGCATGTTTGGGATCATAACGGAGGGAAAAATTACACTTTTATCCCTCGTTTAGTATGTTGCGGACATGATTCAGATCTGAGATAGTTTGATTCATATTTAAAATTTTTCAACTATTCCATAATTTGTTACAGTAACAAGTAATATAAACAATTTTTTTAAGGCAATTCCTACTTAGATCAACAAAGAAAAATTTTAATTTAGCTACTTTTTAATAAATAGTTACAATTAATATAAATATGTATATACATATGACAGAATCACAACATTAAGTGGTAATTAATTTTTATTAATTATCATTAAAGCATCGTATTGTCATCCAAAACAATCGTGTACATAAAATTTCAGTTCAACTGAATGCTTTAAAACGTAAAAAAAAGAAAAACTTTTCAAGTTTTGACACATGTCACCAAAATGGTCACTGAGTCTCCAAAAACGATGCTAACGTGGTTGTGTGTGTATTTGTAATTTTTTAAATATTTAGTTTTAATCAATTAATTTTTATTAATTACAAATAAATTACTGTGTTGATATTCAAAATAATCATATATATAAAATTTCAGCTCAATAGAGCGTTTTAAAATTTATTTTATAAGCGATTGAAAATTCCACTAAGATATATAAATATATAGAGAGTGTGAGCTAATAGTAGGAATTGAAAAAAATAGGGCAATTTATCAATTGTTTTCTTATTGTAAATAAGCATCAAAATGTAATTATTAAAGGTTGTTTATAAAAGTAATTATTAAGTACATTTTTTTAAAAGTAATAAATATTTTTGTTCTGTTATAACAACCAGATGAATTAACCGAGAAAAAAAATTCCCTCGCTACCTTACAGCCCATTCTTAAAAAGGTTATTTAAAAAGAGCTTTCTTGTTTTTTTCTAAACAAAGACGAATTAACACCAATAAATTTCTGATTTTCATTAGCCAATTAACTGAAAATATTTGAAATCAAAATGATTAAAATGATTTACTCTCTTTTAAAGGTAAGACCAGAAATTCCAATAAGTAAATAAGTAAATGAATAATAAATATACTCAAGCTCTTACAGTTTGTTCTTAAATTTTCAGTAGTTATTTAAAAATTATAAACCCTATATTTATTAAGCAAAAATTAATTGAGTGATAAATCCTCTAGTTTCTGAAGCCTTTAATTTTTTAACTTCTAAACTTAGGCCTAATATCACTTAAAAAAGGAATTCTGTTCCAACAATATATCTCTTTAATACCTCAATCTCAATGAAATTCCTAACGACAAATTCCTTGTCTGGAAGAAATTCTTTGTTGTTAGAAAGTTAATTAAAGAGTTAATGATTTTTCTTTTCAGTAATAAGCATTCTTAGAATATCTAACAAGTACGAGAATTTTACTCTTCGTCATTTAATATCCAAACATAATATTTTCTGAAACACAGCTGATTGTTGTTCAAAAAGACTTTTTTTTTCTTTGAACCATAAATAATCATATTGCCGATATTTTTTGTTCAATATTATTAATGCGTGTTTTGAAATGAAGTTATTTATATTACATAAAAGTATATTCCAAAATTACCTTTGTTAGGATATTGATGTAATTAGTATTAAAAGTAAAATATTATATTCACATTTTACTAATATTAAATTTAATTTATTTGTTCATGATATATTTATGAGAATTTTTCAATATCAATTTTTGAAACTAATCTAAAAAGAAATGAACTTTGAATCAAAGATATTAAAATGTAAATTAGCTGCATTACTATGTATATTAGCGAAACTAGTTTTTGACTAATACGTTTCACACACACACAGATAATATGCACTGTAAAAAATGAATAGATATTTTTATCCCATTATTATAAACACTCTATAGTATTTATTATATTTCTGATGTTGTTGATTAATAGTTTTCTGTTCGTAAATTATTGAAACTTTTATAAATGTTATAATGAATTATTTTTGGAACATTCAAAATATATCGAATTAGAACTCAGTTTGGAAAACATTACAAAAAATAAATAAAATTTCATTTAAATTAGTTTCCGAAAAGTATTAAGGAAAAAAATCTTATTTGGAAAGATAGTGGATATATGATTCTAAAGAATAGAGTATGGTAATATGAATGACGAATGAAATTTATTTTAGTAAAGTAATAGTAAGTTTTTCATATTAGTTATAATTGTAAAACAATGTCTTGAAAAATAAGCAAGTAAATCAAAATATTTATAACGTAATTTCGATTTAAGTTTTGACGATAAAACTTTTTAATTCTACGTAATTAAAATTATAAAGTAAAGTTTGAAAAGATAGTACACAATCTAAAAGCGAATTAATTTTTTTTTCATATTTTATAGTTAAATTATAGATAAACACTGATGTTTAACAAACATTAATATCTAACATTTTGCTCAAAAACAATTAAAAATTGAATTTTTTATTAGCAAAAAAACTGAACGCAATTTATGTGTCACTAAATACATTTCGGAGCTTTAGTTTTCTTTCATAAACTCCTGTTAATTATATATATATATATATATATAGGCCAGTTCTCTACAAACAAGAGATAACATCCAAACAATAACATTCGACAAACACATAGACAGCAGGAAAATCACACAATGAAGGACAAAAGAGTAATCGAGATTATAAATATAAAATGGATGCTGCAGTGTTATGAACATTACTGAATATATATATATATGGTACATATATACATTACTGAAAAAATATATATATATATATATATATATATATATATGGACAAGTTTGAAATAGTCTCCAAGCCACAAAGTATAAACTGTGTTTGGTCAGTATTAATTTGTGAAGTTTAAAAATCAATTCAAACTTTCACTGAGTGTTAGAAATCCTTTGCTGTTATAGCAGAAAGTCAGCGAAAGTTAATAGATTTAATTTAAAAGTTATGAAGAGAGTTAAACAATCTGAGTTTCATTAGGAAAATTCTAATAAACCAGATGGCAGCTTCGTGTTCCGTGCTTTGAAAGCTAGTTTGGAATATTTATAATACTTTCAAAGAGTTAAAGATATTTCGTTCGTTAACGAAAAGAGAACAGACGAGTTAATGGCTTGAAAATTCAAATGCTATATATATTATTCTGGACTTGATAAATGATATCAGTAAATTATTCTCAACGTAATTTTGTGATTAACTTACTCTACTTGGTTTCACAATCTTTGTTTCCTTTTAAGAATAGAAATATGAAATGTTATTTTTGTAATGTTATATTATGAAATGTTGTTGTCGTGTTCTTCCTGAAAGGAAAGAATAAAAGTTGCCAGAGCCTGAGACAGGCTGGACTTTTTTACGATAGATGGCGACATCACCTATCTCCACCTCCACAATTTAGGCATGGAACTGGAGGGAAAAATATTCTCAACCCCCCTGCACTCGGGGTTTTCTGCGGATCACCCAAAACTTTTGGACCCTCTTTTTTAAAGTGTACTTACCCCTTTTGTACTCGATGGGTATTTGGGGGCATCGGGCATCGACCCCACCCCCGATCTGAAGTTCGGTCAACCCTTGGCTAACCAAGAAATTAAATGATTATCCGGGGAAAAACTCATTAAGGTATCTCAGGTTTTGGGTGGAAGAGCGTTAGGGTTTAAACATTATTTTTATAATTATTAATTTTATATTTATATTTATTTTTATTATCGGCCCGGTGGTTTAAAGGTAGCGTGCCCACCTCGTAAGCCCAAGATTACGGATTCGATTCTGGATAGAATAGATAGATTTTCTGGAAGCAAAAATCATCATCTTCGAATGATTTTTGGCATATGAAAGACCCCTTAATTATAAATTTTAAAAGCTCTGATACTCTTGCAAAATTGAATCATGGCTATTTAACATCAACAGATCTTGCATTGAAAAACCCAACATCAAAATTGGCGTGGTAGCCGCTTCTAGATGTACCACCAATTAAATGGCGCACTTTTGGGGGACTTTCTGTTGGGGAAAAAACTCAACTGTAAAAAATTTTTTATCTAATGGTTTAAAATTTTTTTTTTTCTTTTCATTTTAATTCTCTTCATTTTCATTTTAATTCTATTCTTTTCTCTTTTTTTATATGAAATTTCCCAGATTTTTGATTTTTTTTTTTAAATGTCTTTATGCCAAAATGGTATTTTTTTTTTTAATTATTGTTAATCTTTATATGTTTATATGCTTTTAACATTTTTGATGTGAAATTAGAATATTGATACTTTTATTCTATTGGGATGATAATTTTGAGCTTTTAAGTATATAATTCATGTTTCTTTTGGTGTATTTTTTTTCAACCAAAAAATTAAAAATTTTTTTTTTTATGAAATTTTATATATTTTTTTTCAATTTGTAAATTTTTTTTCTATGATATGTGTATAATTAGTACTATTTAAAAATATTTTAAATTTTTTATTTTCAATTTTATCTAATATTTTATTTTTTATTTCATTTTACATTTTATATTTCAATTTTATATGTTTCAATATATTCTTTTTGTAGTGGCTTCCATGTCTTAAAATTATTTAAATTTTGTAAACCGGAAAGTACTTTTATGATATATATTTAAGATGTTATTACATTATAACTATGTGAATTTTTTTGCTATAGATATTGAGTTCTAATTACTAGATACTTAATATAAAAATTTTACACTAATATGACGATTTTTAAATTTATAAATTTAGAGACTGGCAACTAGGCTCAGTATATATACTTTGTTTTTTCCGGTGGAATTATGATGGTATATGTGATCGATAAAAATCAATCTCCTTTGATTTTTCGGTTTTGGGTGCTAATTGGTTGGTTTATTTTTCAATTATATTTTAATACTGGTAGTATATTATAATCTGTTGGCCATTTTTTTTAACAGTATTTACTACGACATGAAACACAGAAGATAGTAAAAGGTTATGAATCAGGTCATGGTAAAAATTACGAATTTTTAATACATATAAAACTAATATTCTGGAATAAAAATACAAAAAAATTCAAAAAAAGATTTTTGCATTGCAATAAAGTTACAAAAAACTATAATGCCTACAATTGTAATAGTTTCTTAGTAATCTTCAAAATTGAATTCTGGCAATAAAAAAATTCCCTTTTTTACAAAAGATGTGGCGACAAAAGATGTAAAACTTGAAATGACCCATAATGATCAAATCAAAGGGATTCTAAATTTACCTTCTGAAGACATATAACTGTATTTATTATTGACATGCAATAAATGAAAATTTAAATATATAGGACGACTCAAATAAAATTAAAAAGAATTAATCAACATAGATCAGATACTAAATATTTTAATATTTAAAAATTCAAATAAAATAGAAATAAGACATTTTTAGTACACATGGTTTTGATCATGTATCACTCAATATTATTAAAAAGTTGTTCTGATATTAAAAGATTATGGGGGAAAATTACTTTATTAAATTTTAAATTTCAATTTATCCTTATGGACTTAATGTATTATCCCAAAAGGAAAAATATTCAAAATCAATCAAACTAAATTCTAAAGAGTTTTACTACAATAATAAGGTTAATAAAATATCTAATAAAAAAAAAAATAGAGGGCTAGAACAAAAAGATTAAGTAAAACCCAAAAAAGTCCTTTCAGTAGTATTATAGATATTTGTAATAGCTTTGATAACAATTTTAACTAAAACACATTAAATCTTTTATTTTTTGGAAAAGTAAGACAGAATTATTATTCAGAAGATGTCTAATTTCAAAAAAAATTTAAAAGATTGTCATGCTTTTTTCACATTATTAAGGACATTCATAAATTTTGAAACAAAAACTTATAACAAATTTTAAATTAAATAAGGTTATCAAATAGAATACTGTACACTTTTTTTGGGAAAATCATATGATAATTTAAATTTTTTTCTGACATATTTAAAAAACTTTCATCTTTCCCAATACAAAATATCACTATTAAAAATTTTTTAAATACAATAAAAAAAAAGGTAGATCAATTTTTTAAATATAATGTGCCTATAAAAAAAGATAACTTAATATGTAAATGTATGAATTTAAAGATTTCATTGATCAACATACAACATGTTGTTTCTGGTGATCTCAATATTGTAAGACAATAATCTTAAAAAATTATGAATAAAGGTACTGGTTTTAGATTAATGATTTCGAATAATAATAAAATTATCAAAAAACAGTTATATAAATATTGAGCATTTTTTATACAAAATACTATTTAAAAATAGTACCTATAGAGGCATTCACAAATTCAAAAATAAAATTTCAAAGCATAAAAAATATAACTATGGTATAATAATAAAATCTTTTTAATAATATTAAATAGATTAAAATTTTCAAAATAAAATTTTTTATAGTTTATGTTGATAAAGTGCCGAAAATTTTTCATTCATATGTAAATACTATTATAACTTATTGATCAACAATTATTTCGATAATAATACAGCTTTTATTAAGTCTTCTTTTCTGATAGAAATAAATAAACGTATCTTGGCTTTTCATAAAAAATTAAAATTCAAATTAATAAAATTTTAAATTTCCCATATATTTCTAACCCAAATTTCATAAAGGCCCAGTTAAATTTGGACAGTTACAAATGGTTTTAATACATATATCACAAAACAGGCAAAATTCTCCATGAAATATTGCATGAAACAATAAATAACCTTATATCCTCAATTCTTAAAAAAAGCAAATCACTTGTTGGGAAAAAGAAAATAAAAAATTTATTCAGTTTATAGTTTAGATTTTGAAGATCTTTTAACTCTATTAATATTGATGATTTGATTAATATTCTTGTAAATTTACATAAACAATTTATTTAATAATGTTAATTATGATGGGTTCACTACTTAGGTTTGTCTTAAAAAAACTATATATATATAAAAGGGAAAATTTTTCACAGATTAAAGGTTGCCAAATCCCCCACAACTTTTCCAATTTATACTTAAATTTTTTTTGAAAAAGTTACATTAATAATTCTAAATTTTATATTTATCGTTATAAGATATAATCATCTTTGGCAAAAAAAACCAATTTTTTACCTAACATTAATTTTTTTCCCCAATATCTTAATTTAATACGACAAATAATAACAACAATGAACAAATTTTCTTGACATACATGTCAAATTTATGAAAATGTAATAGTTTCTAATATTTATGATAAAAAAAAGAAATTTTAAATTTTAATATTATAAAAGTTCCCCATTGGGAGAGTAATGTACATGTTTTTATATTCGAAATATTGTTATTAATTTTATACAACGTAATAAATTTCTTGTGTCAAAAAAACAACTTTTAAATAACTATACACATTTTTTCTAAATATTGCTTAAATCAAATACCCCTTTATTTTATTAATAGTTATATAAATAAAGCTATTAAAAAAGTTAAATTAAAATTATGAGATTGAAAAAGCTTATTACTATAAACAAATATTTTGATATAGTTATCTCCAAGTCTAATATTAGATTAAAAATTTCTTATATTATTTTATTCATATTTACTCTGGTGTTATTTTATAGTTATGCTATAATATGCAACTATTTTTTTAATTTTTATTTCCATTTGTAATCTTTTGTTAAGTGCTACATTTCAGCCACTCTTTTGATTTAAATCTGTATTGGGGGATAGAATCCAACAAATTGTTTTCCTCTCAGATTTAGCGCGGGCTTTGCATTTGTAAGTGCAATTTTTTGGGAATTTCTATCTTGTAATGGTTTGTTTCTATCCATTATTTCCTATTGGTTTTTCAGTGTTTTTACAAATAAAGGGGAAAGGGTTTTGGCCAAAAAAAATTTCAACCCACTTTTTTATATAAATTAATTTTTTTTTATCTAAATGTCCTAAGTGTTTTTTCATGGCACTGCACATCCATTTTTTATTTATTTTCTCATTTCTTTTTTCCTTCATTTTGATTTTTCCCCCTTTTTCTATGTGTTTTTTCAGGGTTTTTTGTTTGGATTTTCTTGTTAGTAGAAATTGACCTATATATATATATATATATATATATATATATATAAAAATATATATATATATATATATATATATATATATATATATATATATATATATATATATATATATATATATATATATATATATATATTATATATATATATATATATAAAAATATATATATATATATATACACATATAAAATAAAAACAAATATATATAAAATATATATATATATACACACACATATATATATATAAAAATTTTATATATATATATATACAATATATATATATAAAATATAAACATATATATATATATAAACATATATATATATATATATGAATTTATGTAAAGGAAGAGGACATTTCTAGAAGAATATAAAAACACAATTTCTCAAAAATAATTTTCTTAATGCATTTCTCTTCGAATACTTATACTTACTTATTATAAATAAATCAAAAGAAAATATTAGTAAAATTTACAAAAAAGGGGAAAAAGGGGGGGTTTTCTCTGAATGTTGGATTAAATCATATATATATTTATAGGGAAATTTGGGGAAAATACATTCAGACTTTTTTGCTTTATATCAAATACAAGTCTTTTAGAGAAAAACCCATAATGGCAAAAAAGCGTCATTAGTAAATGCCCCATAAATTTCACTTTTTTTTAATAAAAATTCAAATAATTTATGATAAAAAGTTATGTGCGAACATTTATATTGGTATATAGTAGTGTTTGAACTTTTTTTTTAAAATATTTTCAATTCTTTAACACTTCTTTATGCTGGGGGGTTTTATATAAAATATTTTTTAAATATGAAAAAGACAATTTTAAATCATTCTTAAAAAGTGAAATTTTTCAAAATGGTCAAACAAAATATTTACAGGGAACAACTTAAATTCATTAAGGCATGGGTATTTAAAAAAAAAAATTTGCTCAAGTTTTGGGAAAATGGATAATAATTTTAAGTGCTTGATTTAAATAAAAAGTATAAAAAGAATTTCAATAGATATTTCTTTTTTTTCTTTTTTAAAATTTTATTAAATTGACTAATATTGTCAAACAACACCTAAATAAATTTCTGCTTTAAAAAAATCCCTTTTTTTAAATGTCTCCTTTAAAATCTTTTGGTTTTAACAACACATTGTTATAAGATTTGGTGATGTTTAACACCATAAACTGTACCTTGAAAAAAAATATAATTAAATGCAAACAGATTTTAAAAAGTTTTAAATTCTACCCCCTTTTTTATGAAAACCCTTTTTAAAATTTCATAGAATATATGAAGTAAATATTTTCTCCATTCAGCATCAAATAATTATTTATTATTGGTGATAATCAGGGTTTTCAGAGGTTATTTTTGTTCTATCTTCTTTAATAAACGGGGTGGGGGAAATAAATGACCCGGCGACAAAAATTCTAGGTTACAAAAAAAACGGCAAAAGGGTAGGAGATGGCTCCAACTTTTTTTCACAGATGGAAAAAGATCCCATTTAGCTTCCTTTGGGGCCCCGTCAACAAGTTACGGAAGCAGGGGACTAGCTCTTAGTGGGCCCTTTTCAAAAAAATTTCCGGAGGCCCTTTTTGGGAGCCCCCTTTAAAACTTTAAGATTGTTTTGCTTACCATGTTGGCCCCTTTAGGTGGAAGGGGGGCTCTCGTTTTATTTATACGGTTGATACGGCGGTAGCTTCTCTCTTCTGATTTTTTCCTTTTAATTTTAAAGGGAAAAATCTGTACTAATAAAAAACTTTGTGCTTTCTTTAGTGTAGAAAAAAATGAATGAAAAAACTCGCGTAAAAAATTTTATTCTCTGAAATTTGAGCCATAATAATTTTTTACCATAAAGTTTTTTTTATTCCTTTAAAATTTTTTTTTTTAAAAACTATTTTGATAATTTTCCTCAAAACTATTGCATTATATTAAGTCATAATTATGTAAAAAAAGTTTTTTTATCCCCCATGTAGTTTTTTTAAAAAATCATTATATATTTTCTCCATTACATTTATTTAA
>BMAV01001028.1:0-20886 GCA_019973955.1 Trichonephila inaurata madagascariensis
GAAAGTTGTTCTTTAAATTAAAGTAATTTAAGTTATTCTTAATAAAAGTGGTGTTAAGAATTAATAAATGTCTCATCTTTTAGATAATCCCACAACTCTAGCTTACGCGGATCCAACAAGACATAGCTATCGAAAGGATGGCTATGTCACACACTGATAGAATTTATTAGTGTTACTTCATTAAACATAAAAGTTTTCAGTTCGATACATTCATTAGCTATCTGATCCTATAAATAAATAAAAACATAGCTTTTTGTTTGATTTGCTGTAATCCCAAGATGAGAGATTTTTTTACTGAGTTTTCTCTCTTTTTATATCTAAAATACTACTTCAGAGAAAATACAAATCCAGACCCTGAAAAACATTCTAGGAAGATAAAAAATTCATTTGTTTGACCTTCGAACTGGTATGGTTAGTTCGTTCCTTTTTTATGTCTTTATTTTTCATTTAGGGAAGTTGTAAATAATGCGCCTATACGAAAGAGTTATATGACATTTCGAAAAGCTTAGAAAGTGATTTGAAGGATTATTTAAACAATTTTTATTTTTATGAGTATTCTGAAACATAAAGCATGATGAAAAACGTTTTATATAATTCATTTTTAAAACTGAACATTAAGAGTTTTACACTGATTAAACATTTATCCCGGGAGCATTCGCTCGGGGTACAAACTACAAAACTTTGATCAAAATATGACAGTTTTGCTTGCAGATATAATTCCTGTAAATTTCCTGAAAAGTTTCCGTGATTTGTGTCCTTTAATAAGGTCGCGTACCTTAGAAACATTTTAATTCGGTTCTATTGGAATTTTTCTCAAATTATCAATGAAGAAAGGGAAAAAGTATGTAAGTATACTTTCTCTTCGTTAAATTATTCACTGGAATTGTGACTTTTATTGTGTACAATAAAAATAACTGTAAAAAAAATCTTCGGGCTGACTCCCGTCACCCTGCGCGAATATTACCATTAGTTATCAATGCGCATCTAGTCCCGGATTAAAACATTTTGAAGTCTTCTCGTTTCAAATATTAAAAATAACACATTTACTCTTTATCGGTATTTTTTACATTCTTTCATTATTTAACATTAATAATAGATGCTAATTTGTGAGGATTACAATTACACACACACAGTTCATTTAAATCTATTTATAATATGAGCATTCATTTAAAAAAAATCATTTTACATTTTTGTATTCATTGCCATGCTCTTGGTTTTACTCTCCTTACAATTCCGCAAGTGCCGACTGGGTGGCGTAGTTGGTTTGTCGCTGGCAATCTGCACATAAGATTGAGGGTTCGACCCCAGCCCATGTCGGTGGATTTTTATGATGCTGAAAATCGACAGCGGTCGTAAACCGCCATGTCGTATGATTATTCGGCATGTAAACAATCCCTTGAAGTGCCTGTTTGGCTTGGCTGCAAAAATTTTTAAGAAAAATTCTTAAGTTCAATTTTGCATCGTCAGAGTTCACCCTCTGAGGAGGAAACTAGGCATCAAAATTACTTGCTGCACTAAAAAGTGATACCAGCTCCTGAGGAATAAGCTAGATCTGCAAAGGCTAAAAATACAAACATTTGCAATTACACGTTTACGCAGATGTCGGATAGTTTGACCAGACTCACGCAAACGTTCGCGAGAATGCTAATTGTGATGGATATGATAAGGGATCAACAAAGACTAGATTATTTTTCTAATGACATTTAAACTTTTAGAAATGGATGATGCAAGAAATAAATCTTTAAATAAATATTATTTTGCAATCTGCTCGAGTTTAAAAATTATAGATACGAAAAATAACATGGTAATTATAGTATTACTTAAAAGTAATTTTTTAAAAATATATATTATTTATAAAAGTAATTCGCTTAGAATACATATTACTTAAAAGTGACAAATACAAAATTTAATACTTTCTTGTGAATTTGTACGGTTTATATCTAAGATCGCATGGTAGCTTAAGTGACAAAGCGCATTATATTATTGTACAAGGGGTGGGGGCGATAAATTTATGACTGAAAATTCGGTCGCCAGTAGTGACAGTTTGAGAAGCACTGCATTACTGCATTGATCATCCGTATCACAAGCTGGAATTAAAAGGAAATGGAAAATAGTGTTACTGAATTACAAAGACTCTTCATTTTCTAGCCGTAAGGCTACCCGCTATTCGATTGAGCTAACATAACATGCAAATGCTTTCTTTCTTTTTATCTCTCATGACACAAGGGTATTTACCATTTGAATTACCGCTTTGATTTTATTGAAACGTTGAAATCAAAACCGGAAATATAATATATAAAATTTCTGAAAATGAAAATTTAAGTTAGTGTGTACATGCTGCGAATGAAATAGAAATTCTGACCTTTACAAGTACCAGCTTTCTCATCCAGTATTTTTCCACCTTCACATCTGCAAACTGCTGTTTCCTCCTGATCGTCGTACTCGCATTTTCCGTTATCACCATTGCAGTCCTTGTACTTACCAGAATCGCAATCATCTATTGTTTCACAATCATTGCCGCTCTTTCCTGGAGGACATTGACAGGTTTTATCACCTCCGCCTTCCGTAAGTCTGCACTTTTTTCCATTACTGCATTGATCATCCGTATCACAAGCTGGAATTAAAAGAAAATGGAAAATGAGTGTTACTGAATTACAAAGACTCTTCATTTTCTAGCTGTAAGTCTACTCGCCATTCGATTGAGCTTTCAAAACATGAAAATGCTTTCTTTCTTTTTATCTCACATGACACAAAGGTATTTATCATTTGAGCTACCGCTTTGATTTTAGTGAAACGTAGAAATCTATATATAAACCGGTAATATAATATTTAAAATTTCTAAAAATAAAAATTTAAGTTAGTGTGCACGTGCTGCGAAAAAAATTTAAATTTCGACCTTTACAAACAAAAGATGTCTTATCCAGTATTTTTCCACCTTTATATCTTCAAACTGCTGTTTCCTTCTGATCATCGTACTCGCATTTTCCGTTATCACCATTGCAGTCCTTGTACTGTCCATAATCGCAATCATCTATTTTTTCACAATCATTACCGCTTTTTCCTCGAGGACATTGATAGGTTTTATCAACTCCGTCTACCATAGATCTGCACTTTTTGCCATTACTGCAATGTTACTCAAAGTGTGGGACGCACCCCTCTGGGGGTGCGAGCTTATCGAAAATAAAAGATTTAAAAAAATTAATTTACTGTAATGAAATTAGAAAGTTTTTTCTGACATAATAAAAAATACACATTTACACTGATAGAATTTATTAGTGTTACTTCATTAAACATAAAAGCTTTTATAATGAAAAACTTTAAAAATATCAAAATTTTCGTATTATTATGTATAATTGCTTGTAATTTTTTTGTATTTTAATATTTCTTTTAGATTTTGGTTCATTATGAAGAGTACCATAATTTGTATGTTGTGTATAAAGAAAATTATGATAATATTGTATTTGAAATGTTTATACAGTGTTACCCGTTTTAGTAAAAATTTGGTAAAATTTCCTTGAAAACAACCAGTTTTTCTAAAAATACAATATTTATTTAAAAAAATTTTTATGTATTTACATTTTTTTTTTTTTTTACTTTTCTTCCTAAAAACGCTCAATTTGTTTCAAAAACTTGTTTCCATTAAAAAATTGGGTCCGAAGGTAGGCAGTCACCTTAAAGTTAATGTGCACGTACTCCGAAAGAAATAAAAATGCTAACATTTACAAATTACAGTATTTTTACCTTCAAATCTGCAAGCTTCTGTTCCTTTTAATCGTCGTACTCGCATTTTCCGTTATCACCTTTGCAATCCTTGTACTTTCCAGAATCGCATTCCGGTAATTTTTCACTGTCATCACCGATCTTTCCTTGAAGGTACTGACAGATATTAACACTTCTTTCGCCCACACCTTTGCACTTTTTGCCATTACTGCCTTTATCATTCAATCACAAGCTGAAGTTTAAAGGAAAATCTGTGTTACCCAATTACACATTTATTCATTTTCCGCTATAAGGCTACCCGCTATTCGACTGAGTTATGACATGCAAATGCTTTTTTTTTTATCTTTCATGACACAAGAGTATTTAACGTTTTAGGTACGTCTCAGATTTTATTGAAACGTCGAAATCAAAAACGGAATTATAATATTTACACAATTTTTGAACTGGAATCCTTTAAGTTAGTTTTGCTAGTTAAATAAAATGTTTAATCTTTACAAATTCTATCTGTTTCATCCAGTACTTTTTGCCCTTTACATTGTAACGGGTCTATCCACAAACCTTCAACTATTGCTCTTGGGGTAAATACGTTTCATTTTTACTGTAAGGTTCTACTGAAAACTTGACTAAAAAAAAAAAGACTTGAATTGTTCAAATCAGTTGTTATATTTAAGCTAGGGCATTTAGATACGCTAAGTTAGTCGAGAGATCTAGTCGAATGTTAGTCGACGAGTAATCTCTTTGTGGTCAATTATTTCTTATTGGCGAATAAGTTATAAGATTGAGTTTAATGATTACGACCGGTGATCATACAACAAATAAGAGAATTAATGTTAATTATACCGTAGAAGTCCAAACTGTGTCCAATCGTAAGTGAAGTAGATTCTATTCATATATTAATGATCCTTTTAGCCATGTGATTGCTCTTCGAATTAGTTGCGTTGTAGATTTCCTACCTTTAGTTTTTTTTTTTTTTATTTTAAGTAAGTGTGACAATAAATCTGGGTTTGGCTGATCTTTACTCGAACCCGCAAACATCAGCAACCTCAGGTAGGTTGTTACATTGGGATCCTTTGGGGATACCCTCTCTCCACTATCCTACCTCTAAGGGAATGAAGGATGCACCACTACACTCAGTCCTAATAAAATCAATTTATTATGATCTTAATTTATATATAGTACAACAACAATACTAGTCTAGGAGGATAATGATCAAGAGGCAAAACGTATTACTGATAAATAGCGCAATTAGCTACTGAATCTATATTTATAGCTTAATTCCCACACAGTATCTTTTCTATCCTTTAAGTTTAAATGAACAAGCTTACCGCTATTTTCTGGGCAAACAGCTACGGTCCGTAAAACATCAATTCAACCTTCAATTTGGCTGGCTTTGTCTAAGGCAATGCTCCGTTGGTCTCGGACCCACTTTTGACTTATCTACACTGGCACTGTTAGACAACCTCACAGAATTAAGACTCTTCTCCTAGACTTTATCTCCTTTCACTTAGCTTACTTACCACTCAGAGCTTCACTTAGCGATCCTCGCGAATGCTAACATTCCAATATACATATGATTCCTAATTTGCATAAACACACTCTCTTCTTGGAGTGGTTGGAAAGAATTGCCATTCAGGCCTCAAATAAAATCCCAAGAATATTAGTATAAGTAATTCCGATAAAGCCCCGTCACAACATTGGCACCCAATTGAACCTAACCCTGGGTGAGGAGTCGAGCCTGATTTTTTTTCCGTTCAGGAAAACGTTCAAGATTTTTTAGAGAGTATAAGTAACAATATAAGTTGTTATGGGATACCCAAAAATTTGGCTTGTGCCTTATTAAAAGGTCATCTAACAGGAAGAGCACAGGACTGGTTCAAGGTTATAGGTCAGAGATGGTGAACGTTTTGGGATCAACGTGCCATTTTTCTTTAAGAAATGTTTAATGAGGTATAGACGTGCCGTCACACAAAAAATTTTGACTTGTGATTGTTGAGAGAATAACGAAACTAAGTACTAACAACTTAAAACTCTTTATTTACAACGAAAAAATACATTTTGCACTGTATAGTCGTAAATGTTTCATTTATAGGTGTAATTCAAAAATTAAAGTAACATTAGTGTGAATTATGTTGTTTCAGATGAGATGACAAAATGACTTGTATTAGGATTATAAGATGTTACTTTTAGCCGAATGCAAGATGAATTGGAGTCATCTGCCAAACGGTTTCTAAGTGAGTCTTTAATGTTATTAATATCTGAAAACAATGACTCGCAGACATGGGTAGATGAAAATATGGTTAAAATAGCATGCGCCAGTTTTTTCAAACATCTAAATGTATCTGGAATTGAATTCCATGTTTCCAAAATTTCATTTCTAGCATCTTATATTGCTTGCTAATCTTTCGGTTTTAATCAATTCTATAACTTTCTTCTTTTTTCAACAATGTTTTTAATCCATATCAAAGTAGGCTAAAAATCAATCAGTTGCATTCGAAAATTTTCAATTTACAACTAATTGAATTGGGATAAATTCAGTTTATTAAATGAAGTCACATCAGGGTACATAAAAACTTGAGCGTTTCCAATAATTCTTTGAACTAACAAAGTCTCGCTGAAAACTACGACCGATCACTCGCGTTTTTGTTCGTAATTCTTCATATTGAACTTTATTATTTTAAATTAAAATGCAAACCGTTTTGATCGGAGGCATGCCCGAAATATTGTAGCGCGTGCCATTGGTTCACCATTCCTGTTATAGGTTATACCTACATGACGGGGCAGAACAGATTTTGCACTTTTGAAGGAAGCGTTGCTTAACAGCTTTTCCATGGTCAGAAACAGAATGGAGCTGGAGGCCGCATTCTGCAGGTCGAAACAAGCTAGGGGTCTGGCACCGTCAGTCGTAGTATATATAAATTGTTTAAATTACAAAATCAGTTAAATTTGGCAATGACGGAAGAAGGAATGATAATTCATGTAGTGATGAGGTGATTGACTAAGTGGAAATTCAAAAGCTAACTACAAAGGCTCAGTTTTTACAATTGTTAGCGAAGTATGAGTGCCTAGCGAACGGAACCTATGGTTCGAGTAGTCATGCTAAACGGCAAGAATGGGATTAGAGTAGAATATCGCCCGACAGGCGTATAGATGGAAATTGGCGTGATAGAGGTATGGTAAATCCGCGATTCGATGCAAGAGATGTAAATAGTGATTCGAGGTGTATCAGGTACAGCAGAGATTTTAGTAATCGAGTATCCTAGTATCAGATGCTCCGAAACGATTATCTGCCAATCGAGGATCCAGGAATCAATGAATTAGAAATGATGGAGGAACTCGAAGGAATTTAACCTAATGAGCGGTCGATTTGGAGGAGGTCATGGACCGCAGTTTAAAGGAAACCTTCCATTAGTGATCGGAGCCTTACGGTTAAGTTCGGTGGATCTACTGTATATTCCGATATTACTGTACGATACCTTTATCAAGGCTTTGTTGGATACAAAGGCTAAAAAATCTTTTATTTCCGCCGAGGTATTCAAATCACATACTTTTCATTCAGATCCAAGAGAATGGCTGATGCAGCGGTAGTCACAGCTGAAGGTGCGAAATGTGTTAATTTAGGGATCATTGAGTTGTAGGTCAGAATTTACGAAGCAGTGAAGTTTCCATGTTATTAAGGGGATGTAGTATCAATGTGTCTTAAGAGTAGACTTCAAGAAGGCCACAAAAATATTTTCAGATTTTGATAAAAAAAAAACTTTGGTGATTCCAGATTCAGAGGTTAAGGTGGTACCACAGGTAGAGGAGCAGATAGAGGTCGATCTCTCTCACACGAATTCGGATGAACATCATAAACATGAGTTGCAGAAATTATTTAGGATTATCTTTCTTCAGCTACGCCGGGGTTTACCCATGTTTGGTATCATGAAATAGACACGGGTGATAATCCGCCGGTGGCGTCCATACCGTATAGGTACGATAGGGTAAAACAGTAAATGATTGGCTATCATGTCAACAAAATGCTGGAACCGGGTACTATTATCCCTATTCAGTCACCATATTAATCACCGGTAGTATTGTGCCGTAAAAATAATGACCTGCCTCCAGAATCACTTGACGCGTATCGTTTCATGATAGATTATCGAAAATTAAACGCGATAACTAAATATCCTCGGTATCCACGACCACTAATAGAGGATTTAATTACAAATATTCCTCCTACTCGTGTGGAGATCTTAGGCTCTGATATTTTCAGTTAGCCGTTAATCCCAAGGATATCCCGAAAACGGCCTTCGTCACGAAAAGTGATACGTATACATTTAAACGCATGCCATTTGGTCTTTCTAGAGTGGCTCCGAATTTTCAAAAGGAGATTGATGTTATTCTTATACCAGTCATTGGGAAATTTGTTAGTGTATATATAGATGACGTCATGATCACGTCATCATCGTTTGCAGAACATGTAGAGCATTTAAGGGAAGCTTTTCGGTTTTTACAGGAAGCTGGTGTGACACTAAACCAGCAAAAATGTCATTTTGCGTGTGAAAAGTTGAAATATTTGGGTCTTGTGATGTCATGAGAGGGTGCGAACATATGACTCGAAGGTGAAGGAGCTCACGAAGATGAAAACTCTGAAGAATGCACGTGAGGTAGTAAAGTTTCTTGGCATGACGGGTTGGCACCAAAAATTTATTTGGGATTATGCAAAGACGTGTGAGCCCTTATACCTGTTAAAAAGGCAGAAGGTTAAATTTGTGTGGTCCGTGGAAGCGTAGGCAGCATTCGAGGAGATAAAGAGCGCAGTAACAGAGGCATCAATGTTGAAATTTCCGGATTTTGACAGCCAGTTTGAATTGTATACGGATGCAAGTGCGGTAGGTGTTGGTGTGATCTTGACGCAGCAACAGATATTTATTGCATTCGCATCGCGAACGTTGAGCAGAGCCGAAAGAAATTATTCGGTGACCGAGAGAAAGTGTTTGGCAGTCATTTGCGCATTAAACAAATTCCGGACGTATCTAAGAAAATTAGCGGAGAAGGTAATTACGGACCATGCAGCACTGACAAAGCTGACGCATGGCAAAAATTTGTCTAGTAGGATGGTGCATTGGGAACTTAAATTGGCAGAGTATAATGTGGTATGAAAACATCGACTGGGAACTCAGAATATGGTGGTGGATTTGTCGTCTAGATATCCGGTAGGAAGTAGCGCGGAATCAAAGATATCTTGTGCGGTTATTCAATCGTTAGTGTTGTCTTCTAGGGAGCAGCTTATTGAAAAACAGAGGAACGATCCTAAATTGGGTCATATTAATCTATATTTAGAAAATCCCGAGGATAGCTCAATTAACTCGGTGGCTTACGAGAATCGGTCCTAAGACATTAAAATCATGGACGCAATGCTGTTTTATGCTAAATATTTGTCGACTTAAGGAACTTATATATATTCCGAAAAATCTAAGGTTAGATGTGTGATATGCGCGAGTTCCATGACAATCCTATATCTGGACACACCTCGGTAAGAAAAAGAATTACTTAACATTAGAACCGCGGCAGTTTCGGTACACCTAAAACCGCGGGCTGGGTCAAATTGACCCCAATTAATAAAAACTCGTGTTGTTATGCTAAAAGTACGCTGTAATTATTTGTCAATGACATTTATTCATTTTTAACATTAAATTGTTATAATAAGTGATGAAAAATAATAAGATATTACAATATGGAATATTGTATACAGTTAATAAAATATACAGACAACTTTAATAGAAATATTTAGTTTCTTACCAGTCAAGATTTCCAACACTGTTCATGAACATTTTGGGAAACTTTTTATATATTTTGTACACTTTCTACATATTGGTATTTTACAGTCAGAACAACTTTCTACGATTTTGTCTTTAAACTTGAAAGTTTGGCAATGAACCCTTTTCGGCATCTGCGCAGATTCTTCAGTAGTATCCGCTTTTGTCTGTGTACCTGACTTGTACTTTCTTTTGTGAATATACGCACAACGCAACTCTTCAATGAATTGTTGAAGACATTCTCTCCTCGTTAAGTTTATTTCGAGTAATTTCTTTGTATAAAATCCATGAATTAATTCCTGCAAGATTAAGAATATCGTAGAATACATGAACTGTCCACCTTCTTGATCCTGCTTTCACAGAATATTTCCGACCCATTTGGTCGGCAAAGCCGACAGCAAATTTTGTTGAGTTATAAAATGATACTGTTTCTGGAAGCTTTTTGGGGTGGTTATTGTCGATATCAACTGTGGAATGATGGGAGCTCAATATTAAGACATTTTTTCTGGTTTTTACCTGGTAAACTGTCAAAGTTATATCATCATGCTCCAGTAACAATGTACCGTATAATGGCATCTTTACTGTTTTCACAAATTCAGGTACTGCTTTCCGATTTCGTTTCATCGTTCCAGTTAAACTACACTGCTGGCCACCGTAAATGCAACAACAAGAAAGACAAGAGATAGCACAACAAAATTATTTTGTAGATAACATGTTGACCAAATATCAAATGAATAAATTTATAGACTTCTGTAAAGTGTGGTTCCTGCCAGAATCAGTAGCCAGAGTAGCCACCATTGTTGATCACCGCTGCCACCCACCTCGGCATTGATTCAAAGAGACTTTGGATGTTGTAATGATTTCACGCAGCTCTTGGATAACAAGTATGAAAATCGTCAAAAAAATAAAATGGTATATTCTTTTACAATTCAATAGCAAAAGGGTCCGTAATGATTTCGAGTCTCTTTCACATAAAATAAGGGAGTAACTTCGCCCGCTAGAGAAAAGTCCTATTCAAATCGTGAGTAAAAAGGGTTTACTCTCGGTAATTCCTCACCGAGTCTGAGTGAGTTCGCTGGCTCCAACTTCGCCGTGCTCTTTCGCACCCTCCTCCGTTCCCTGATCTTCCAAGTTGGGAGACCGCTGTACTTCGCGGGCTCGATATCGCTTTTTTCTATCGCTCAAGGGACATCCAAACGGCTCCCTTCACAAAATCCAGTCTCTAGTCCGGACTCTCTCGCCCTTCTTATATCCTCTCCAATCTCTCCTAGTCATCCTTCTCTCATCTCTTTGTCGGACTCAACCCCTCTTGTTCTTTTGCCACCTTCCGATCTCGGCTCCCTTGAACTCTTACCCTTCTGTCGCGCCAAATCGGTCTCGTTTCTTGTTCACAGGTCCAAGAGGCGTCAAGGCTGTGTGCACATTTGTACGTTCTCAGACGCGCCGTAGTCACCGAATTGCGGGAAAATGCAAACACAATGTTAAAGCGCTTCTTTTTGACAGTCCGGTCAGCTCGTGAAAAATTGTTCCGAAACTCGACCACCCAGTTACGAAATTCCTTCCCAGCAATTAGGGAAATTCCTGGAATTTTCGCAACGTCTGTCGGCAATGAGCAAGGGATCTGTTAGCAAATAGGGCGGAGAGATCGGCTTCGTCACAATGTGTTCTTGGGGTAGAGCAGACCAAGCAGCTTCCACACGTTGCCAAAGTTGATCTGCTGTGACAGCTGGGGGTGTAATCTGGAGCAATCGTTGATCAACCATGGACCCCATATTTTCTATCTGCGAAAGATCCGGAGAGCGAGCCGTCCAGAGAAGCAATTCAATCTGGTGATTGACGAAGATCCTTTGGAAAATGCGTACCACGTATGGTCGTGCATTATCCTGTTGAAATATGGCTGTGGCCAAGCCCTGAAGATAAGGAAGGACAACTGGCTCCAACACCTTGGAGATGTAGAGCTGACTGTTTAAAGTACCGGCAAAGCGTACTATAGGAGTGCAAGAGTGATATCCAATACCGCCCAATACCATAATACCCGGTGCAGGACCAGTGTGGCGGTGCATAACGTAGCTGTTCAGCATCCTCTCTCCACGGTGTATCCTGACTCGAATCCGACCATCGTGGTGTTGCAGACAGATGCGTGACTCGTCAGTAAAGACAACTTCATTCCATTCAGCCGCACACATCCTTCTTTCATCGCACTATTGGCGACGAAGACGTCTGTGGTTCTGCGTCAAGGGTAGACCAAGCAATGGACGTCTTGCGGACAGACCACTCTGCTGTAAACGGCGTCGAATGGTACGCGCAGACATTGAATTATGCGTTACAGACTCAAAGTTCTGTGCTATGGTTCGTGATGTGACTAAATGATCCGTCACTGCCATGCGCACAATTTGCCTGTCCTCACGTGAAGGGGTGCACTGAGGTGGATGCGATCTACCACGTCGGTCCGTCGTACCCTCCTGCATCCAACGGTCACATATCCACATTACAGTTGTTTGGTTTCGTCCAACACGACTACCGATTTCTCTGAAAGATAATCCACAATCTTGCTAGGCCGCTATTCTTCCTCTGTTGAACTCAGATACTTGATCAAAAGCTGATCTCTGTTTTCTACGAGACATAACTGATCGTTTTTTGAAAAAAGTACAATAAAAACACATTTGCCGAACTTGAATTCGTCGAAATCTCCAAGCCTTAAATAGCGCTTTGAGGTGGCGCCACAGGCGCGCGTGATGTGTGTCTGAGCTGAAATTCTAATCATTTGCATATCTCACCTCCGCTAATGCATGTTGTAAATTTCATGTTATTTGCATGCTTCCTTCAGGGTGTTGCATTTATGATAGCCAGCAGTGTACTTTTCTTCTTTTTTAACATTTGGGACAGATTTAGTGTAGTGAAAAAAATTATCTGCAGTTACATTTCTTTCTTTATTTTCGAAAGTTTCTATCAAACGCAGAATGACATATTCGGAGAGAAATAGGTTTCCTCATCTTTACTCAAACCATTGAGTACGTCTTTACTATCAACTTCAGTGACAATGCAGAACTTGATACCAAGTTTATCTGATTTACTTGGCATATATTGCGTAAAACGACATTTGCATTTATGAAAAGGCTGTTGATCAATAGTTATATAGGGTCCTGGTTTATAGCAAGTTATCGAATTTTCAATAAAATTCTTCCAAACTTCTGAAAAGAAACAAAATTTATCTGTTTGAAGGTATACAGATCGTGTAGTCTTTTTGTGAATCGCAGAAATTTCATAAGTTCTCTGAATCTATCTATCACCATAGTATCGTGGAGGAAAGGTGGACCCCAAACCACATACTATCAAGCTCTAAACTATTTGCACCGTATATACCTCCAGCATACAAAATTCTAGTTCATCTAAAGTTGTTGACCATTCATTTTTTCCCAGTTGCCAGTAGCTTCGTCCTCTGTGCAGTTTTTGATATGACGAAGCATAGACCCATCCATAAGTAGCCTCCATGAACTAATTGCATAGCCATTTTCAATATTTCACTTAGAATAACTGGTTGGGCCACTCTTTTCTTTGAAAACATTATGTTCAGTAATTCTTCCACACATGGCGATACTTTTCCAACGCGCTCCATCATTTGTAACAAAAGTTCCAGAGTTCATTTCATCTAGATTGGAATCTGATAACTTTTTCGTTTATTTACTCATTGTTTTTTCTTCCCAGAAGTGTATTTTTCTGCTAGTGCATTGTACAGGAAATTTAAATGTGGTATCTTCATCTGAGGAAATATTTTCTTCATCTGGAGGCACATATCCATCATCAATGATTATGATTGAACCATTAATGGACCATAATGATTCATCATTATGGTTTTCGGACTCATTTTCCTATAATTGTCGCATATATTCGAGGGCCTCACTAACTGTTAACTTATTATTTCTTCCAGCCATTTTCACTTAAGTTCAATTTTATCTCTGCTTGTAAACAAGGTGAAAAAAGTTGAACAGAACTCCAAGGCAATGCGAACAACCAGTTGTGCAATTATAAAGAACAAAATGTGCGCCCGTTAGACTACCGCATTGGCTATGGTAGTACTGCATCTCCTTCCATTGAACGTCAAAACAGAAAACATTCCTTGAATACACTAGCCAGAGGCATTTTTCCCAAACGGAATGTTAACAGGAAACGAGGAGAAAGGGCGAATCTGTGAAACAGTGGCTACTACTATAGCAAAATTTTGAGCTGCTCTTCTGTTATCAGTAACAATCTACTGATCTTGAAGTATTGTTCTGCTTACATCTGCGAAATAGAAAGAGGACTGAAAAAGCTTTTCCCATTCTATCAAACGTTGAATTACAATTTTAGTACTTGTGATTATAGTGGGATCAAAATGACCCGTTCCGCGGTTTTAAGTATAAGTATTAAAAACACAAAAAATGATAAGTGTTTAACGTATCATATTTTCATAGATTATTATTGGTATAAAAATAGGAAAAGTCAAGAAATTTTTTTCAATTCCGTTTATAGCTTTTTGAGAAAATAGGAGACAAAATTGCTTTTGAGTCAAAATGACCCCATCTGCTGTTTTAGTATTAAGGAGAAGTAACTCGCGTTATTTTTCTTACATGTATAAATTTATCTATGAATATAATTCCACCTGTGATATATACCAGAAAATTAATTATAAAAACTTGTTATCAGCTGATCGTTTAATACCTATAGTGGCAAATTATCGGAATTAAATAATTTCTTTAGATTTGTTAGGCACCTACCCAGCTTCTAAACCGGAAAGATATAGGTTTATTTTGGTGATAACAGACACGTTAAGAAATAGTTCCTTTGAGGAAAGCTTCGACTCAAGCCCTCTTTGAAAACTATACCTCGCGTTATGGAACTCCAGTACAAATGATTAGCAAAAATGTCCTCAATTTATATATGAAATATTTGAAGGCATATGTCACAGATTGAACATAAGGCACATAAAAACGGTCACATATAGACCGCAATCTAACCAGAGAGGGTAAGTCGTACCCTTCTCCAAAAGAGTTTTAATTATGCCGAGAAAAATCTTGAAACTTGGGATCAATTTCTCAAAGAATTCGCTTACGCCATACGTACAACAGTGCATGAAACATTAAGGAAAACTCTGGTGGAATTATTTTTGGGTAGGAAATTGATAACTCCATTTCAAAAATTGGTGATGGTATCGGACGGAGCAGGTTAGTGTGCGGAAATATAGAAAAATTGTTTGAGGAAGCGAGGCAGAGAACAAAGATCCAGCAGGGCAAATGGGCAAAATACTATAATAGACGAAGGGAGGCAAATGTTAAGGTGAAGGATCAAGTATTGGTGCAAACACACCCTATGAGTTCAGGAAGCAAAATGTTGGTTAGAAAATTCCAGCCTAATTTTGAAGGTCCCTATGAGGTGATGCGGGTTAAGAAAAATAATGCGGTCATATGGAAAGAGGGTAAGCCTCTGACGATAAATGTCAATCAGTTACGAATTTATTTCCCGAGAGACAGAGAGGGTTAGGTGGAGACGGGCAGGTCTAGTGATGCGGGTTCTCAAGAATCACAGGGAGAATCTGAGGCGAGAAAAGGTTAGGTCAGAGAAGAAAATACTAAAGTTGAGCTATCGCAGGGAAAAAGGAGGCGAAGAATATCAGGGTCGTCTTCTACACTTCACAGTGAAATGCAACACCAAGAATTGGCAAGAAGGGCGAAGAGACACCCACAGGAGAAAAGGAATTTGTTAAAACGATCACCACCGTCTTCGCAGCAGGATGACAGAAGTGCTAAGACACGACCAAAACAGAGACCAAATTGGAAAAAGAGAACAGCACCCACTTCACTTCAAAATGGACCACAGACAAAGAGGAGACCCTGGGCAGGAAGCAGAAAGGAAGGTTTGAAATCCAGAGGTGAATCATCGACAGCGAAATCCAGGAAGAGCCCAGAAGAGGAGGCAAAAAAGACAAGTCTCTAACCACTCAGGAGTTAAGCAGGATTGAGGAGGCAAGGAGAAGAGGCAGCAACACCGAGCAGGGAGAAACGATCAAGGCCCTACAATTTGAAACAGGCGAGCGGATTCTTGGAAATCGGGGTTTGTCTCAACAGCTGAAAGGAGGTTAGTGATGGAACAGCTCACAAGGCGCGCCAGCCAAAGATCGGCCATCATCAAGGTCTTCAGCGGCAACTCAACAGGGAGTCTTTAACCCTCTAAGCGGTCTGCACTTAAGGTCTTGCCATTCTGGAGATGCTTCAAAAATGCACCGCACATATTTTTTTGCTTTCAGGTGGGGTTCTCAAAAGCGGTTGAGCCATATTTTTAAGAATACGGCTCTGCCGCTTTTGGGAATTTTGCTTGAAGGCAGAAAAAGCATCTCTGGAATGGCGGAATTTTACGTGCAGACCGCTTGGAGGGTTAAAGAAAATTCCAGGTTGTATTGTTGATTTTTTCTAGTTCTACTGACAGTCAGGCCATTTTTGCATTTCGTAATTATTTTTTTGAGAAAATGTTGGTCCTCATGATGGGGGTGAATTTTTCTTCCTCTTGATAAAGGAACTTTTGTATTAAATTTCTTCCAAATTTTGGAAAACATTTGGGTTTTTTTACAATTGTTTTGCCAACAATGAGATTTGGCTAGTAGGCAAGAATTCCTTGATTTGTTTGTTTATTGTATATTATATTTGAAAAAAAATAATTATGTATTCATTGTATGTAAGTATATAATAGTATCTGATTTGGGATGCGGCTAAGTTAGGACAAATAACCTTAACACTAACAGCGCAGCAAGGAAGGAAGGGGAGTTATTTTTGGAAAAACTGGTGTTTTATGTGAAAATGTGTATTTAGAATTGATTAGTATTAGAAAAATATGTATGATTGATTAATGTTAACAAATTTATGTATTGATGCTTCATGGATATTCAATGTGTTGATCAGGGGACTGCTATGACTCGCTAGTGATCCTATTTACATTTCAAGGTGACAGACCCTGATGCTGATGTTTATAGTCGAAGAGAGTGATATACAAGCAGAAAATTGTTGTGAAACCATTGTAATTAGTTAAGAATAGTATGGTGCACGGCTGGGTTTTTTTTTTCATCCAAAGAGGGAGGTTTTCCCCTAGTTCTATCCCGAATGTATACTTGTTTGTTGTATTATATTAAATAAATGTAAGGGAAATACACTGGTGTATTTAATTAAATTTAAATAAGGAAGTAGGTTATTTGAAATTTTGCGCGATGTTGGAAGTGCGAAATTAGTCAATAATTAGAGTAACATTAGAAATTTTGGTAATTTCCTGAACAGTATCAAAACATAGTAACGTAGTTTTTGTCGTGTCGTTAAGAACTTTCTGCAAATAACGTCTTCTTCATGGAAGGGAGGTTACGGGTCCACCCGAGAACCTTAAACTTTTACTCTTTGGATCAATTTATTTCTTTTCTCCCGAAGAAGAAAACTTGAATTATGCAAATGAGTAGTTATATTTAAGCTTGGACATTAAGGTACACTAAGTTAGTCGAGAGTCACTCATGATTTAATCGAGTGTTTATCGACGAGCAGCCTATGGATGGTCAATTATTACTAAATGGCGAATAAGTTATAAGATTGAGTTTAATGATTACGACCGGAGATCATACAACAAAAAAGAGAATTACGGTAAATTAAACCATAGAAGTCCTAACTATATATTAATTATCCTTTTAGTCGTGTGATTGCTCCTTTAATTAGTTGCGTTGTGCATTCCATACCTTTAGTAGTTTATTTTAAGTAAGTGTGACAATAAATCTAGGTTTGAACTAGTTATGGCTGATCTTTACTCGAACCCGCAAACACCAACAACCTCACAACATCTGCAAACTGCTGTTTCCGTCTAATCGTCATACTCGCATTTTCCGTTACCACCTTTGCATTCCTCCTTTTTTTCCAGAACCGCATTCATCTATTTTTTCACAATCATCTCTGCTCTTTCTTTGAGTGTATTGACGAATTTTTTAACTCCTACTTCTCCCACAGCTCTGCACTTTTTGGCCATTACGGCATTGATCATCCGTATCACAAGCTGGAATTGAAAGGAAAAATAAAATGTGTGTTACTTAATTGCAAAATCTCTTCATGTTCCAGCTATAAGGCTACTCGCTATTCGATTGAGTTATAACATGCAAATGCTCTCTTTTGTATGGCTCATGGTACAAGGGTATTTACCGCTTTAGATACATCTCTGATTTTATTGAAACGTCGAAATTAAAACCGGAAATATAATATTTACAATTTCTGAAAAGAAAAACTTTAAGTTAGTGTGCACGTACTCCGAAAAAAAAATGAAACTTCTGATCTTTACAAATACCATTTGTGTTTCCTCCAATACCTTTTCACCTTCACATCTGTAAGCTGCTGTTTCCGTCTGACCGTCGTATTCGCATTTCCGTTATCACCTTTGCAGTCCTTGTATTTACCAGAATTGCATTCTTGTATTTTTTTACAATCATCTACACTCTTTCTACGAGGCAATGGCAAAATATAATGTTTCTCAACGAGTAAAAACAATGTAAATTCTGTAGCGAAACCTCCAGCTCCAGAGCATTTTTAATAGCACCTTCAGCCGAATCACCAAAAAAGAATAAAAGCATAACCGCTATAAATGCTAAGGTGAAAGAGTCTGTAAGGAAAGTCCCTGTTTTCCTTTATCTGCAGGGTTCACATCTGAATAACCTACAGGGAGAAGGGTCAGACCCTCAATATTGCCTATTATTGCGCATTGCTGAATAAATTTATGAATACTGTAATAAAAAAATGGCGTGGTATAATCACCAAAAAGAGTTCTTTTTATCGACAATGTAGTACCTGTTTCTCCAAGGTATAACTGAGGAATTAAAATGAGATGGCTTTGAAATTTTGTCACATTCCCCCTATTTTCTCGATCGCACTCCTACTGTTTCTTTCGTATTCCCAGAACTTAAAAAAACCATTGTGAGATCGGAGATTCGACTATACAAATAACAATATTCAAAAAGTGTAACTATACAGCTTACGACAAAATTTGCTGCGTTCTGTGCAGACACCCTCCCCCACCCCCCCCCCCCCCCCCCCCCCCCCCCCGTTTTATTAGCATCGCAATGTAAGGCAACACGAGAGCTGTTGACGACGGACCTCGTTATTTTGAAGTGCAGTCAAGTGACGAGGAATACACACACTTGAGCTGGTACCACACTCTCCTAACTATTGCATCACACCAATGGAGGACATTGAGCCTCAACAGATTTAACGTGGATGCTTCTCCACATGGCGAATCTTCAGTGGCACCAGGATTCGAACCTGCTACATTCTAGACTCGAACCACTAGACTACCACAACCAAAGGAAAGGAATGACTGGGAGAAATATATAACTCAAGGTAGTGTGACTCCTTATAGGTTTTTAGAATAACAAACAAAAAATTTAAGTTGACATTAATTATATAACTTATTTTTACTGTAACTTTTCCGATAGTTTGAATTTTTATTACTTAAAAATCATATCTGTATTTTGGGGAGGAATTTTTTTTAAGCATTGAGAAGGAAATGTTTCATTTGCAAGTAATTGGAACATTCAATTATTCCCATGTAAAGAAGTTTAATTAAACTTAAAACGAATAAACATTTTAAAAATCTAATAGCTGGAAACATTTTCGCAGAAGTTTACGAAATGTAAAATCAAAGTTAACTTGAAGAAAACAGAAGACACACAAATTTGTGAAAAAAAAAATTAGTATCGGTAATAAAAAGAATCTCAATAAAAGTTATTTAATTATGTTAATTATAGAAATTAGTTAGTTGAATAATATATTCTTTAAGCTTTTGTGACATAACCATCTGTCGATAGCTATGTCTTGGGGGTTCCGCGTATGTTAGAGGTGTGGGATTATCGGAAGGATGAGACATTCTATAATTCTTAATATGACTTTTATTAAGAATTTAACTTAAATTACTTATATAACGAAAAAACTTATATTAAGTGAGAATAAACTAAAGTACGGCCGTTTAACTAAGTCAGATCGCGCAATTAGATCACTTATCAAAATATAACTAATTATCCGCCTAATCTAGCTTCAATATTATACTAACGTTCAGAATACAGTCTTCCTACCTTGGAGGAATAATCATCGATCCAATCAACTTCAGATATTCAAGGTAGGCGCGAGTGCAATAGTATGCACCTTGTACAACGGGCGTGATCTCCGTGATTCCTGAGTAGCCGTCTAATCGCACTTCCACTTGTTCCGAACTAAGCTTTCTCTAAAATTGCCATTCTTGCTCACTAAACTTTCTATCCTTTTAAAGGTTATCTTATTTGCATTGTTGCTTCGTTTTTACTTCTTGGATTTGGGTTGGAAAAGTTTTGCCATTAATCGTGGCCGTCAAAGAACGTAGGAGTTATGTTAGAAGAAGAACGCGAGAGATGTCACAACCCCCTCCAAGAAGAAAAACGTGATTTATTTAAGGGTTCTCAACGCCCTTAATAAATTACGTGCCTAAATTTTTATTTCTGAATCTCCTCGCTTTCAAAGTTTTATTTAAATTTTAACCTTGAATCCTCATTTTAACTTCTATAACTTACAATATTTAACTTAACTGTAATTTTCATTATTCATCTTAGAATTAAATTTAATATTAAACTTAAATTTAAATTTAAACTCGTGACAGACACACAATAAATTTTACTCCATTAACTAGGCCAACATTAACAATTTTGCTTTTTAATAATGGTATATTCTCACTTTTAACATATGTACTTAACTCTATATTTAACGCAACTTAAATACTCTAAAACAAACATTCCACGTGCATTTTTCCTGGGTGCGCAGACCCAAACTCTGCGTCAGGACAAATATTCATTTGTGAGCTGGGAGACCGGCTCCACTGCTCCGAGTTGAGGCTACATATCAGCTATGGAATGAAAATACCCTGAAAATACCCTGAAATAAAAACTCTTTAAGTTACTTTGCCAAATCTATATTTACATAATACCAATAAGTTTCACAATTTTTATGCATTATATATCATTTGTAAATTACAATAAACTTTCATTTCCATCCCGCATCTGGTTCCATCAAACTCCCAATGAGCCGCACAGCGCTGTTAATATTATTGTTAGTGCCCTGACTACGCCGCGTTTCCCTGAACCAGATGCATCTTCATACGGAACAATACAACAACATATATATACATACACATTATACAATTACAAACATTTTTCAATAAATCATTAAAACAAATAACCAAAGGAATTGTCGCATCTCACGAAGTCATACATCGAAGTAAACAAATGCATAATTACAGTTGTTTTCTCCAACACACTAGAGAGAGAAAAAAAATTTTACAAGTCAAAAGTTCAAAAAAA
>BMAV01001028.1:30886-48028 GCA_019973955.1 Trichonephila inaurata madagascariensis
AAACAATAATGAATGATTAATGTAGGTACTTAATTTTTTTTTTGTATTTTCTAATAAAAAAAACTTAATAAATTCAAAAATCTGCTTATTTATTGCCTTTAAGGCGGAACAGAGTTCTCCGGGTCAGCTAGTAGCTGATAAAAATGATTTTTTTTTTTTACGTATAACTCCCCGTAACTCTCCTGTGGGTTGATTATTGAAAATACCTTTTTAAGCTCATCTATGCTCAGCAAAAGTAACACATTGTTACAAAATTTATGTAATTGACGCTTAAAATAGTATAAATAATTTATATCTGGAAGTGTAATACGTTAATATTACTTTTTGTTGTATTTATTTTATGTTAAAATTGTAATCAGCCTCACACTCCGCCTGTTCAAGCTTTCGCAGTTCCTGGAGCCTGGCGTGGACAAAACAAAATACAAGGTTTTGCTTCTCACATAAAAGATAGCGGGCTTTTTTGTAGATGGCAGAATTTTTTCCTACTTACTGGACAATTATTGCTATGTTTTGGACACTTCTCACAATATCTTTATAAATTATAGCCTATGTGTATAAGCTATATTATTGTAAAGTTTCATTAAAATCCATTCAGTTGTTTTTGCGTGACCAAACATCCACACAAACTTTCACGTTTATAAAATTAGTAAGGATGAGTACAGACATATGAATAAATAATTTTATATGACAATATTCCCTTGTTTTTTATTCACCGAACTAATCCCTGAATTAACATTGAAAAATTTGAAGTTTTCACTTCTATCGTGTGGTCATAAGCACAGACACTTTTTGTCAAACTATTTTAAGTATCAAAAAATTATATGCAAAATGTTTTTTCTTATAAAAGTCATTGCAAAAAACAAACATTTAAATCGGACTGTATTCTGCTACGCTCAATGACTCTAAGGAATAGTTCAAAGTTGTCGTTGTTACCGATGTCACCCGATCGGTAAAGGTTAGATCAAGGCCCACGAAATTCATCATGGTAAAGGGCTAAGTGACGCATGTCGTTAACCATAGCTTTGAACACCATACAGGTGACAGAACGACTTCGCTCGGTTTCACCCTAATTTCGAGGGAGATCTCCTTGGGATGTTCAAGGGCCTCCCACCTCTCTTCCCCTTCCACCCACCTCACGAGAGGACTTGCGGCTCGACGGCTATTTAAAGTACCCCCATGCTATGAAGGCAATATACATTTATAAACATCCATGACTTTTTCGGGATTGGAACCTAGGCGAACCCGCTAACCACTATACTGGATGGGCGACATAGTTCAAAGTAAATTATAAATGAGTTTTTAATCGTGGAATGTCAACGGTTTAAGCAGCAGTGAACACTGAAGCACAAAGGGTTAACCAGAATTATATTGCATGAGACAGTCACAAAAGGAACTAAGAAATTTAAATAAAAATCATCACTTACTGTCATTTATTTCTTGTTCCTCATTATTCTCAAAACGTATTCCGGTTCTTGGTACACTTGCGCCATGAACAATTGCAACGCATATGAGCACCGTGAGAAGGAAAACCGCTCCTCTCTCAACCCACCGCATTCTTTTAACTTTTCCTCTCCCTTATTCCTTCAGAAAAGAAATGTTCACATCCAACCTCACTTAACAAATGTCGAGGGTCTAGTAAAGGCTCCAGCCCTTAAAAAATTGTAATTGCTGATAAGAACTCTCCAGCCAGGTATCGATAAAAAATGCATTTTATCTTTCCATGCGGCGCTTTTATCTTTATCACACTTTTGGAATCGAAAGAGAAAATGAGATAGGAGAGGAAAGGAATAAAAATATCTAATATGAATACACGCAACGGTGGCATTACTTTCTCTCATTCTCTCTCTTAGCATTAGAAGATAATTGTGAAATGAATACACCTCTTAAATGTTTAGTATTTTTAAAATGTGTGATATCACACGGCAAACATGCATATTAATGTATAGGGTGAACCCAAAGTCTTGTCCTGATTGTAAGAAATTAATTATAAAATAACCGTTCAATATAATAGCTTTCGTATCACTGGATAGATCAGATTTAAAGGGTTTTTTTGTGCAATAGATGACGGGAGTGCTCCTTCAAGAAAGATTTGGGGGAACATCATTTTTTCGGCCGAAATCATGCCGATTCAAAAGAAAGCCGAATGTGTGTTTTAGTTTCACGAAATGAATTCGCCCATTCATGTTCAGCGTAAATTTAGACTAAGTTATGGACGTCCCGACGCTTTGTTGTCCTGATGCAAAATTAATAACTTAATAGTATGCAGGGCCGATCCTAGCAGGTGTGAAGCGCGTGCACCGCATGCGGGCGGCCAAAACAAGGGGGCGGCCACAGGCCGCCTATAATTCTTTCGATCCAGCAAAACTTTTTGTGAATTTCTCAAAATAAAATTTATAATAAGTTGAATAAATATGCTGAATTTTAAATAGTTATTGAAAAATCAAAATAAGTCCCGAGTTCCCGATAGCATAACATAATTCGAGAAAAATAAGAATGGATTTCAAATTCTGAGGAACATTCTTCTCATCAGGTGTGTATCCTGCCTTATCAGAGGGCCAGTATCAATGATCCGGTCCCCCTAGCTACAGGGGCTCCAGATGTGTGTAAGCAAAAATTCGTAAAATGCTATTAATGGTCATATTAAGAGTTCCTTTCTACGTTTATAAAATATTATGTCACTGGCTTCACAAACGATATAAATTTTCCGTGTGAATTCTGATTCTCAAGACAAACACTACAAAAAAGCTTAAAAGCTCTGGTAAAGTTACTCAAAATAATGAGGAAACAAGGAGTGGTATGTGGTCAGAAAGCATGAAAAACTTCTCATTCAAAGCGGTTTGACAAAAAGATCGTTTGAATTGAAATACAGATAACACTTGGGATGGGAAAAATCCATTCAGAATGTTATTTGCTTGTAAATGAAAATACCCCCTTTATCTGTTGATTATTTTTTAACGAGTATTCATGAGTTCTCAACTCTGGTCCCATGGCGGAAGGGGTGTTAAGGAAGGATTTCGACACATCGGACAAAAGTGATGAAAAGTAAGATCAAGATTTATGACATGATTAAGGACGAAAGAAAAGAATGGGACAGAATGACCCTAAGAAAATTATGACCCCTTTTCGAAGAAAACTTAGGAAATTTGCGTCAATTTTACTTCAGAACTAATTTCTTTTAGACAAGACAAAAATTCGAACAACAAAAACGGTTAAACAAAAAAGTTAACTATATTTTCACTTTCAAAATTCTTTTCGAATTTTAAGATTTAATGCCCAGGTATTTTAATCATTGCGTAAGATAAAGTGAAAAAAAAATATTTTGTTGCATTTGTGCTATATTTATTTTATTTATTTATTTATATAAATATGAATAACTTGTGATATAGCCCCCCCCCCTTTGGCGACCAGATCTTTGATTGTCAGCGTAAGCTAGAGGTGTGGGATTTTCTAACTAAACAGACATTTTAAATTCTTAATATTAAGAATATAACTTAAACGTCTAAAATTTAGGTAAATTTAAATAAGTGAGAATCTAGAATGAACGAACACACAAAAATAGTTAAACCGAATCGCGTAACCTAGACCACTTTCTCTACGTTATAATTATTTTCCGCCTACTCTTACTTCTAATAATATAACAAGTCCTAATATCAAATAATCAGTCCTACCTGAATCCAAACTAAGAATCAATCCCTAGAGGGAAACGTCTGAGCGCATGCAATGGTATGCACCTTGTAGTAATGGCTGAGTTTCCCGGTAACTTTACGATAGGCTGTCAATTCACGCTTGTATCTCATCCAAACATAACATTCATCAAATTGCCCTTCGTCTTACTGAAACTTCTGTTCTTTTAAAAGCTATCTTATTTCCATTTCTTGTTCGCATTTCGCTTCTTGGGTTTTGGTTGGAAAAGAGTTGCTATTAATCTTGGACACCAAAAAACCCAGAGGTTAGATTAAAGAAAAGACGCGTGAACCCGTCACAACTCCCTCCAAGAAGCAAAACGTGATTTATTCGAGGGTCTTAATGGCCCTTAAGAAAATACGTGCCTAAATTTTAATTTCTTAATCTCCTCACTTTCCAAGTTTTATTTAAATTTTAACCTTGAATCCTCATTTTAACTATTAATTTTCAATATTCAAATTAAACCTTTAATTTTCATTATTCATCTTAAATTTAATTTCTTAATATTCCTCCTTAATTTGAACTCTTGACAGCCACAATAAATTTTACTCAATTAATTAGACCAACATTAACAGTTATGCATTTTAATCATGGTCTCACTTTTACAACTGACATGGGCATGCCCCATCCGGGCGGTGGGACCGGAGAAAAAACCATCTTTGACTTAGATGAAGTAAAAAAAACGAGGGGTCCACATGCCCCTTAACTAACTTAAATCTACTTAAATGCTACTTAATGTTACTTAAACTACTATAACAATCTTCTTTATCTTCCATTGTTTTTCCATTCAGTACAAAAATATTGAGACTTGGTTTTCAAATTGGAATTCAGAGTCTGTCACCCTGAAATAAAAACTCTTTAAGTCATTGAGAATAACATAATTTCATATAATACTAGTACATTTCACAATTTTTATACATTATATATCACTTTTAAATTACAACTAATTTTCATATATACACCTCGTCTGGTTCTTCCGAAAAACTTCTCATCAGTCACGCAGCGCCGTTAATGTTATTGTTAGTATCCTATCTACGCCGTGTTTCCCTCAACCAGATGTACATTAACATGAAAGAATACAACAATATACATATACACACTATACAATTACAAACATTTTTCAATAAATCATTAAAACAAATAACCAAAGGAATTGTCGCATCTCAGCGAAGTCATACGTCGAGGTAAACAAATGCATGATTACAATTGTTTTCTGCATCAATTGAGAAAAATTTTACAAGTCAACAGTTAAAAAAAAATACACTCATTGTAGTGTCAACTTTTGCTTGGATTATAATTTTTAAATACCACCTGAGACTTCCTTCTCTGCAATAATTCTTCCGACCACTTGTTGGAAAGAATGTAAAATGAAACAATACAACCTGATTTTTATGGCTTGGTATCTCCTACTAGAACCTCCAAGGATAAGGTACTATTAGTCTTCGCTCCTCTTCTCATTTCTTGGCTGCTCCGTTGAGGATTTTCTTTTTTGTTAGTCTTCCTGCTCCTTGATCCTACCTGCTCCCTGATGTAGGGTCTGTAGTTTCTCCTCGGCTGTTCCTGGCTTGATTTGACTTCACTTTACTGGTTGGTCGGGACTACAGATTTTGCTCCTTTCACGGTCTGAGGTTATACCTCTCTCTATCTTGAACTACTACTCCTTCCGTTTAGTTCCTCTTCCTACTTATATAAATGTTATTATTATCTGATGACAATGGTCTTTTATTTATTTTATGGTCTACACGTTTCTACCGCTTTCTTTGTGGTCCACTTGACCAAGATCCATGCAATCGTTTTTATCCTAATTTTTCCTGGCGTTTTTTTATAATATTTTTTTTATTATTTGAAAAAGAGCTAGGTAGTGATCTGATAAGTGGTCCGCGCTTATCGGCCCTACTTGTGTGTCTCTCACGTTGATTTGACTTAAGATTTATCCCTTTTTACTCTAACTCACGCTTTACATCTGACCCCTTCTTCCTAACATATTGCGACTCATTTGATCTTTGTTGTATGCTTTCCCAACTACTCGTTTCCTGACGTGAACTAATGCTATCCGAACTACCTGTTCCTATCTCAATCTCGTCACATTTCCTATGACGATATATTCTCACTTGATCAACATTGACCGTTAACTTTTTTCCTGACCGCCATATGATGACATTATTCATTATTACTTCTAACACCCTATACGGACCTTCAATTTTTGTTTTACACTTAGCAACAATTTTGTTTGTTGCTGAACTTAAAGGGTGTGTTTCTAACAAGACCCAGTCATTCACCTTAATTTGTACATCGCGCCTGCAACTTTTATAATACTTCTCCCATTTTACATGTTTAGCTTTTGTGTTTCGTCTAGTCTCATCAAACAATTTTTCAATATCTCCTACTGCAAACTCAGTTCCGTCCGATACCGTGATTAACTTTTAAAATGGGGTAATCAACTTTCGACCCAAAAATAATTCCGCAGGGGTTTCTCCCATCGTTTCATTCACTGCTGTAAGAATAGCATAAGCAAACTCACGTAAGAATTGATCCCATGTATCATGTTGATCATTTACATAATTTGCACTCATTTGCACAAGTTCGCAATTCACGCATTCGGTTCTATTCGCCTGAGGCCTATATACAACAGTCTTCACATGCCTCATGCGTAATCTTTCACTTAAATGTTCAAAAATTTCGGATATAAATTGGGGACCGTTATCACTTATTAAATTTTATTGGAGCTCCAAAACGCGATACAAAATTATCAAAAAAAGTATCCGCTATTTCACGAGCCGGGGCATTTTAAAGAGGTGTGATTTCAGCCCATTTGCTGAAATGATCAGTAATTACTAATATATATCGATTACATCTCACTTTCGATATAGGGTGCGGACCTAACAAATCTAACGTAATTATCTCATTTGGTTAATAAGATACAATTGGATTTAATCGACCATCTGGTAACGCTTTTATATTTATTAACTTGGCACATGTGGCATTTAAAGACTTATTGATCAATAAATTGTCTCATATACGGGAAATAACAAACGTCCCTTATTTTATAATAAGTCTTAAAACGACCAAAATGACCCTCTATGGGCTTGTCGTGAAATTCTCTCATGATTTCATTACTTAGAGACTTTGTAATGTATACTCTCATTTCACTTAGTGAAGTCGCATATTTAGCATAAAATAACAAGCCCTCGATAATTTTGAAGTCTTTGAACCAATTCTCACATATCATCGCATTAATTGAGCTATCTTCCGGGTTTTCTAAATATATACAGATATGACCTAATTCTGGGTCATTCTTTTGCTCTGTTATTAACTATTAACTAAATCTCTGATTATTGCACAATTAACTTTCTCTCCCATTATACTTTCAACCGGGTTTCTGGATAAAACATACACCACCGCATTTTGAGTTCCAGGCCTATGTTCCCATTCTATAATAAATTCTGCTAATTTGAGTGCCCATCTGTTCATCCTACTCCACAAATTTTTCCCATGAGTTAAACGTGTTAAAGCAACGTGATCTGTAATATTTTTAATCGGTAGTGATCCTAAATATGTTCTGAATTTATTCAGCATCCAAACTACTGCTAAAAATTTTCCCTCGGTAACCGTATAATACCTCTCAGCGTTGCTAAGTGTAAGCAAATGCAACTGGTCTCTGTTCCTGATTTAGAACCGCTCCCACCCCTATTGAACTTGCATCTGAAAGTAACTTGGAAGGCGTTTTGAAATCCGTCAATTTTAAAACTGGCGCCTTTGTTATGACCGCCTTAACCGCGTCGAATGCCTTCTGCGTCTCACTTGACCAAATTTTTTTTTTTAATTTTCTTTTAAGATTATAAAGGGGTTCACAAAGATCAGCATAATTTTTAATAAATTTCGCGTACCACTGGAACATACCCAAGAACTTGGATACCTCCTTGGAATTACACAGTGGTTTCATCTCAAGTATGGCTCGAACCTTTGTCTCATCCGTTTTGATTCCCTCCTTACTAATAATCATTCCTAAATACATGAATTCATTACAACCAAATCTACATTTTTCTTTGTTTAATGTCAATCCTGCATCTTGTAATAACTTAAAAACTTCCCTTAAATGCTCAACATGTTGAGTGAATGATGGAGACGAGATAATTACGTCATCCATATATACATTCACAAACCTCCCTATCCCCGGTTTCGATATAATTTCTTTCGCCTTCTGAAAATTGGGAGCCGTCCCTGATAAGCCAAATGGTATACGCTGAAATGCGTAGGTGCCACTTTTTACTACGAACGCGGTCTTAACAATATCACTGGGGTTTACTGCCATTTGAAAGTACCCACTTCTTAGATCAAGAGATGACATTATTGTCGTATAGGAAATATTCGTTATTAAATCATCTATTAACGGTAAGGGATAGCGTTGGTACCTCGTGATTCTTCTTTCAACATTTTCTCAATGTGAAAATCGAGTATCGCTTGCTTTTGCCGATCATACCTGTACTTACCTGAAAACAACCGGTGGACTATCTCCCGTATCAATTTCATGGTATAAAACATGAGTAAGACCTGGTTTATCTGAGAACAATCCCTTAAAACTACTAAACAAATTTTGTAACTTCTGTTTTTGCTTATCATCCAACTTTGTCTTAGACAGATCTATTTCTACATTTTCTTCCTCGATTGTTTTAACCACCTTATCTATTTGAGAATCGGGAATCTTTAAAGATTTTCGATCAAAGTCTAAAACACTCTTTGTGTGTGTGTGTGATCCACTTATGAAATCTACCCCATGAATACATGGGTATTCCAAATCTGTCAACACATGAAACAACCAAGGCTTTTCAAACTCCCTAATTCGAATATTCAATTCTACAATTCCTATATTTTGACATTTCGCTCCTTGTGCCGTGATCAACTGAGCACGTGATTTTTTTACTTGCTTATAAAAAAAAATATTCTTTATATATTTCCTCAGATATAAATGATTTCTCTACTCCAGTGTCCCATAACGCTTTCGTAAATGTTTCCTTTAATAAAATAGGAACATATGTGTGTGTGGAAGTTCCACTGGAGACATACATATCGCAGAAAGGTTATTCGATATATCCACCGCCGAGTTCTTTTGATTACTTTGAACATCATTAACTTTCAAATCCTTTAATTGTCCCCTTTGCATCCTATCACCTCGACTGAAATTCTCACTCGAACCCCTATTTCTGCGGTCCCCTCTTTTAAAATCATCATTTCGATCTCCTTTTCTAAATTGGTATCCCCTATCGTTGAATCTGCGATCATCGTTCTGAAATCTATTCCTGCTATCTAACCATGGATTTCCTTGACGGGCATTCTCGTAGTTACCCCTATAATCATTTCTGCCATTATTTGGTCTACACCCAACTTCTGAAATTCTCCAATTTCTGCGATTATTACCAACATTAGATATCTTATGCTCATTCCGACCTCGTCTTTACACATTATCACCATTCTGCGAAAACTGCGTTGATTTGCAAGAATACCTCTCTTTAAATTTTGCTAAGATCTCCAAAAGTTGTACCGTGTTTTGTGGATTTTGGACACCCACGTAGTCCTGAATTTGTGGTTCGAGTCTGACAAGAATGTGATCTATCAAGTCCGCCTGCGACATCCCTAGTTCCAGTTTTTGGTGTAATTTTAATAAATCGTAAACAAAATCCATTGGCTCCTTATTCCTGCCCTGTTGAGATGCATAAAACCTCGCCTCCAAATCTTTCTTAATCCTTATGACGGGGAATGCTTTTGATAATTCTGCTTTTAGCTGCGCGAAATCCGTGGCGGTATCCTGCACTAACACTGATCTGAATATCTGATACCAATCTCGGGTCCTTCCCCGGAGATGACCTTTCAAATAAACACATGCTAAATCGCTAGGTATTTCTAGTAATTTTATTTGATTGTCTATGGCTTTCAAAAAGTCGGTCACATTTTCCGACCCGGAAAAGCACACTTCTGGTAAAATACCAAACCCACTTGAGCTTCCTACCTCGGGGTCATATAAATTAAATTTCGTTTGGCGCCACTGTGATGTAGCCCCCTTTTGGCGACCCTATCTTTGATTGTCAGCGTGAGCTAGAGGTGTGGGGTTTTCTAAATAAACAGACATTTTAAATTCTTAATATTAAGAATATAACTTATACGTCTAACAATTTAAATAAATTTAAATACGTGAGAATCTAGAATGAACGAACATACAAAAATAGTTAAAACCGAATCGCGTAACCTAGACCACTTTCTCTACGTTATGATTATTTTCCGCCTACTCTTACTTCTAATAATATTACAAGTCCTAATATAAAATAATCAGTCCTACCTCAATCCAAACTAAGAATCGATCACTATATGGAAACGTCTAGGCGCGCGTGCAATGGTATGCACCTTGTAGTAATGGCTGAGTTTCCCGGTAACCTTACGATAGGCTGTCAATTCACGCTTGTATCTCATCCAAACATAACATTCATCAAATTGCCCTTCGTCTTACTGAAACTTCTGTTCTTTTAAAAGCTATCTTATTTGCATTTCTTGTTCGCATTTCGCTTCTTGGGTTTTGGTTGGGAAAGAGTTGCCATTAATCTTGGCCATCAGAGAACCCAGAGGTTAGGTTAAAGAAAAGACGCGTGATCCCGTCACAACTTAGTAAAAAATAGTGTACTTTCAGAATTACAACCCTTTAAGTTCATAAAGAATGTTATTTCTTTCGCAGAAACAGTATTTCGATACATGTAAAAATCTTATCTTTTTCTATGCTCTTCTTTTTGTATTTTTAAAGCTAACATCTTTATAACCGGTGTATAACGCGCAACCGTAAATTTCAATCTTATTTTTTGAGTTAAAAGTGCGCTTTATACACCGGATTTTACGGTATAGTTTATTACTTAGTCTTAGTAGAATGACTGATTTATATACTTTTCGTTTCACGAGATATGTGGCTTAGTATTTATTTTTTAAGTAAATTCTGTTGTTTTGCATTTATAATTATAAAACGTTTATTTTTATTTTAAATGTTATATTTTTGTTAGTTTATTATTTTGTTAAAGCATTTTGTCGCTATTGTAACTCATTACCTATCCAAAAAATGAAGTTCTGCACTTCAAATTTTTTTTGAGTTATTATTAATGTGTTTTACTTTTTATTCATATATAAGTAGATGACTTTTTAACGTCAACGTTCAGTATTAGTTAAAATATGAAAAGTTCTCCAGGGGCGTTTGCACGAGGGCGGCCGATACCCTAGGACAGTATGAAACAGGAATAACGTTTAGACCTGGGGAACTCAACCTTTTTTGGCTGCAAACACATTTCTCGCGGGCCGCACCATGTGGATAATGTAAAACACACAAAAAAAACCACCAAAGCAACTTTGGAAAAAGCATTAAAACTCATTTTTGGCTTTAATTTTAATACTATATTAACTTTCCGCATACAAAAATATTTATTTTTATGCATTTTTTACTGAGTTATGGTATAATTTTTATTTCCTTTCATTCCTAACCAAGCATCTGGCTTTCATTCTACCGTTGAAAAAAAAAATTGACATTTATGATTGCTTGATTGAAAAAATTTCCCGCTAAATTTTTAGTCCAGTAACTGAGTGCAATGGGCCATGAGCGGTCAATTCAGAAAAGGCTGGAGGGTCTCTGGTCTAGACAGTCGTTGAGCTACCAAGAGGGTACACATTACAATTTACTGAGGTAAATAGTTATAAAAAAAGTCACAACAGTACTATACTGAAAAACATATGTCTAATTATTATAGTTTGAGCCGAATAAATAATTATAATTAGAGCAAGAGTTTTGGTTCACACTATATAACATGATTAGTTTTGTTACTAAAATAATTCAGTTTTCCAGTTTCTTTTTACAGGGTTATAAAAGTGTCTTACAAAGAGTCTAAATCTTAACAAAGAGTTTGTGTGTGTGCGTGCGTATCACAAAAACTAAACCCAGACATGTGGAACTTGACACGCTAAAATTATAAGTCCTGATAGTGAGCACCTCGAAGTGTTTTGCTTCAAAATTCGCTTTAGTTTTTTTAAAATTCAATTTTTAAATGATTTTCCAAGTAACTGGCTATATGACGTCATTTCAAATAAAAGCATTCCCTTCTATACGCTCATTAGATACGTTTGATCCAAATCAAAAAAGCATTTTGTTCGATCTACTACAACCCCACGACTAGAAATCCTCTTATGTTTTCTTTTTAAACTTAAAATGCTACTCTTTCGAAGAAAAAACAAAACTCAGACTCAAAATATAATGCTGGGAAGATAAAAAATTCATTACAGTTATTATGATAGTACGTGCTACATTAGCTGTAAGAAGAAATTACATGGCTCATTTTTCATCGAAGCAACTGAATACATTTGCTGGTCATCTGTTTGACCTTAGAACTCACAGGCCAGTCACTTCGCTCTCACCTCTTATTTACTTCCTTTAGTTCAAATATATATTTTACACGTGTAACTTAATATGGCAGCCTTTTAGAACTTTTCATTTGCACAACAATGCAAATTATGAAACCTAGAAGTTAATTCCGGAGTAAAGTTTACATCATTTGAATAATTACGCCTTGATTTGGCCAAACAAATTTATCAGTTTTAACAATTATTTAAACATATACACGTTACATCACAAAAACGGGACACACTTTACATAAGTCTAACCGAGTTCTGATCCGCCGCGCAGCCCGTTTTGCGCGGGTGACGGATTTCCCTTTGAAATAATCCCCAAAGGGATTATTAGACGGCCGATCTGACATGATGATTTAGAGGAATCTTACTTCCGGTAAACATTTAAAACATTATATAAGAAGTGTGAAACTCTTGTTCAACACTATTGATTCTTGAATTGGCGGCTGCATCTCTCCGCTGCATTTGTTACAAACAGATTAAGCTTTTCTGCAGAATTCGTAACACAAAATCTCGAAAGTATATCATTACCACCTCTCAATATCTATATTACAGCAGAAAAAAAACGTCGATCTCAAACTTACTTCAGAAAGTTTAGTTCTACTACGTAGGAGATAAATTACAGAGAGAAAAATATCCCACTTCAAATCAAAATATCCGAGCACAAAACTAACAATAACAATGGAATGAAACATGTAAGCAAAAATAATCTTCAATCATATTAACAAACAAATTTACAAGGAGGCTATCGCAAAAAAAAAAAAAAAATCAATCATATTATTAATCAAAATTTTTGTTAAATCAGAAAGATCCATACATTCTTATTAAGTTAGAAAATATCTTTTTCTCCTCTCCTCATTCATGGAGAACGTTTTCTAGATTCGCAAAAGAAGCAGTTTTGTAAAACTCATCGGTCAGTAAAGAGTTCTCACAGTAAGTAGAGAGAGAAGCTTATTATTTCATTTTCATATTTTAAGGTATCCAACTACGTTCGGAGACGTGATTTTAAAAAAACGCATAAATGGATAATATTTGTGATATTTAGTGTCACTTAGATTAGAAAATGTACATAAAATTGTTTTAAGAATAATATTACAATAAAAAAATTATTTAAGTACAAAATTTTGACAAAAAAATGAACATAGAATGATCCATTTTCAAAATATTCTCTTTTTGTGAAAAATGCTTCTATTATATTAATATTTTGCCTGTATATAGCTCAGACCTCTGTACTGAGGCTCAAGTAGGATTTTTGAAATATATAACTTTGAAGTGGGTTTGTCCATGTTTTACGACAACAGAGGAGAGAAATTTTAAGAAAAAATCGCCGATAATTATTTCAAGGGGTTGTAACTCTGAAAATGTGAATTTTTCAAAAAAAAAAAAAAAAAAATAGTTCTGACTCTCTGGAGAAGTCTACTTTATATAAGCACACACACACGCACACACAAAATATTATTATTTTAGAAGCATTTTTTATAAAAGGAGAACATTTTGAAAAAAAGGTTATTCTAAGTTAATTTTTTGCCAAAATAGTGTATTTAAATATTTTTTTTTTGTCAAAATGTCCTTAAAACAATTTTATACATGTATTCTAAACTAAGTGACACTAAATATCATGAAAATTATCCACTTATGCGCTTTTTTAAAATCACGGCTCCGAACGTAGTCGGATACCTTAATTAGACTCAACACTACATTTTTACAAACAAACAAAACGCAGTACAGTAGAGCGTCGTTTATCCGAACGTTCATTATCCGGCGCGTCAAATATCCGGTCCAGTTTTTTTTTTTTTATTTGTCAACTGCATGTACTGTTTATGAATACATTTTCGAACAGTGCAATGTTCAACAGTTATTTCGCGTGATGTCAAAAGTGACGGGAAAACCCAAGGTCAGAGATATTTGGGGAATTTCAGTTGTGTGATTTGGTGAATATCTGCGCGGAATATTAGCTCAGTTTGTTTCCAAGTGAGGGGGTACGTGCTCTTTTATTGAGTTGGGAGCTGCTGTTTTGATTGTGACTTCCGCTCAAGAAGAATCCGACCCTGCCAACGAGAGAGAGAGAGAGAGAGATGAAGACGGGGACAACAACAACAACGAAAGTCCATCAAATGTTGACGTGTTTTCTGCGTTAGAGAGAGCTATGGAGTGGTACGAACAACAATCAGAGTGCTGTCCTACTCAACTACTGCTGCTCAAGACAGTCAGAGACCTTGCAGAGAAAAAACGAAGGTGTACAATGGATAAAAAAGTTATTCTTTTCCGCAATAAAGGTAAAATTGCGACATTTCGCACCTATTTTGCTTTTTCTTCTAACACGTTTTTCGCATATGATGATTTTCAATGTTCGTATAGTTTCTTGTTTCATATACTGCATAGATCGCATTCGGTTTTCGTTTATCCGAACGGTATCCGCTCCCAATTTATTCGGACAAACGACGTTCTACTGTATTAACAGAAATCTAAATACATTTAACTAACCCTAAATTAGTATAAAGCGAAATCTAAATCATTTTTCCTTTTCCTATAGCTATCGAACGCGGAATAATTCTCAGTTAAATCGCTTTGTCTCTTCTCTACGCGTCACGCATTTTTATTTAAAGGCTTTTTCTTGTTTATAGTTCTTTATCATGAAGCCCTTCTGCTAAATTCGCACTCTCATGTAGTTTGTGTGCTTTATGTAAGAAAAGGGGGGGAAAAATAAATCATGATTTGTTTAAATGTGACTCATTCTTAGCGCTACATATTCAATGCCATTCCAAGCGATTGTGTAATTCTTATAAAAGGAAACATCACTCGTTGCTGTATGGTGGGGAAAAAAAGAAAGTAGTTCACATCCATCTCAGTACTAATTCCCTCATTGTCCTTTACCCAGTGAAGGCTTGGGCGCCGACGGTAAGAGAGAGAAAACAGATGTGTTTTACAATCCGCAATTAATAAAAAACAAAAATAGAGTTGTTATTCTAGCAACATGCACATAATTTAGACAGAAAATAAATTCGATGAAAAATTCCCGGCTTAAAGCGAATTTAGATAGGGAAAGTACAGTAACAAATGACTTTCGATAAATACATGCTAGGTTTTAAAAAAAAATAAAACTGAGATCGCTCTTACGAGAATCAATGAAATTGTTCAAAATATGCGTTTTAATACAAGAGCCGAAAATTAATAATAAGTTTTAAGAAACACCCTTTTATACTTACTCAGATAAGTTGTCTTAATCTTTTAGTGGCCAAATCTGGAAATGGAATCTGAAATGAGTCGCGAGATGGGATCTGAAAAGAGGAGGAATCGTTAATCCTGAGTATCCTGATTAAGACAATAGAGCAAAATTATTGTATTTTCATTGGTCCTGGACAAATGCAAAATTTTGAATTAATCAGACCTTTTAAAGTGGGTAAAAATGGAGTTCAAAGATTCCGTTACATACAAGTTAAAAACGTAGATATTGTTTATTCGAAATATAACCCTTTCAGATCCAACCCGCACGATCGTGCGGGTTAGATATTCTTATACGTTTTTGCTTCTGGAATAGTCGTATGTAAGAAAATCGCGAATTTAACGATTCAAACGGTTTGCAGAAAGTGTAAGGTGTTACTTTTTATCAACAGACGATGGTTGTGGTCCATGTTTTGCTTTCAGCAGGTAAATCTAGCTTTGTTTTCCAAAGAAACGAAAACATGCCTTCTTTTTATCTGTCGTAAAAAGGCAATTATCAATATATTTCTAATTGCTTGCCAAGAAATTCACTGAATAATACACCAAGAAGCGCTTCGGGCCCAAACATTTCCGGCCTAAATAGTTGAGATCATGAATTTGGTAATGAAAATTGTTAACCGCATCTTGTCAAAAGCACTCTACCATCGTCGATTTAAAGAATTCTTAAACGAAATGTAGACTCAGTATTCCGCGCGCGACCTCCTTCTTCACAATAAAGTGCGATGGCTTACCAAAGGTAAGGTGTGGAAACGTTTTGCTTTCTGCTTGAATGAAGTAAATACATTCCTCAATAAAAAAGCCATTAATCCCTCTGAATTAGAGAACGACAAATGGTTACAGAAAATTTAATTTATAGTGGATATAACAGCGAAATTAAATGAGCTGTGTGTGAATCTAAAACTGCAAGGAAAGGTAAGCCCAGCCTATGTTTTGGTAGAATAATTGGTTTGTTTCGAAGAAAAAAATTAATTCTTTCTGCAAAAGATATTCAGAGTGGTAAATTTCTAAAGAAATACCGCGATAAAACTAGTGCAACTGTTGACACGAATTACTTCAGCACCATTATAAAAATATTAAAGATGAATGTACTGACAGATTTGAGCAATTCAAAATCAACAAAACCACTCTAGCATTCATAGGAAATCCTCTCAAAACAAATCGTAACGAAATCCACATTGAGCCATTTGGAATTGATACTGGATCTCTGGAAATACAATTGATCGATTTAAAAAGCAAAGCTTTGTGGAGTGGAAAATTTACAGAGTTGAAAAGCAAGTTGGAGGACCATTAATGTATGTACGTAACTCAACAAAAGTTGACAGCTTTAAAAGAAATGCTGCGAGTTGAGGCACTTCTATTCGACGTATGGAATAGTCTTTCAGACTGCTTCAGTGAGGTGAAGGAGTTGGCATTTAGAGTGCTGACTACTTCGGATCGACATGTTTGTGCGAGCAAGCGTTCTCTTACATGAATATAGTTCAAAGTAAAGTAAGAAGCCAACTAACAAATGAAAATTTAGAGTCGTGTTTGAAATTTAAAGCAAAAAGTTATGAGCCAAATTTATCCAAACTTTCTATATAAAACAATGCAAAGCCATCGCTCCCATTCACTTTGTTTGATCAATTATTTGTTATTGAAGTACAAGTTAGTGTTGTAAGTAAATGTTTAATCGTTTTAAAATTTTTTACTTAAATAATAAGTAATTGTCTAATAATGTCATATATATATTATCTAATTTGTTTTGAAAAACACTACTTATACATGAATATACATATATATATATATGTAGGATATTCCATTTGTAAGAAGTTA
>BMAV01001028.1:53028-122395 GCA_019973955.1 Trichonephila inaurata madagascariensis
AAATATGCTTATCTATCTTTCCTATTCTTTTGAAATATTCCCCATGTAAATACTCCCCTATAATTCTTAATAAATTATTTAGTTTTCAACTAGTTTCTTTCTTGAACTATGTTGTCTATTTTATTTCGAAATTAACTAACACACCCTAAAAACCCCTAGACACCACGCCATAAAAACCCCGCCATCTGAAGAATCCAATCTTTTTGGAAGATTTCGGTTGGATTCCCACACAACATATATATATTAATATTATGAGTAAATACATTATATTTTTTTAGCAAAAAACTTTATTTATGCAAGTACTATTTATTGTTGGCGAGAAAAAATTTTGTGGCTCTTAGAAACTTTGAAATTTTGTAAATTGTAATTTTTGGCTCTTCCGATTAAAAAGGTTGCCGACCCCTGTCATAGGTGACACTTTAGAACTGAAGAAGAAGCTTGAAAGAGCGATTCCTTGTCTCCCTACGATGGCTTGACAATCATTTACCTCTGCCAGACAGCTTTAATTTGGCATTTAAAGGGTTACAAGTGACAACCCATAATCTGAAGAAGGAAAACTTGATTAACGAATATGGTGATGTCTTTAAGGAATGGAAACGAGAAGGCATAATCGAAGAAGTTCCCAAAGAAGAATTGAAGTCTGTTTCTCACTATCTGCCCCATCGACATGTTGTGAAGCCGAACAGTACTACAAAAATTAGGCCCGTTTTTAATGCTCCGTCAAAAGTTTTAATGCGGCTAGTTTTTTTAATGCGGTCAGCATCAATGACTGTTTGGAAAAGGGTTTAAACTTGATTGAATTGACCCCTTCCATGTTAGCAAGATTTCGATTGTATAGTTTTGGTGTTTTGGCTGATATACGGAAAGCCTTCTTGCAAATAAGCCTCGATGAGCAGGATCGAAATTTCTTGCGATTTTTGTGGCACAGTGAAGAAGGAGAGCTTATACATTATAGGCATTGCCGAGTGGTGTTTGGTGTCTTCAGCAGCCCATTCTTACTTGGATCAACAATCCAGTACCACTTAGAGAAAAAGTTAGAAGAAGCGAAGCAAGGCCGTGGGAAATACCCTGAGTGTATTGTACAAAAATTGATGAGGAGCTTTTACGTGGACAATTGTTTGGCAAGTGTCCAAACCCAGTCAGAGCTAGATCGATTTATTGTTGTAGCCACGGAGATAATGTCTGAAAGAAAATTTGAGTTAAGAGGGTGGGAGCACTCTAGCCCATCTCATCCCATAGCAAGTTCTACAAACGTCATGTGAATGATTTGGGACAGACATTGTGACACCCTATCATTAAATATTCCCGATTTGAGAAAACTAATGGAAGAGATAATCACAAAAAGAAATATTCTTGCTGCTTCACACAAAGTTTTTGACCCCTTGGGGATCACTGGTCCAGTGTTGCTACTACCAAAATTTTGGTTACAAAGTTTGTGGAAATCTCAAATTGGTTGGGATCAAGAAGTAGATATAAAAACAAGACAAGATTTTCTGAAATGGCTAAAGGAGCTGGAATACTTAAAGCATGTTCAAGTATCAAGGTGGTTACACTGTGATAGTGGATTTCAGAATATTTCGTTACATTTTTTTCTGTGACGCAAGCAAACTTGCCTATTCTGCTGTTATTTTCCTACGAGTTGATATTGGAAGCACTGTATACATACAACTGGTACAGAGTAAAACTAGGATTGCACCATGTGGAAAAAAGGAAACAACAATTGCCACACTGGAACTTCTTGGTGCTGCTATATCTGCTCGTCTTTCTACAACCGTCTTGAAAGAGTTTCCAACAGACAACGTTTATTTCTGGACAGACTCTACTACAGTATTAACTTGGTTGAAGAGAGAAGAACCGTGGGGTGTATTTGTTTACAACCGTAAATTCGGAAGCTGACACCTGTCAAAGCCTGGAGACATGTTCCTGGATCTCTGAATCCTGCAAACTGTCCGACTAGAGGGTGTTCAGCAAAGCAGCTTTGCAGCTCGAAATAGTGGGAAGGTCCCAGTTGGTTGCATCTTTTGCCTCAAGAATGGCCTATTAGTGATGTGGAAGTAGATGTCAATGAGGTTGAAGTGAATAAAGAAAGAAGAGCTATCGTGATCTCTATGATGAATGTTCAAACAACAGATATTAAGAGTGATTATTTTTCCACCTATAGTAGAAACAACAGAGTAGTAGCGTGGATTCTACGTTTCATTCATAACGTTTCAAATGCAACCAAGTTAAAGGGAAGCTTAGGCTATGAAGAATTCAAACGAGCAGAGGTTTTGGTTTTCAAGTCCCTGCAGAGTCAAATGCCTTTCAAGATGAGAGATTTCCTAAAATGCAAGCCTTTTAAGATGAAGATGGGCTTCTGAGAATAAGAACCAAGTTGGCTGACAGTTATGAGAAGGAAGATTTCAAGTTCCCAATTCTCTTACCAGCCAGTGATGTTGTAGTGAAATTAATTCGAGAAGAGCATGTAAAAGCAATGCATGCAGGTTCTTTAATATTACTTGCACGACTTTGAGAGAAATTTTGGATAATTAGAGCCAAAAGATTAGTAAAGTGAGTTCTCTCTGAGTGTGTAATTTGCAAACGTTATAAAGCTAAGCATGTTGAAGTGCCCTTTGCTCTGCTGCCTAGAGATAGAATTACTCAGACAAAGATATTTGAAGTAACAGGTGTATACTATACAGGTCTTCTTTATCTTAAGGCAAAAGCGAAGGCCTGGATTGTTTTGTTTACCTGTGCTGTCTACCGGGCAGTGCATTTTGAACTAATTTAATCACTCACTACTAATACCTTCATTCAAGCCTTGAGAAGATTCATTGCGAGAAGAGACAAGATTTCAATACTTTACAGTGACAACGGTACTAACTTTGTAGGAGCAAATAATGCACTGATAACATTAGATTGGGATAAAATTGTGGTGTACTCAACTGCTCAGAAAATCACTTGGAAATTTATTCCACCCACAGCAGCATGGTGGGGTGGATGATGGGAGCGTATTGTGAGAATGCTCAAAGAGCTTCTACGTAGAGTGTTAGGGAAATCTATTGTAAATTATGAAGAACTCCTGACCATCTTATGTGATTGTGAGTCAATAATCAATGCTAGGCCTTTGACATACATACACGAAGATCCAAATGAATTGTTACCTTTGTCCCCAGCAATGTTCATTCACGGAAATAGCAACTGTGAAACTCCTGATTTAGATCAAGTAGATCGATCTTCATTGGTAAAACGCACCAAATACTTGCAGAAGTTACGTGAAGATCTGAGACAAAGGTTTAGAAATGAATATCTTGCTCTTCTGGTCCACAGAGGGACAAGGAGAAATGATGCTTTAGAAGTGGGCGATGTTGTGCTGATTGGGCATGACAATGTGAGACGAATTGACTGGCCTCTTGGTGTTGTCTTGGAGGTTTATCCTGGCAAGGATGGAGTTCCCCTAGCAGTTAGAATTAGAACCTCCCATGGTGAGAGGATTCGTCCCTTCCAAAGGCTATATTCATTGGAAGTATCAGCTAAAACTGAAATTATAGTGTTTTAAAGGCCTCACAGGAAAAGCCAGCCTACCTGTTGAGAAAACTCCTGAATCATCTACTGACCATATTTCGGACTCACCAACTGATTATGTTCCCGCTTCTCCTGTAGAAAGTACTAATAATTCTGAGGAGAAACCCCCTACCAAAACCAGATTGGGATGGACCATAAAAATTCCTCGCAAATTGGATTTGTGAACTTCTTTGCAAATTTAAGGCGGCATTAAGTGTTATATATATCTATACAATGTATTGCATGGTTAAAGTTTAATTTATTTTAGATTGCAAAGTTCAGTTTCACTTTGCAAGGTGGGAGTACGTAACATGCTGTAAGTTATTTTCAAGCCGTCCAACTATATCCAAGAAATAGTTTTTTTTGTTTTAATTTAGCTTATGCTGTATGGCAACATTGTGTACATAGTTTTTGTTTTGATTTGCTTTACTGTTGATAAAGAGAGCTGTGATATAAAATCAAGCTGAGTATTTGTATTTAAAAAGATATCATTATATTTTATGAACATATCACTCATCTGGGGATCCCTTGGATCATTTGAGTGAAGAAAACGGCGTCCTCAACCATAGTTTAATTGTCATTGTTTATAATCACAATAGACAGTGAAGCTTTTTCCACTACGCGAAACAAATCTTCGAAACGCTATTAAGAATGCTTCAGTGGTAGTGGCAATGACAAGTTCAAAATGTACTGCTCGATATACGGCGCAAGTAAATATTAACACTCAGCTCTTCATATTTTCTTTGAAAAAGAGTGGACTAGCGATATCGATCCCGGTAATCTGAAAAACCGCTGCATCTTTTACTCGGTCTTCTGGAAGTGGAGGGACAATCGTTTCCAGATTTCTAGAGCTAAACCTCTTACAAGTAATGCAACTTGTCAAGACTCGTTTCACAGTTCTTCTTCCGTGTAAAATCCAATACTTTTCTCTTAAGATATTCAAAAGTATATGCACCCCTGCATGACAATTTTTCTCATGTGTGTAGACTATTAATCTCTTAATCACTTCTGGTTTTGGAGGTAGTATAGCAGGTTTCAAATATGTATCGTTATCTTTCCTGTTGGTAATTTTGGTCTTTAATCGGAGGATGCCTTTCTCATCTCTAAATGCTTGCAGAGCTTTAAGTCGATCATCACTCTCAGATGAAAAACACTCATTTCGAATCAAGCTTATTAGCTTCTTTTCAGCTTCCTGGAATTATGATGCAATCAATTCTCCGTGTCTTTTTTCTTTTGGTCTCACACAATTGTGTTTAAATCGGAGAATCCATGCTATAAGTCTAACAATGCTTTCATATCTGTAAAACTTGTTGTAGTACCAATTATTATTTTTGCAGATTTTACTATTTGTTAATGTGTATGAGGATTTCGACTTCATTTCAATTTCATCCTCATCGTAAGAATTATTAACTATATCTGTAAGATGTTTGAACTCAAATGGATCTTTCATCCATTTAGGACCTTCCCACCATCTTGACGGTAGGAATTGCTTTGCTTTACAACCTCACGATGGCAAATCTGCAGGATTCTTTTCACCAGGCACATGTCTCCAGGAAGTGGGATCACTTAGCTTTCGGATCTCGTTTACTCGATTGCGTATAAATACCGACCAGCTATCGTCTCTATGTATCCATGCCAACACAGCAGTTGAATCACTCCAATAATATCTCTTGATATTCTCCCATTGTAGAGCTTTAATGACAGAATTCGTCAATCGGGTTCCAATAACAGTAGCTAAAAGCTCCATTATTGGAATCGTGGCTCCTCTCAACGAAGAAACTCGAAACGAAAAACACTTCGGTTCGATACTCTTTTTCAATTTTCAGAAATACCACAGCTGCATACGCATCTTGACTACCATCAACAAAAGTATGTATGGTACAATTACTGAGATTTTCTTTAGTTACTTGTACATATCTAGGCACTTCAAGATCTTTTAAGGATGTTAGCTCATGAAACCATAGTAAAAACTCTTTTCGTAACTCGCATTTTATGTCTTCATCCCATCTTATCCCTTTTTTCCACGCTTTCTGTAGCGTTAATTTCGGACAGAGCATCACTGGAGAGATGAAACCAAATGGATCAAACATTTTGTGAACTATAGATAATATGTTACGTTTAGTAATCTTTTCAGTGTCTACATCATTCATCCAACTCATGTCAATTTTTAATGTGTCCGATTCTTTATTCCATAATAAACCCAGAACCTGCGTTTCTACTTTCTCCTTATTTCCGCACTGACCAGAATACTCCCATTCTCGAAGTTCAAATCTTCCTCTGAACATAAGAGTTGTTAATTCTTGTATAAATCTTTTCAGTTCTTTATTTTCAACACTGGTGACAACATTATCAACGTAAAAACTTCGAGCCAACTTTTCCCTAAATTTAACGTCATATTCTTCACTTCTTCTAATGTGATATTCAATCACTGAGGCTAACAAGAAAGGGCTACATGTTGCACCAAAAACTACTCTCGTATGTCTAAAATACTTCAATTTATTTTGGTTTTCATTCTTCCACCATAAAAAATGAATAACATCCCTGTCTTCTTCACGAATGCTTATTTGACAGAAAGTTTTCTAATGTCTCCAATCACACCGAATTCTCCTTCTCTAAAACGTAGAAGAAGGTCGGGCAACAATTCAATCAAATTCGGTCCACTTTCCAAGCATTGGTTAAGGGACGGGTGGTTAGGGAGTCATCAAAAACTGGTCGAATTGGAGGAGTAACACAGCTCAGTTTCAGCACAGATCGATGAGGCAGATAATTCCCGTAACCATCTATTTCAGTTAGTGGAACTTCTATGATACCCTCTTTGAGCCAACTTGCAAAAATTTCTTCGTATTTCAGATACAAATTATTATTCTTAAGTTTCGAGGTAGTGTATTCCAGTCGTCTTTGAGCTAAGTGTAAATTATCGGGTAACGGTGATTTGTCATCAGCCCAAGGTAAATAAACTTCATACCGACCATCACAATTAATTTTCACTGTCTCTAAAAAATGTTATTTAGTTTGAAGGTCAATTTCTTGCTTGGACTTCTTTTCAATAGGATCATCGATTCCAATAAAGTCTAATCATCATAAATTAGATATATCAAGCTCATTTACAAACATGAAAGTTACAGTCATAGCCAAAACTGAGCTTTCTTTTGAGGTTTCTTCTTCGGGTACTTTTCCCATTAATGTCCATCCTAAATGGGTTTCAACTGCTACGAAACTAGATTTCAGCATTCTTCTTTTTCCAGTTAACATTTTCCTCATAATATCGGCTCCAATAAGTATATCAAGCGATCCGCTGCTATCATTTACGTCAGATAGAATAATATTATCTTCTTTCAGTTCTCTTATCCAAGATCCGTTACAAACAGGCTGAACATCTTCACAAATTTTGTCTTGATCCAATGCATCGAAATTACAAGCGAATTTTTCATCCAAATCCCTTAACCATATTTTGCAGCAGTCATGTGTAATCTGTTTGCTCCAAAAAGCGAATGTACTAGCTTTTCTTGTAGAAGAGAAGGATAGCCCATTTCTCATGCAACATTTTTTTAAAATGTAAGATCTATGTGATGCGGAATCTAAAAGTAATCTTACGCTTTTCTTTTTATCTCCAGAAACCAGCACGGCCTTTAAAGACTGTAGAAATACTCTGTTATATTACGTTTATTTAAATTAGACGTTATTTTCAACTTGCGATTTTTCTCAGAAGTCTTTTTTGTATCCAGTTTGTCACATGCTTTTTAGAGCAAATAAAACACCTTAAAGCAGCTCGGCAATTTTTAACTCCGTGCCCGATACCCAGACATGCAAAACAACAGCGTTTTTCTTTAACAATATTCTGCCCCTTTCCTCAAAACTCATTTCTTGAGCCAAAAAACATTCAGAACTCTTATGTTTGCCATCACAAAATATAAACTTGAATACAGCTGTATTTGATGCTATCGTCAACAAATTTGCATCAGTAGGAATGCTGTTATAAAATGTAGGTTTTTTCTGACATTGCTTCTTTTTGTAACTTTGTGTACACAGGTTCATTTAATCCAAAACCCGACATCGCCAAGTTTATTCGCCTTCAACTTCAGCTTTTATGAATTGCATTAGATTGCTCAACCTCTCCTTGGCATCAACAGAAGCAGAAGATGTAGAATGACGATTCCAAGCTTTCAAAAAATCTTCGCTAAAGCAGGATTCTACCATTGGGAATAATGTAGAAGCACATTTATCAGTTGTTACTCCTAAAGTTTCTAAAGCTCTCATATGTGATTCCAGTTTATCATATAAAGATGTCATAGAAAACTTCTCATTTTTATGCACAGAAATGACTAATTTCAGAAGTTCCCGGACATACACTTCTACTTATAAATCATTTCTACCGAAGCGAGCTTTCAAGCTTTCCACTGCTTTGGCATAATTGGCGCTCGTTGACGGAAAACTTTCCACAATCTCCCGAGCATGAGATCCAGAAACAGTGGCTTGAATTAAATATTGAAACTTGTTTTCTGGCACTATGTCGCCATCTTTATGAATGTGCTCGAACTGACCTCCAAAATAGCAACCAGTCTTTAATATTTCCAGAAAATGTTCGAAACTCTAATTTTGGGAGATGAAATTTTCTCTTTGCGTTATTTTCAGATAGTGGTAAATTTTCGATTACTTCTACTATGTTAGACTGAGCCTGGATTCTCGCCAACTCTAGTTCATACTGTCTTTCCTTTTCTTCGCGGTCAATCTCTTCTTTTCTGACTTCCTCTCTCTGTTCAACAGCCGTAATTAAAACAGACATGACGAAGTCCGAATCCTTTTTGTACTCATCGCTATTAAGAATTAAATTCTTTAAGTCTGAAATGGTTACTTTGGCTGGTATCACTTCACCAATTTCTTCTGCAACCAGTAACAAATCTTCTTTCTTAAAACCTTTAACATTAGCAAACATTATAATATAATAAAATGCCACACGTTGAACGCCAAAAAATGTTAAAAAACTCAAAAAAATTTCAATACAAAATATAATTGACTCGAAGTGTAAACCTTGACAACTTTATTCCTCAAAAACAAATCATAAAATTAAAACATTGTTCTTTTTTTTTCTTTTTTTTTTTGTAAGAAAAATACATATAAACATCCGATCGCGTAACTCGTTCGACTGCTGTCACGTTTCATGCTTATTAGCACGTGCGTAAATAAAATAAAATTGATAAACTTTTCAGTACATCGTTTTTAACATTATAATCATATTAAAAACAAAGTCTAAATATGGTCTGTAAAAAAATATTTTCGATAAATATACATGTAACAAGCCTTTACTCTCCCGGTTAATTGTGTATTTCATAATATTGCATAGCTATATAGACATTTTTTGGTTAAAGTGTAGTATAGGGGGGGGGGGCACTTGACACAATCCTTTCTTTTGTCGACTAAAAGCGGTCGCCAAGGTACTTTTTTCGGAATTATTTATTATTTACTTTAGAATGAATTCGATATTTCACCATGACATTCAGATAAAAATCTCCAAATCCGAAAAAAAATCGCTAAATCCGATGTGGCTCCCTTGTACTACACTTGAGGCCATTTTTTTTTTAAATTTATTGATAACTAAGACCCCTTGAGATGGCTTACCCCCTCTCTCTTGCCCGCCTAGATGTGTGAGAGGAAGGGAAGGAATATCAGACATATTCAAAATCAACTTATTTCTTGATCAACCGAATTAACAGCACTGATTCACTCATATTGAAGAACAGAATGTCTCAATACGAACAATACAAGAGAGGAACCATAACGAGATACACGAAATATACGAAAACTATGAATATCGACCCCTTTAATTTAGGATCAATTCAATTATCCCGATTAACTTAACGTTACTTTAAGTTTAGTGACCCATCATCACTTTAAATCTTGGTCTATTTAATATTTGAAATATTCAATAATTTGTAGTTATACCTGATCTGTAGAAATCTCACATGACTCCTATCTTTCTTTCTCTCTTCTTCCTGCTAGCTAGAAATCCCTGACTATATATAGTAGATTTAATTTGAATATCACGGTTTCTTCTTCAGAAGGGTTTGTTGTGAATAAACGTGAATGATAGCCCGAAGATTTCCCAAGAGGATTAGCGGAAGGTACGCGAATAGATCCGTCACACCCTTATGCTTTAGAATATAGTGAACAATATTTTTTTGCTCTCGCCTCTTGCTTTAAAAAGGATAAGAACAGTGACGTAACGTACACCCCTGCATTGCGAGGGGGGGCAGGGATTCTAGGGGCCCCAAAGCTTGATTGAACCAAAGTATGTATTTGGGCTTGGGACCCAGAATCTAAGGCCTAATATTTTCCGTTACGCCACTGGATAGGACTTTTATTTCTATGACTGAAGTCTGTTTATTTTTACGCCCCAGTAATTCCTCTTGGGCGACGATTTCTGCAACACCCATTCTTAACAGAATTTTAATAGACAAAAAGAAACAAATTTTCAAGTTGATAGGTTTAATTGTTTCAAAATGGGGTTTTTGAGCACTACTAAAGTCCTTGAGACTTTTTGTGAAAGCCATTCTTAGCGGATTTCTAGTCTCTCTCTCTCTCAACAAAAGAAACATACCCACCAAATATCAAGTTTGCTGGTCGAATGATTTGGAAGATCTCGTGATGAGTGTGAGTCGATTTCTCCTTTATATATATATATGTCGCAGGGAAATGACGAAATTAGGAATTTCATCAAATCCCTAAGAGTGATCAATTGAAAGGAGATGTTAAAACAAGGTCATTTCCCTGATGAAAGTAAACGATTTTATCAAATCCCTGAACTGTTTCAGTGAAATGATGAAATGAACTAGTCAGGATTTGCAATGGCAAAATCCTGTCCGGAGAGAGAAGGGGGGGAGACACCTGGAGGGTCGAGTCCTTGTACTTCCTAACCATACAGGTAGTACTATCGATCCCCTAAATATCAATCTCATATCTTTAAAAAAATGGCACCGTACCATTAACATAGGGATTGATATTTTAGTGTATAAGCAATACACATAAAAAATACGTGCATAATTTTCTAATTATTTATTAATTAGTCTCGAATAAATAATTTGTATTTCATTGACTATTGTTGTATTACTTACTTCTACTTTTAATAATGCTCTATATTTGTTAAATAAACACTTTCGAACTCTTGACAATTTTATTTCATTATTTCACTGAAACAGATCAGGGATCTGTTCAAATCCTTTACTTTTATCAGGGAAATGACCCTGAAGAGACGTTATTTTAACACTCCCGTCAATTGATCATCTCCGTTTGGGATTTGATCAAATTCCTAATTTCATCATCTTCCTGCGACATATAGATTATTACCTAAGGAGATGTCTAAGTAAATCTTAAGATTGTAAGTATTGTTATGACAAATATTGATAGTATTTAATTGCATAGTTTTATTTGTCAATCGCATAATTCTGATGAAAGTGAATGATTATTGAATCAAAACGAAAAAAACATTAATTTTTAGCCTAATGAAAATGTCGCCATGAAATGTCTCAAAAGAAATAAAGCATCTTTACCAAAGACGCTCGCAAGAAATTTTCCTTCATATCATTTTAATTGGCATTCTGTTAAGAGAAAAACAAATAGAAAGTTAACGTTTTATGACCTTATTCTGTTAGCATATCCCTTTGAAATTAAATACAAACGCTTATAAAACTTCTACAAATTAATATTTTATACAATGTCGAATTGTTTCGAGGAAACTCAAATATATTCGAAACTAAATTTTTTACTTGATAGTGATGACCAATCGAATTCATGATTTTAACATTTTTAGATTGATTCTCCGTTTAGAATTATTGCGGATTATGTTACTGAAAACAAAGCATATTCAAAGCAAAAGGAACACAGTTTCAACATTAACATAATGTTATAAAGTAGCAGAACAAATGTTTCTAAGAACAATTCAACAGATAATATTTTTACGGCAATATAATCTGAAAATGATTATTTCCATTCAAATAACGAAAGTCGTTTTTGTTCAAGGCTAGTTTCAACGTTTTCAAAAAAATAAACATGCATCACTCATACATATTGCGCCTGTTCGAGGCAATAACTGTGTAGCAGTATTTGAAAGTCTGTAAATTTCCCCAAAACATTAAACTCTTAACTGAATGTCCTTTTACTTTCACTTTTAATTGCCTGAATATAATATGTTTTCCCCATCTGTGGAGGATTTCTAATCTTTAATAGTTGTAATGTTTATTTAATGGTCATTTTATCTCATAAAAAATTTGAAATCTCTTATTTAATATGTACTAATTTAAAAATATCTTAAACACATTCAGTTTCAATATATGTATACAGAAAATGTTGATAAAAAGTATATATAAAGTTATTTATTTACATTTAATTGCGCTGTAAAACGCTTTGTACTTAAAAATACTCTTAAGTTGATTGGCTACATTTGTAACCGCGATTTTGGAAAAATGTGAAAATTGGTAATTCGTCTTCTATTTAGTGTCAGTTGAATCAGAACATTTAGACCAGTGGCTACGTGGTAGCGTATCATTCTTCTACGCCACAGGCCCGTGATTCAAACCGCGGGCTGGGCAAGGTCAACTCAGCCTTAAAATAATCGATAAATGAGTACCCCGCTTGCTTGGGAACTAAACACTGGTGATTTCGAGTCACACTGGCCATCTGACGAGACATCTGCTCATGGATCTCAGTGCCCAAGATCATGGAAACGGAAGGCCTTGGCACTCAAGGGCTGCTGTACCACTGAGTGAGTGTGTGAATTAGAATATGCAGATAAAATTGTTTTAAGAATTCGGGGTTCGAGGATTTTATGCAAATCAGTCGCAAAGAACAAGACAGTTCTTTAAGAGCGATGAGAATTTATTGTCGAAAATTCAACCCTTGAAATACAGGATTCAGCAGCAATATTCGCAGAATAAATCTCAGAAGGTCTTTACACTTCAGCAGTACTCAGACACAATTATCGGTGTCTAAAATACATGTATAAGAAAGATTATTCACAAGCAATCATTCTTCAACACCCGAAGTAATCACTATTCGCTTCAACAATCGGAGCAATACTAACTTATTGCTATTTTAAACCAGACTGACTGACTTTCGGCGAGCATCTCTCTAATTATACCCCTCGCGTATAATTCGAGAAAGACCCACTTACGTCATAGGTCTTGAAATGAGTGGATTTCTCTACTAGAAGAATCCAGAGGGTCCCGAACTCGCCAAATTGGCTCTATCACCAAGATTTCGCCGTTCCCATTGAATCATCATTATAGTGTAAGGGACGGCTTTTGTTTGTGAATATTACAGTTTTAACATAAATTAAATCTAATTTAGAATAAGATATATATAAAGACATTTCACATCCAAATACAAATTATTTACTCTATTTGATACAAAATTTGTAACACTGCCCCCTCCTCAAACACTGCGCGTTCCGGGCAGTACAATCCCTGAATAAGAGGCCTCTATTTACAGACATAAACAATATGGAATAGTTGATGTATTAAAATATGAATTGAATATATATATATATGATATACAATATATATCACAAAATCCTTCCGTCATAGACAAATTGACCGATCGTGTACGTAAAGGGACCGAGACGAATGACATCTGTGTACAGCAGTCAGTGTTACCGAACAAACAACGCTGTTTCAAATAACGGCAACAGTCAATTAGAGATGTACTACAAACTTCTCTGTGTAGCCGTAAGAGAAGTGGTGTTGATGGAATAAGGCATAAAGGGGGCCCCAAAACCTGACTAACTCCAAGTACGTATTTGGGCTGGGGGCTCAAAATCTGACTTTGCAGGGGACCCCAATATTCTCCGTTACGCAACTGCATAAGGAGACCGATTACAGTGCGTCTAAGAAAACGCCATCGGCACCAGCGTCTCTCTTGGGTCCGGGTGGTCTCCAAATGTTACTTAGTCAGGTGAGTCACGATTCCATTTGGTTCCTAGTTGATGGTGAAGTTCGAGTATGGTGCAGAAGCCACAGATTTAAGTTGTCAGCAAAGTACTGGGTAAACTGGTGGTGGCTCCATACTACTGTGGGCTGATTTTTAGTATTGTACTGGATCGTGGACGGCGTGTCATGAATTCGAGCATTCTGCCTCTAAAGCCCTTCCGTGTAGAGTGGGACGCTGCACATTAGATCTGCCGAGGCTCAAAGTCTTCTTGATGGCGTGGAAGTTAGGAGAAGGCGGTACCAACTGAGGTGTCACTTGACCATGGTCCAGAATGACAAGGTCCATTGCCAATAGCCCTCGTGTTGCCTTATAGAGTGTCATTAATAAACACTCACTCCAATGACCTGTTGAGTCAAGGGCTCGTCTTGCTGCATTCCACAGGGCAAAAGTAGATCCCACGCGATATTGACCTTTTGCACTTCAGTGTATTATACACCACCTTTTCTACGACTAGCTATATCAGTTCAAATAATACAAATTCGTAATACACTAACATAACTGCCGTAGTACATTTTTTTAAAAAAATGCAATAATCGCTTCCATTTTACCTTTACAAAAAACTCCGTTTCAAATTGCATCATATATAGAGAGAGTAAGCCATATAATATACAAGTAATATAAAAAAAAAAAAAATTTGAAGTCAATTCCTACTTAGATCAACAAAGAAAAATTTTATGTTAGCTACTTTTTATTAAATAGTTACAATTAATATAAATACGTAAATTCATATGACAAAATCACAACATTAATTATAATTAAATAATCGTATTTTTACCCAAAACAATAGCGTATAGAAAATTGCAGCTCAAACAAGCGCTTTAAAATGTGAGAAAAAAGTTTTTCATGTTTTGGCAAGTTGCAAAATGGTTGCTATAGTCGCCAAAAAGGATGCCAACGTGGCTGTATTTGTAATTCTTTGAATAATTAGTTTTAATACATTGATTTTTATAAGTTGTAATTAAATTACTGTATTGACATCCAAAATAATCATGTATGTAAAATTTCAGCTCAATGGAGCGTTTTAAAATGTATTTCATTAACGATTGAAAATTCCGCGAAGATAAATAAATAAATATATAGAGAGTGTGAGCTAATAGTAGGAATTGAAAAAATGATTTACGTTTCTTTAAAAAAAATTGTTCTGCCTATTATCTTTATTTTTTTTAATAATCACTTATAGGTATTTAGGAAAATTGTGAACATGATAGGAAAAATATATAGATTATTTTGTGTCGATCGTGTTTCATTTTCTGAAAACTCAGTAAATGCTTAAAATTCCTTTTATTTGTATTTAGAAATGTGGTATCTTCATCCGACAAACTGACCTTGAAGGTGACATCTAGTTTTTCTCAAAGTCAAAACGGCGATAGAGAAAGAATCGAAAGATAAAATATTACAATGAAGTGACGATCGAGACCTCCCGGATTAATTATACTTAGTGTAAAAGGCCTTGGAAGGTCAAATCGTTGATATCATGTAAATGAAAATAAACTAGAGTACCGTACGTATAGCATATTTAAAACGATTATTTCTTTGCACTGCCAGTTAGGTGGCTTTGGAACATAAAAGCTCCTTTTGTGACTGTCCTGTTCAATACTGAAGTTGTTAACAGCGTTTAAAAATTACTCTTGAGGATGAGGAATTTAAATTCAAAAATATATAAAAAAAATTAAATTTGTCAAAAGTTTAAGTATATCTGTTTCGGAAGAATAAAAAGAAGTAAATCTCTTGTATTATTAATAAAAATATTTTTTATCCTAATGAAATAAAATTGAAAAAAGAATATTTCTATACTAATAGTTTTTTTTAAACACTTTTTTTCTTTGTATCATAAATTTGATTTTGATTTTTGTTTGTAATTATTAATCAATAATCCTAATACCCACGCCCCCCCCCCTTTTCTCTTTCTCGAACTCTAAAACTTCTTAAATTTAGAAAGAGACTTCCAACTGAGGCATTAAAGATTTAAAAAAAAGTTCGTTTCAAAAATTTTGATTGTAAAATAATAACAGCACAGATTGAAAAATCACACAAATATTGATACAATGCACCCAATTTCGTATAGTGCAAATGAAATGCACAATCGGTATCAAATGTTTGACTCTCCCTTATAAAGACTGAAACGTTGCTTGTGTGAGCTTCTACAAAACTCTAGCCAAATAATCATCGTAAGACATTCTAGAATTCTGTAAAAATTTATATTTTTATTGCTTATTTTAGCGACATTTTCACACAATTCTGCCACCAAGAACACTTCCATTCTATTACTTGAGTCATGTTCCCAAGCCTACAAACGATCTTTCCGACCATTATATCGTAGAGAAGCATTCCAAATTTTCTGTTAGTGTGCTTCCTTCTTGACGACTGCAATGTTCTTATCAACAGAAGTCCCAAGCCGTTTCACTGCACGGGAATATTCAGTCAATATTTGCAACTCTTGGCTTAGATGTCGGTGACTTCCAAATCCGAACAACGACATCATTCAAATGTTGATTGTATACGGTCTCTCTCAATGATGATGTAACTTTGGAATGAGTTCATTAAGTCTAGTAGAGCTACAAAGTCGTTCTGTTTTCCCCAGAACTTGTACCTTATAACGGATCTTTAAACGGTCCCTCACGATGTTGGTTTTCTATCAGGCAAACTGATATACACTCTCACATCTTAATCGTCAAACGCATTGCAAAAAGCGAAAATCCACAGACCTGGAGGTAGGCAGTTGAAATCAAGGCCCTCTTCAGGACTACCGTAAGTGATCCGTCCTCAACATTTCTAGTATTAAGTGATATCATAAGCGCTATGATGACTTTATGCAAATGATATTTTTTAAATCCTGTGCACGTTTCCGATCTTTCGATCATAAGCCGACGAGCAGCCCAATACAATTTAGAACGATAAAAACAGTTACGAACGGCATAATCAACAGCATTCGAAGAAATACAGTTTAAGACAGCAGGACATATATATTGAGATAATTCCCTGTCATGGTTACAAAATGGGAAGGAATTTGAATTTGTTATTTCCCTTCAGTATAGGTAATTCTGCAAGAAGTTATGAACATTAGCAAATCTTAAGCCAGCGCTAAGCAAAGAACCAGAAATTCTTATTGACGTCGTCAGCAAATAACTCTTTTTTTCCCCTGAAGACCTTTCTATATATAGCCGGGAACGTTTGGATCGAATATGGTGCTGGATATAAAACATTCCCTCTCCTTTTCATTTGGCCCATAATCACTTGGGATCCACTGCAATGCAATGCAGTCCTTTATGTTCAACAATAGCCATCCATCCGGTATAGTGGCTAGTGATGCTGACTGCTGTGTCGTTGGATGTGGGTTCGAATCCCGGAAAAGGCATGGATATTTGTAAATGTACACTGCCTCTGTGGCATGGGAGTACTCTAAATAGCCGTCGAGCTGCTTCTCGTGAGGTTGGTGGAAGGGAGTGGCTACTCAAATTTTGGATGAAAGACTCAAAGGAAACACAAAGTTGGAAGGGAATTGTCCTCTGTAAGGTGTTCACAAAGATACGGATAGCGACAGGCGTACTAGCCCTTTGAAGCGGTGAATATCGAGAACGATCTGACGCCATCAGACAGGTGGCATTAGCAACAACAACATATTCAACAATTTATGCAACAACAGGTATCATAACTATCTACATATTTATCACAAAATTTTCACACACCAATCAAACTGAGTTTAAAATCTACATTGTCTTTTTTCAAACACGTTAACCATCTATGGTTACTTTTAGATCTAAATATTTAAAAGTAAAAATTATGCATTTGAGAAGATTAAAAGGAATATTACTATAGTATATTGAAAGTTATCATTCATGATCTGTTACTGAAATCCAATTAAGCTCATTTTATTACATTTTTTCAATGATACAATGAGTTTTATTATATTTGTGTTGTTTTTCCCCTGAAACACTACGTATTAGAGGACAGTTATTTTTTAACTACTGATAGCTTTTGATAAGTAAACTATTTTCATTCAAACTTTCTTGTTTCTAATATATACTGGTGTTCAAAAATTAATAGAACTTACATACTTCGAATAATTTCATGAAAAGATATGAACAAAATGTAAAAATACTGCTTCGAACCAAAGATGCATATCTCTTATGTCGAATACGTATGCGTATACGTGTGTGGGGGGGGGCCGCGCTAGTCGAGTAATAGGATGTAAAGTACGCATGTCAAAATCCGCATTTCGTTCGCTAGTACACCTCAACAAATTTTGTGATTTTTTTTTTTTTTTTTTTGAAACTATCACTTAAATTAAAATTCAAACAGTATAACAAGCAATATAAAAAAAAAATTAAGTCAATTTCTACTTAGATCAACAAAGAAAATTTTTATTTAAGCTACTTTTTATAGCTAAAAGTTATAATTCATATAAATATGTATATACATAGGACAGAATCACAACATTAAGTGGTGATTAATTTCTATTAATTATCATTAAAGTATCGTATTGTCATCCAAAATAATCACGTACATAAAATTTCAGTTCAACTAAATTCTTTAAAACGCAAAAAAAAAAAGGAGTCTTACAGTAGTCGCATATGATGTGTAACATCTGACATGTTATCGTGGTAATCCTTCTAAAGTATTAATACATAACTTTTATCTGAAAATATTTTAAGTGAGAATTATAAAAAAAAATTAATATAAATGTGAAAATATAAGTCTATGACCTAAAAAGAATTAAATGTCATAAGCTTTATATTACTGACAGCAACTGCGAGTAGTGCAGTATTCCTTCCTTTCGTCAAGTCATCAAAAAGCTGTCATGCCCTGTTCCTCTCAGGGCATAAGTTTCCCTAGCCCAACTCAAACAAAGAAAACAATGATCCAAATGAAAGCACGACAAAGTACGGAACAACGCTTGACGGAGTTTTTTTAGATATTTAAATTATTTTGAGAGAGAATCTAAAGTATTTATAACCTACTAGCTGGTATATACCCGTTCTTCGCACGGGTGAACTGAAAAATTAAACAACACAGATTGAAGGATAAAGATGTTTTTAATGAGTTAATTTTACGTGATTTGCAAATTAAACAACAAAAAGCTTTTTGCATATCTCAACTGAATAAAAAAATCTATTTTGTTAAATTTTAAGTATGTAGATCTAATAGCTGATAGAAAGGATTTTTTTGTTTATAACTCCCCGTAACATTTTTGAGGGTCGATTTTTGAAAATACCTCTCTAAGCTGATCTTTGCTCAGCAAAGGTAACACATTTTTAAGTTTTGTGTAAAGAACGCTTAAAACAGTGTAAATAATTTGTATCTGAAAGTGTAATACATTAATATTACTTTCTGTTGTATTTATTTTATATTAAAATTGTAATATTCGCAAGCAACGCCGTTTCTTAAATTATAATGGCGATTCAATGAAAAATATAGCAAAATGTTGACGATAGAATCAAGTTGGCAAATGTCTAGCTACTTTCATATATATATATAGCTCGAGCTTTATTAGAGCTTTGTAAGAACCGCCGATGCACGTTAATGCTTTATCTACCGCATTATGATTTACTGCAGTTTTTTTCATGCAATATTTTTTTTTTTGGATCACTACATTGAAAATTAAGGAATATACATAAACAAAATACTCCACTTTGGGAAATTTAATCCGATAGAGCTAATAAATGAATTAAAGATATTCCACTGTAAAATTAATTATATACACTGTTCACTTAAAATAAATAGTCAAATCGTTTTCTAAGGTCTTCATTAATATACAAAAACATAAGGCACTTAAATTTTGACATTAACTATTATTTCGGGCGAAAAATGATAATCTTTGCAATCCGCTGAAAACGCCGTCAGTTGAAAACGCAATATCTGCTACAAAACTATTCGCCTTCCCCGCTTAAATTCTCGTCATAGAACCCGTGCTGCCATATATCTTGGAAGAGTAGATTTCAAAGGATATTCCTGCTATGTATTGGTAGAATATTCCTGCTAAGTTGGTGTGGTGTGGTAGTTAGGAGAAGGGGGTGCCAGCTCAGGTGTCGTCCACGTCACTTGACCATGGTTCAAAATTACGTGGTCCGTCGCCAAAAGCCTTCGTGTAGCTGAACAGTGCGACGTTAATATTCACTCACTCCAAAAAATACAGTACTGAAGTTATAATTATTTTTATACTTAAAAATTCAATATCTACCTATTCAATTAAAATTGTAGCGTTATAATTAACTACTAACCACAAACAAATTTTGAAAGTTTGTCCAAATGATGTAGTGCGAAAGAGAAAGTTTATTTACTTTAAGTACCAGAAGCGATAAAAGTATTTATTTTGAAAAAAGATCAATTTCTTACTACCAAATGTGCATACTAAAATTATAAGAAAAAATGTTCTAATAAAGAGAGATTTATAACAACCTCCCCCTCTTCAAAACTTGGTTTTATTCTGAAATAAAAAAAAAAATAAGGGATAACGCTGATTACAGGAATAAATTAGAAGCGAGTGCCTTGCATAGCCATAACAAAAAGGGTTTTTTCACAAATAAAAGATAGATATATGCTGTCGTGGGCTTTTTTGCAGCGCACGCCAGAATTGCTTGCAGATGACAGAATTTTTTCCTACTTACTTGACAAATATCGTTATATTTTGGATACTTCACATAATATCTTTATAAATTATAGCCTATGCTATAAATTATAGCCTATGTGATATTTTGATGTATAAGCTATATTATTGTAAAGTTTCATTAAAATTCATTAAGTTGTTTTTGCGTGAAAGACGACCAAACATCCAAACAAACTTTCGCATTTATAATATATATCTAGATTTCAGCTACCATAAACCTATTATTTCTTTCTTAGAATACAATTAATTAACAAATATGCATATTTAGCAAAAAATATTACTTTATGTGTACAGACATATAAATAAATAATTTTATATGATAATACTAATATAAAATATACCCTTGTTTTTTATTCACCTAACTAATCCCTGAAATAACATTACAAAATTTGAAGTTATCACTTCCATGGTGTGGTCATAAGCACACATACTTTTTTTTAACCGTTTGATTCGAAGAAATGTATACGACCACCGAAATCACTGTTTGTCTATTTTCAAATAAGCATTCTTCCGCACTTATGTCCCCCAATATCGTGGCTAACGGATTTAGAGTCAAGCGCTCGAATGCTTGATGGCTACTAGAGTTGGACCAAGACAGTATAGCTTTGGTTGGACCCCCATGCGAGGGTAGCGAAGACACAGACACGCACTCTCATTGGTCAAATCAAGTAGCTCGCGCTTACGTCACATCCTGTTACACACATCCGTCCCTTTTCATGAAATCACTCCCAACAAATATCCATCAACCAAGAGGAAAAGATGTTACACATAAAAAAAAATCTTTTGACCCAAGTCGCTAAAAATGAAACCAACGTGGCTGTGTCTGTAATTCTTTAAATATAATTTGCTTCAGTTAATTATTTTTAATTAATTATAATTAAATCGTCGTATTTTTACCCAAAACAATAGTGTATAGAAAATTGCTGCTCAAACGAGCGCTTAAAATGTGAGTCGACTTTTCGAAATGCTATTAATTGAAACTATTAATTGTAAACCAAATTATGAAAGCTTTATTAATAAACCATAATAAAACAAACAAAAAAAATTGAAAAAACAATTTAAAAATTGGTTTAAGTATATATCAAACTTTTAGCATTATATATTCCTATGAAATGGCGTTATTCTATGAAGTAGCGTTTTTATTACTTTTTAGTAATTTAAATGAATTGAATTATGTTTCAATGCATCTTAAAAGATAATTTAACATGATGAGTAAATATATCCCAAGCACATTTTTCTAAGGAACAGCAAAGCTTTCTCGTGGACCACTAGTGGTCCGCGGACCACCACTTTGGCGACCACCGATCTACAGGCATCAAAGCAAAACTCATCCCCTTCTGAGAGACGGATATTCCGCGCGTCAGAGGGTTAAGGATAGTATAGTCTTCGTTAAATAATCATATTAAGTGATGTAATGGTATAATTAATAATAAAAAAGCAATTAAAAATTAATTAAACAGCAATATTAAAAGAAACTATAATCACTTCAATTTGTTTTCTTGTAATTCGATTTAATTTTATATTTGAAGTTGTGTGAAAGCAGAATATAACATATTTACACCCACATCTGAACCTCTAGAGCAGGGGTACTCAACCTTTTTTTCTGCTTGGCCGCATACATGTGCCAGCTATTTCCCCCGGGCCGCAACGCTCGGCCCACCCCGGGGGGGGCAAATGCTTTAAGACCAAGATAACATTAAAATGTGGAAAATTGATCAAATTATTATAACTCCTGTGTGTGTTTTGCTTTTTAAAATCATTATTTTTTTTTTGTCATTAACACAAAACTAGAAGTATTTAAAAAACACTCCCTCACAATTTCTGCATCAGTAAACGGGGTTGCATATGATTACCAATAATATAACAAACTTCATATTTTGCCTTTGTTACCAATGTGATATTACCACTGATAAAACACTTTGTTGCTGTTGCAAAGACTATTCAAGAAAGCCTGTTTATCACCTCTCGAATAAGATCTTTGAGGAAAAGTGTCATTGAATGATTCTTGTTTATTAGTATTTTTTAAATACAGCGTTAAACTCGTGACAAATCAAACAATTACTGATCCATGTTAGTTTTTCATTACAAAATAGTTAACCTCCCAATCGTCTTGAAACAATATATTTTCTTCGAATATTTTTCGTTTGTAAGATATGAAAGATACTTAAAAATTTACACCCATAAAATGGTCGCTACTCCTCTGTTATCTGTTATCACTCATCGTAACCGTTCCAAATAGAAAAAGAATATCAAATCGTACCCATACGACACCGACAGCAAAAACCAAAAATTGATTGATTTCTTCACAAAGAATTTCCCACCAAATATTTCATACCATTTTCTTAAATAAGAGAAGTGGGCCGCAGGTTGAGTGTCGCTGCTCTAGAGAATCGGAAGATTCTTGAGTAGAATCAGGACTCTAGCTTGAGGTTTTGCAAAAACATTCCCGATTACGAGATCGGTGTCACGATCACGCAGTGGTCCCTTAAAAATACATAAGTTGCTTCTTTCGATTAAAATTTAAGCCGCTGCATCTCAGTGGTCAAGGTAACGGACTCGGGGCCGGCGTGTGAAGAGTTCGAGACGAGTACCGCTGAAGACCCGCCATGCAGAAGAGGACGATGTAAGTTAGTTACGTCGAGGATCAAATGTCCTCCCGTTGGTGTGATGGGGAAATTAGAAGAGGGGTCACCAGCTCAAGTGTCATCCTCGTCACTTTGACCATGGTTAAGAATGATGAGGTCCGTCGCCAAAAAGTCCTCAAGTAGCTGAATAGGGCGGCTGATGTTTTTATTCGCTCAAAATTTTTTCACAGAATTCATTTCTTTTCATCAAATCCTTCCACTCATTGACAACGCGTAAGGACTGAAAGAACTTGATGCCAACAGAAACTAACTATTTGGAGCTTTACTTTTTGCATAGAGTATTTTCAACGAAGCGGAAGATATTTAGTCTTTTTATTGAAGGTAACCTATTAATTAAATATTTCCGTAGACAAAAATGAATGAATATATTCTTTAACGAGAAAGAAAAATCAAAGTACTTATTTTTCCATTTCTTATATATGAATCAAATGGACGATTTTGCGGTTCAGTCGCTATCCTCAGTCTCTGTTCTTCTCCGGGGTTGTCAAGTGGACATGGTCACGGATTCATGATGCCCCTAGTGTTAGAGAATCGCAATACAGTGGGGGTTGATGCACGTTAAATCTGTCGAGGCTCAAAGTCCTCCCGTTAATGTGGTACGGAAGCTGGGAGAGAGGGTTGACAGCCCAGATCTCGTTCTCGTTTTTTGACTGAGGTTCAAAGTTACAAGGTCCGTCTAAAATAGCTCTCTATTAGCTTTATAGTGCTGCAACCCCCGGTGTTTAGACTCCTCCCATATTAACAGTCGTGCCCTCTAGCGGATAAAACAATCTTCAGCGATGACCAAGCTTCGGAACTGTAAGGACGTACGAGCATGCCCTCCGATCCCTTTTAATTCTAATCTAAATGTTAGTTCTCTAGATACGTATGTAAATGTTTTGTCTAATAAACGTATTTTCATTAACTAGTGAACTTAGTTAAGAATCCCTCCCCCGCTTGTCCTTTCATTACATTGGGTCACAACCCCTTATAATTTGGCGCCCAACACGTTATTCTACCACATTAAGAAACACTCACTCTTTGCTATTTTACATCGGTTTCAGTCAAAATATTTCTTGGTTTCTTTCAAAACGTATCAGCTCGCTTCCGAACCCATCCAGAAAAAGCTATGTGTCTTTCATACAATTGTATGTTTCTTTTTAGGAATTTAAAGTAGTTTGAGATAAAATGGCTCTTTCAGTTTCATTTTGCATACTATTCTTATTCTGTCGCCCATTCGGTAGAGTGGTTTGCGACGCTGACTGCGGGGCCTTTGGGCATGGGTTCGAATCCCGGAGAAGACATGGATGTATAGTACCTTCGCGGCATGGGGGTACTTTAAATAGCCATTGAGCCGCAAATTCTCTCGTGAGGTTGGGGGAAGGGGAAGACAGGTGGGGATCTCTGACCATCCCCCGGGTGTTCTCTCTCAAAATTGGGGTGAAACCGTGCTACATCGTTCTGTCATCTGTATGGAGCTCAAAGCAACGGCTAATGACAGGCGTCACTTAACCCTTTACCATGAGGAATTTCGTGGCCTTTGCCGATCATGCGGCATTAGTAACAACATTCTTATTCTTTTTCTCTTTAATTTAGGTTTTTCACTTGAAACCCAATTTTTCTCCAGTCCACTTCGACTTCAGTGGATTGTTCTGCAAAAGTAGGCACTGACTAACTTAGAGGACGGTGAAGGAAGAGTTATATGAATGTCTCACTATAAAGTAACACGAGAGCTACTGGTGACGGAGCTCATCATTTTGAACCTCCATAAAGTGACGAGGACGACACACTTGAGCTAGTATTTGCCTCTCATAACTATTCCACCACATCAATGGAAGGATATTGAGCCGTGATAGATTTAACCCTTTCTACACGACGGGTTTTCAGTGACACCAGGGATCGAACCCTAGGCTCGAGTTCGTGATCCGAACTACTACACTACCGTGGCCATACAATTCATTTTAATGTTAATCGCAGTCACAACCCAAGATCTTTCACTTGGTTATATCATTTGATCTATGATATCTTTTTGATAAAAGAGATTATCCCAATAAATCTGCAAATAGTGCACTTATTCAGTAATCCTATAGTAGCCAACCATCCGGTAGAGTGGTTAGTGACGCTGAGTGCGGTGTCATAGGGTCTCGGTTTGAATCCCAGGAAAGGCATGGATGTGTATTGGCAAATATATAATGCCTTTGCGGCTCTAAATAGCTGTCAAGCCGCAAGTTTTATTGTGAAATTGATGAAAGAGGAAGACAGGCAAGTAATATTAAACGTACCTTATTTTATAACTAGGATACGAAACAACTACACTGAGTGTGAAAGGGGATATCAAAGATGTTTCTAGTGAACTGGACAATGGGGGTTACAGGTTACACTTCTTGGATGAAACGTCCAGAACTCTATGGCTCTCAGCACACAAGTTAGGATCTAATAAAACTAGTTTAAAATTTATGACCACCACATAAAATGTGTTAAAGAAAGAATAACTTGAAATGTTTAGAATTACTTTAAAAATAGGGAGAAAAAAATTGAATCACAAAAGAAAAAGTTCGTTATATAGAAAATGCACTTCGCTATAGAGAGGTTATTTTGCGAAGAAAATCGTGAAATGTTCAAGGTTCCAGGAAAAAGTTCGCTGTATAGAAAAATTCGCAATATAGAGGTTCGTTAGATAGAGGTTCGACTGCAGTTAGAAAAATAAAGATATTTTCAATCGCCTATAAAAAAATTAAATAAATTTCAGAAAATCTGTCATTCTATTTCTTGATCAAAACGCAACAAATTTTAGCAATCCCTTTTCATGTAAAAGAAATTCCACGCAAAAGGGAATAAAACCGTAAGCCCACTTAAGGTATCCGACTACGTTCGGAACCGTGATTTTAAAAAGGCGCATAAATGGATAATTTTCATGATATTTAGTGTCACCTAGAATACATGTATAAAATTATTTTATAAGGACATTTTGACAAAAAAAGTTATTTAAATACAATATATATATTGGCTAAAAATTAACTTAGAATAAACTTTTTTCAAAACGTTCTCCTTTCGTAAAAAAAGCTTCTATTATAATAATATTTTGCCTGTATATCACTCAGACCTCTGTACAGAGGCTCAACTATGATTTTTGAGAAATTTACATTATTTTTAGAGTTACAATCATTTGAAATAATTATCGGCGTTTTTTTCTTAAAATTTCTCCCCCTCTGTTGTCGTAAAACACGGATAAACCCACTTCTAAGTTATATATTTCAAAAATCCTAGTTGCGCCTCTGTACAAAGGTCTGAGCTATATACAGGCAAAATATTATTACAATAGAAGCATTTTTCACAAAAGGGGAACATTTTGAAAAAAGTTTAATCTAAGTTAATTTTTAGCCGAAATATATATATATATATATATATTGTACTTAAATAATTTTTTATTGTAATACTATTCTTAAAACACTTTTATATACTACATTTTCTAATCTAAGTGACACTAAATATCATAAATATTATCCATTTATACGCTTTTGCAAAATCACGGTTCCGAACGCAGTCGGATACCTTAACAATGTCCCATTATAAGAAAATAAAACCAGCGAATTTTTTTTTATTGCCGTTTGATTCCCCAAATCCATCGCACATAAAACGGTCTTATTTCGAGATAACTCGAAATGATTGTGCCACTCTAAAAAAAGGATTTCTTTCAAATAAATCGCAACGTCCGGATCTGACATAATAATCCTTGAAGTTCCAGCTTCATACTTCTTGATATCTTTCGTAGACAGATCCTTAATATTTGAAAACATCTGAAAAGGAAACAAGATGCCGATAAGAATGAATCTTATCTCGCAAGACAAATAAAGTTCACTTCCAATCTATCTCTTGTGAAGTTTCGGTTAGTGACGCCTCTCATTTATTCCTCATTGTTTTCTCTTGGAATTTCTCATATTGCATGTCCAAAGGTTCACCTGTTACTCACCATTGACTTTTTTTTTTTAAATACAATGCGAAAGTAAATAAATTTCGGTACTTACGTACTATCGCCTCTATGCCAACTTTCAAGATAACTTGCCAAATTGGAAACCTTCGCACGTGTCGTAGGCGTTGCATTGGCAACCCTCTACTTCATTTACTATTTCCCTGCTTGGCACCTTTCAAAGCCTAACCGTTCATTGATAGCGCAAGCTTAAATACTAAAACAAAAATCTGGGATATTTAACGAATTCTTAAATAATAAAATTTAATTGTAAAATTAATAATAGTAATATGAACTAAACTAAACTCAGTGGCACAACATCCCATGAGGGCCAAGACCTATTGTGTCCATCTCAGTATATGAGACCTTGGGCACTCAGGTGCAGGAGTAGATGTCCCGGTCAGGTGGTCAGTCTCACACGAAACCCCCAGTGTTCAGCTCCCTTGCAAGCTTTGTAGTAATTTATCGACCCTTTGAAGGGATGAAAGGCTGAGTTGACCTTGCCAGCCAAGGATTTGAACCCCGGACCTGTGGTGCATAAGCGCGAAACACTACCACTTAGCCACTGGGCTACCAATAATAATAATAGTAATATAATAATAATAATAATTATATATAATAAAGTAACGATATAAAAGTAATATAATAATAAAATAAATAAATAAACAAGAAAAAATAGTTATTATTTTTCTTTTATTGCTTATTATTTATTTATAATTACTCATTATTTTTCATGGTATATTTCGACTACGAGCTCCATATTCCCTTCACTTCTAAATAATTATAACTTAGAGAAAGTGTCCTAAATTACGAGATTTGGTTTAACTATAATTGTGTGTTTGTTCATTAGAGATTCTCACACATTTATTTGAATTTATCTAAATTGTTAGACATTTAAGTTCTATTCTTAATAAAGTCATATTAAGAATTTAAAATGTCTATTCCTTTTGCAAACTCTACATCTCTAGCTCACGCTGACAATCAAAGATACGGTCACCATAGGGGGGGGGGGCGGTATCACACATTGATTAAATTCAGCTTTTGTGATGCTCTCGACATTTTTTTCTTCACCTCTTGCAGAATCAGTTGAACGTTTTCCTTCCCTACTCATTTGAGGTGGCGAACAGGACGCACAGAGCAAAGTCGAGTAAGTACGAGGGAGGGGAGGAGAAACGGGGCCATAAAAATATTGGTCAAGAACTGTCGTACAGACAGGGCTGTGTAAGCTGGAGCATTGTCATTATAGAAAAACCAGTCCAAATTCCTTCAACTGAACGCCGAGTCACTCCTGCAGAGTTTCTTCCATTTCACGAACTGTTTTAACCTTTATGTGTCCGGCCGTAGAAGAGCGACAAGAGAGAACGAGGTTTTTCAGCAATTCAAAACGGGAAATTGAAACGGGAAAACCTCTCAAACACATGAATTACCCCCATTCAACTCATTTCAAGAGTTTCTGTTCCATTTTTTCTTCGCAAAAGGATAAATTTAACCTAAAATCAGCTATTTCAAAAACAACCACAAGAAACAATTGTCACTGTAAAGTATTCAGAAACTAGTTCCTACTTTTTCAGCGACAGTGCTCGGCTGACTGATTCAAGAATGTTAATTCTACGCATTCCTAGCGGCAAAACGTGATACCACAAAAGCTCTGCCCACCAAAAAATTAGTTCGGTTTCTTTTGGTTATTTTTCGTTCACTCATGTCCCAATTGAAGATCACAAACCTGTTTTTCGATATAATTTCATGGAATTTGTATATGGTCCATATCCATGTAAGTTACATAAGTTTAAATATCCGTTGTTGTTGTTTTTTGGATTCTTCAGCCCTCAATATTTTATTCAGGAAGTCCGGATCTCTTCACCATTTTTTTCGCCAACATGTTTCTGCAAAACTTGAGCCTTTTAGTGTACTCGCAAGGTAGGAGATTTTCTGCACATTGCACACGATATAGATGACATTCATTGAGCTTTTAATACACGATGTGCAATACTTTTCAGTACTCCCGTAGTTCTTTCAATCGAACGCACTAAAGTATTGGAAAAGTGTTCACTTCATCCAAATATATGTCATCGACGCATTCGTTCTAGCGAGTACGCATTGTGAACAGTGAGGAACACTCGTTAATCTGGATGTTTTTTTTTTAAATCTTGATTTTTTTTTTAAAAAAAATAGGGACGTTTTGTAAAAGTAAACAAAATGATAATGATTGTTACGGATAGAAATGTCTCATGTGTTGTATCATTTTGGGATTGTCATTAAATCGTTAATCTTTTGAAATAACTTGCTTAGCCCTAGAATGCTACTCATTCGTCTAGCAGACTGCGGCTATAACAAATAACCTTGTACCCTCCCGGCCCCCCCCCCGAAAAAAAATAGGAAATGTAACGTGCAACTCAGTACCTTCATATGACCTTGGCTACTACAGATACTGATATTTCTTTTTCTCAAAATATTTTCACGCATAGTATTTTTAGAACAATGTTAGTCTGAGAGACGAATGGGTAGCAGCAATGTTTGGAATTGAGAACATGTCTTAGTTTTTTTTCCCTGCGTTTTCGAGATGATGTCAAAACGTTTTCGCGAAGAAAACTTTTGGGGTAAGCCTGAGGCTATCTGAGAATTCTTAAAAGAGTTATTGAGGAGGATAATTTTATTTCTGAGGATGAATCAGAAAATGAAAATTTTATGGAAGGTCAAAATCACAAATTTAGATAGCATGCTAAATATCAGTTTAGTGAATGCATATGTTATATATGTACATAATATGGCTCGCAAATATGAAAAAGCATCATTTGGAAGAAAGTTTGCGATAAAGTTAAGTAAAGATCTCTTTGCACCATGGATGAAGAAACGTATAAATGTATCAACTTTGCCCGGATCAACAAGGACAATTATCTGTGAACTTTTGAAATTGGAGCAGAACATTGAACCTCCTGAACAATTGGAAACTAAAAACAGGGAAATCTGTGCCTTTTTTCCATGCAAGTTGCGCAGAATGACACGAAAATTTTGTTTGTCATGTTCTAGAGCAATGTGCGGAGAGCTTCGCGCTAAAATGCGTAAGGATTGCTTCGAAAATAAATAAATTTTACTTTCTTGCTTATGCGAAGACTGGATGTTATGAAATCATCTGCATGAAGTATAATTCTTTTGTTATTAACTGTTAAAATGAGTTTTAAGCTTGCTAAAACTCATGTTGTGTGGGAGATGAATGGTTACCATTCCCGTAAGGTTTTCAAAGGATAGCATTCTAGGGTTAGAGTAATATATAATATTTGTCTTTTTGTGAAGCTTCATATTTAAATAGCACCATTTTCTCAAACTACGTTAATTTTAGCTAAAACAGTAAAGGTATTTGCTTCATTGATGACTGTGTCACTGCGATGAAAGATCATGTTGTCGCAACCCTGAGATTGTAGTTGTAAAAGGGTTATGGGAAGAGGCAGACATTGTTTTATAAATAATTACTTTTTTTTTTTGGATCTAACACTTTATCAGCAATTTACAACTTATTTAAAAACTTTGGGACAATCTTAATCTAACTTATAAGATTACTCAAAATACCTTTTCTCTAGATCTGCTCGTAGTTCACTTGACAACTCCTTCCTGAACTGCAACGGCATGGTTCACATCAAAAACTGTACTTCCTCCACGGTTCTTAATGGATGTTACCGTTAAATACTAACTTCAGTATAAACAACTCACTATTTACAATTCACATTCAACGATGAACCTAATATACCCAATGCCAGAGTTTAAATAGTATATATGTCACAGGAAAATGAGGAAATTAGGAATCTCATCAAATCCCTAAGGGAGATGATCAATTGACGGGAGATGTTAAAATAACGTCTCTTCTAGGCCATTTCCCTGATATAAGTAAGGGATTTGAATAAATCCCTGAGCTGCTTCAGTGAAATGATGAAATAATATTGTCCAGAGTTTAAAAGTGTTTATTTAACAAATAGGGTGCATTATTAAACGTAGAAGTAAGTAATACAACAATAGTCAATGAAATAAAAATTATTTTTTTTAAAACTAATTAACAAATAATTAGAAAATTAGGCTGGTATTTTTTGACGTACATTTTTCCTCTCGGTTGCTTATGCACTAAAATATTAGTCCCTATGTTAATCCCATGTTGCCATTTTTTTTAAAGATATGGGGTTGATATTTAGGGGATCGATAGTACTACCTGTATGGGTAGGAAGTACAAGGACTCGATTTCACCTCCAGGTGTCTCCCCCTCCCTGTATAGCATTTTGCCATTGCAAATCCTGACTAGTTCATTTCATCATTTCACTGAAGTGGTTCAGGTATTTGTTCAAATCCCTTACTTTCATCAGGGAAATGACCTTAAAGAGACGTTATTTTAACATCTCCCGTCAATTGATCCTATCCCTTAGGGATTTGATGAAATTCTTAATTTCGCCATTTACCTGCGACATTTACTTTAGCATAACATGAAGTGATCTCTACGGAAAGTGGTTTTTAAATTCAAATCGCAGTTAAAGAACAGTTTCCCCAAGAGGATTAGTAGAAAATAGAATAGATTGAATATTAGAATGGTATTTGCGATCAGAATACCTAAAGATATGATGGAAAGTATCAACAGGGATGTTTTTAAAACAAAGATGCTCGGCAAATAAAAAAAATTCTTTACGATTGCTATGTATGGAAAAGTACAAGTGTTATACCATTTTGGAATATTTACTAAATAATCCAACTTTTGAGAAACTTGCCTGGGGTTGTGTATAATATTTTTTTTATTATGGATAATTAAAGTTAGGAGAAATTATTTTTTCTCAAATTCTGACTCACACAAATTACTTTTGTTTTAACTAAAATAGCAAATATTTTTATCCGATTTGTGACTGTGAATAATAGTTCAGCTATGTAAGATGACGTTAGTGAAAAAAATCTTCTTAAAATTCTGAAATGTGGGGTCACATTTGCGATTAATGTAATGAAGGGTCTCCGTTTTTCAACATTGTGCTCGTTTCCAGTGAACAAAGTGCTTAAAATTATTGTCCTCATAACAGATTGGACCCCACCTCTTACCTCGCGCCGGCTTATCATTACGTTTTTCCGTGGATTATTATTTGAAGTAAGCATCGAGTACTTTTCGGGAAAACAATCTTTTTCTGAGACAGCCATTGATCACAAGGTGGCAAACCAACTGTGTCGATTGCATATTTAGTTTAAGCTTCAATTGTAGAGTAAAACGTGCAAATGTACGCCTTAAGTCCATACAAATTAATGAGCTGGGATTACAATCTAATGTTCGGATGATTTCTTAAGAGAAAATATTAGCTGTTTGATTTTGTACCAGAATATGTACGATGGGGAAATTGATGAGAAACAGAATTTTGTTTAGGATATAAATTAATTATCCTTACAAATATATATATATATACATATAACTGTGGATTCTAAAAAACATATCAAAACCCACCAAACTATAAGTAAAATAAATGGTGCAAAAGGATATCGTACTAAAATTGGATAAAAACAGAAATTATACAAGAATCTGAGGTGTTGAACTATTAGAATTGAAAATACCAAAAAAGTCATTGGACTAAAAAGGAGAACTATTATGATTTCTAAATATGTCACTGATTTGTGCCAGTGGAATAGGGTTAAGCAATACTTTATGGATTAACCTTCCCCGTACAGGTAATATCTATCTACACGTGGGAGAAACACAAAATAGTAACATAAAATGAATATATGTATAATGAGAATAGAAAGGATTTCATGTTCAAAGAATATTAAGAGAAAATTTCATAAACAATGAACAAGAAAAATCAAGATAAAAACTTACAAGTATTTATACTAACCAATAAGTTTTTTTTAGAGACGAAGCATCCTTATCGGAACTTGCGCGCAAAATGACATGTTCAATGTAAATGCATAGATGCAAAAAACAGGTTTTGTTTTTTGATACGTAGGATAGTTTTGGATAGGTTTGTTTTTGTAACAAAACTAAGGGTGAGGTATCTTAATAATGACAAGCTAAAATAAAGACTAAAATTATAATGAAATATATTTAAAAATGAATTTAATTAGATACTTGTAATCCAGACAATATTGACAGATTTTTTTATAATTATCATATTTTAAATCTTTGTCATTAACTAAATCATTGTCTCTTTTTATAAAATTTAAAATAATATTTCTAAATATAAATATGTGTAGGTTACTACACCAGAATGGCATAATGTTAAAATCAAAAGAGTCTCTTTCATCAAAAATATTACTTCTTAGCAAATTATTCTTCTCGCTGAATTGAGGGTCAAAAAAGTTTGCTGACTCTTTATTGTAATTAGTTTTTAATAATTTTAAATATTTGGAATAATTAAAACTAGGAACTTAATCTACTATATTACTAAAAATAATTAAGTCATCTAAATATGTAACAAGAGTCATAACTAATTGTTTTATGTTCATAATAGAGCAAATAAATATTAGCCAAACAGTTACTTGCAGGCTCACCTACTGGCAGTCCTTTAATTTGTTGATAATAAGAATTAGTATAAAAAATATAAGTTTCAATTAATACTAATTGAATAACAGTAAAATATTTATCATATTTTATTAATTTATTTAAAGAATATTCGCTATAAGCTATTCTGAGAATCTTAATCACGTCTCCTATATCAATGGAGTTAAATAGGTCTTCAAAATCATAGGTATGAATGTAGATAATATTTTTACCTTGCATGTACTGAATAATATCTTTACTATTCTTAACAATAATATAACTACTAATATTATCTAATGTATATTGGATAATAGTTTGTATCTTCTTGCCAGGATGTGCAATACCTGTATAAGTTTTAAGACCATTAGTCATAGTTCAAAATTTAATAGGAATTTTATGAAATTTTGGTGTTAGGAAAATATGTGGGAATTTAACATCTGAAATACGTAAATCTAGTTTTTTATAAAAAGTTGAAATACAATTAATAATTTCTCTATTGCTAGTATAAGATTTTTTAAAAGCGGTGTTATTTTGAAATAGTTTGTTAAGCATATTAGTATAAAACCACTTGTCACTAATTGCATAGTTACTCGGAGCTTTATCCGCATAAACGATAATGAAATTCTTTCGTAGATCTGCAATTGTTGCTTAACCCTTTCGTGGGCCCTTTATTTTTCTTTTGAATTCCTCCCAGTTTTTTATGCTTTATTAACAATTAAGCAATAGCATTTAAGGAAACGCATTTTATTTTGCCGAATTTTATTTTTACATTTAAATTTCAGGTGTGGGAAGTATCTTTCCCACGGAACTATTTACAGTCATAAAGAAATTAAATTTAATGGTGATTATTTGCCCTGAAAAGATGAGAAACATGTTCCAATGCACAAGGGTACATCACATTCTGCACAGATGTAGCGAGTCCTCTTTTCTTTTCCTTTTGTGCTACATCGTCTATAGTTGGAAACCACCTTTTCCCACACTGGCTAAACGCACATCATCCGGAACTGCACACTTCTTTGCTTGGAAGCTAGCAGGACGTCCTTTCCTTTTTCTTGAGGAATGTCTATTAGCTGAGCTAATGCTATACGGAATGTTAACATGGTCTAAATTTCTGTTTCTTTTGTTCACTTGCCACAGTATGAAACTATTTACGATGCCAAGGTCAATAAGAAAATAAAAGAAAGATTTACAGAAAGATTACAGAAAAAGAATTTACAGATCTTCTTCTATTTGGTATATTTCTTTTCTTTATAATAATAGTAGATAGCTACTGGCACAAAATATACAGAAATATACGAAATAAGAAAGTGTTATTACAATAAAAACAGTGTTTTACTCATGTTTGCAGCAGAATCATTGAGCAGTACAAATGTCACATCAAAACAGATGTAGTAGGACAAATCTCACATAAAGCTTTCAAACATTGGAAACTAAAATTGCCGACAATTCCATTCAGTCGATTGAACACTAGGTGTCAGCACAAAACTGAAGCGGGTAATTGTGTTCCCACCGTTCTAATAGCAGCGTCAATATATTGTAATGAGAATTGCGCTTCCCACAGGCGTATTTTGTAGGATCTTGTTGGTGGGAATTAATCTTCCCACAGCCCACGAAAGGGTTAATATCATTGTAAGTGATATGACAATCGATTTCACAGTTAATGTTCTGTAAATCGCTTAAAACTTTGCATTAAAATTCATTGAAAGCTAAAACAAGAAAACCATATTTAATTGCTAATTTTGTAATGAAGTTACTGATATCTTTATAGAAATTTGTGTTTTAATAGATTTATTATTATTAGAGGTCATTAATCTATATAACTTGTACCTTTATACATTGTTTCTCTGAGAAAATTATGAATTTACTGGTCCGTGAGGTCAAAAGGTTTGGCGACCGCTTTTTTTATGATGATCGCTTACAAAAACAGAATAATCTTTACAATTAGATACCATGTTACAATTATTTTGCAAATCTTTAATATTATTGTAATTAAATATAGAGCTACCAATTTTTTTAATTATATTTAAAAGCCTTCTTAAGGTATCCGACTATGTTCGGAACCATGATTTTAAAAAAGCGCATAAATGTATAATTTTTATGATATTTAGTGTCACTTAGATTAGAATACATGTATAAAATTGTTTTAAGGACATTATGACAAAAAAAATTATTTAAATACAATATTTTGGCAAAAAATTAACTTAGAATAACCTTTTTTCCAAATGTTCTCCTTTTGTAAAAAATGCTTCTATTGTATTAATATTTTGCCTGTGTTCAGCTCAGTTCTCTGTACAGAGGCTCAACTAGAATTTTTGAAATGCATAACTTGGAAGTCGGTTTATCCATGTTTTATGAAAACCGAAGGGAGAAATTTTAAGAAAATACGCCGATAATTATTTCAACTGGTTGTAACTCTGAAATTAATGTGAATTTTTCAAAACTCGTAGTTGAGCCTCTGTATAGAGGTCTGAGGCAAAATATTAATACAATAGAAGCATTTTTTACAAAAGGAGAACATTTGGAAAAAAGGTTATTCTAGGTTCATTTTTTGCCAAAATATTGTATTTAAATAATTTTTTTGTCATAATGTTCTTAAAACAATTTTATACATGTATTCTAATCTAAGTGGCACTAAATATCATGAAAATTATACATTTATGCGCTTTTTTAAAATCATGGTTCCGCGAACGCAGTCGGATACTTTAATGCAAAAATTATTGATAGGTAAGTATTGTACATGCTTATTATGTATTTTTGAAAAGTTATTGTTATTATATGATTTATTCATGAATAATATGGTACATTACTCAGCAGAACATTTTATTGTGCCTTTATCAACTACATTGAATTTATGAATGAGAAAATTATTAATATATTTAATTATATCGAAAGTATAATAATTAAAATCATTATTTCTAAGGATACCTTTAGTATTCTTTTTTGTTCATACCAAACATTTAATTTCTTTAATATTAAATGTCATTTCAAAGTTGTTTTATATAAATCATTAATTTCAGAAACTAATTCCTCTTGTAATTTACTAGTTCTTTTCTTCCTATTTCCCCTTTTTATACTAAATGTATAAGTTAAGTTATTATCATTATTATAAATATATTCCTTGTTATCATTTTTGTGAATGCTTAGTAAAACATTTCTTCCACAATGTATGGTATTCAAACCATATCGATGTACAGTGTTATAATATTTAATGAAGTGGTTTTCCCACCACTATATTTGTAGCACATGAAACAATTCTAAAAATGGAAATATCAATGCTTTCCAAACCATGCAAATTAAAGTGCCTATGTTCAATTTTATTATTATTATTGTTATTATATTTGTAATTTTGGGTATTTGATCTATGAATGTTTATACGAATATTGATATTATTACATGTTCGGCCAATATATTTAAAATTATATATTTTACAATTCAACATATGTATGCAATTGAAGGTTTTGCAAAAGAAGAATTTGGATGTATTATCAAATTGCTCTTTGTTTAATACCGGAAATGTTTTGCATCTACTATTATTGCATTTATTATCACGAAAATAATTTATATGTTGATATTGCATAGTATTACTATAATGATATTTATTGTGAAAATTTATTTGTTTTTGAAAGTTTAATGAAGTAGGAATACATTTATGATTATGTTTATTCTGTGTGTTATTGCTATATATATATACAGTCGAACCTCTATATAATGAACCTCTATATTGCGAATTTTTTTATGTAGCAAACTTTTTAGTGGAACCAAGAACATTTCACGATTTTCTTCGTAAAATAACCTCCCTATTGCGAAGTGCATTTTCTATGTAACGAACTTTTTCTTTTACGATTCAATTTTTTTCTCCCTATTATTAAAGTACACAGCTGGCCACCGTAAATGCAACACCCTGAACGAAGCATGCAAATTACATGAAATTTACAACATGCATTAGCGGAGATGAGATATGCAAATGATTAGAATTTCAGCGCAGACACACATCATGCGCGCCACTGGTGCCACCTCAAAACGCTATTTAAGGCTCGGAGATTTCGACGACTTCAAGTTCGGCAAATGTATTTTTCTTGTGGTTTTTTCAAAAAACGATCAGTTATGTATCGTAGAAAACAGCGATCAGCTTTTGATCAAGTATCCGAGTTCGACAGACGAAGGATAGTGGCCTACCAAGATTGTGGATTACCTTTCAGAAAAATCGGTAGTCGTGTTGGACGAAAAAAAAAACGAATAATGCGAATATGTGACCGTTGGATGCAGGAGGGTACGACGGACTGACGTGGTCGATCGCATCCACCTCTGTGCACCCCTTCACGTGAGGACAGGCAAATTGTGCGCATGGCAGTGACGGATTGCTCAGTCACATCACGAACCATAGCACAGCACATTGAGTCTGTAACGGATCATTCAGTGTCTGCGCGTACCATTCGACGCCGTTTACAGCAGAGTGGTCTGTCCGCAAGACGTCCGTTGCTTGATCTACCCTTGACGCAGAACCACAGACGTCTCCGCCGCCAATGGTGCGATGAAAGAAGGATAAAGGGTGGCAGAATGGAATAAATGTTGTCTTTATTGACGAGTCACGCATCTGTCTGCAACACCACGATGGTCGGATTCGAGTCTGGAGACACGTGGAGAGAGGATGCTGAACAGCTGCGTTATGCACCACCACACTGGTCCTGCACCGGATATTATGGTATGTAGCGGTATTGGATATCACTCTCGCATTCCTCTAGTACGCATTGCCGGTACCTTAAACAGCCAGCGCTACATCTCCGAAGTGTTGGAGCCGGTTGTCCTTCCTTACCTTCAGGGCTTGGCCACAGCCATTTTTCAACAGGATAATGCGCGACCACAAGGGGCACGCATTGTGCAAAGGTTCTTCGTTAATCATCAGATTGAATTGCTTCCCTGGCCGGCTCGCTCTCCAGATCTTTCGCCGATAGAAAACATGTGGTCCATGGTTGCTCAACGATTGACCCATATTACACCCCCAGCTGCCACACCAGATCAACTTTTGCAACGTGTGGAAGCTGGTTGGTCTGCTGTACCCCAAGAACACATCCAAAGTCTCTTTGAATCAATGCCGAGGCGTGTGGCAGCGGTGATCTCCAACAATGGCGGCTACACTGGCTACTGATTCTGGCAGGAACCATACTTCACAGAAGTCTATAAATTTAGTCATTTGATACTTGTTCAACATGTTATCTACAAAATAAATTTTGTTGTGCTATCTCTTGTCTTTCGTGGTGTTGCATTTACGGTGGCCAGCAGTGTATTTCTGAACATTTGAAGTTATTCTCACTTTTTATACATTTTATGTTGGTCATAAATCTTTAACTATTTTTATTAGATCCTAACTTGCCGAGAGCAATAGAGTTCTGGACGTTTTATCCAAGAAGTGCAACCTTTAGACCCCATTATCCAGTTCACTAGAAATATCTTTGATATCCCCTTTCACAATCAGTGGAGTTGTCCTGTGTCCCCATGTTCTAGTTATATATAAAATAATATATATTTAATATTACTTGCATGGTTTGAATTAGAAAATGTCCTTAAAATTCATTAATTTTAATAACAAATTTATTTCTTAATATTGAAAATATAGCGTATTCTGCGTCATTCTTTTTTCTTGCTTTCTTTGCAGGTTTCTTTCTTTCCTTTTTTTTTTTTTTTTTGACTGGTAAGATATATAAAATAAACAAATATTAATTTTAAAAGAATTATTGCTTTTTTTAATATATAGTGTTTATGAATTTAAAATTTGTTTTATATGGTTTGTAAAGGATATTATAAGATGAACCTCTATATAGCGAATTTTCCATATAACGAACTTTTTCCGGGATTTAGTGACTTCGTTATATAGAGATCCGACTGTATATTCTTTTTCGTTCAAGAAATAGAAAATAAAATTTGTTAAAAACTAAAAAGAAGATTAGGCCCAAAACTTTACTCGAGAAAGACATAAAATGATACAAGTAAATTAAGTAAATATAAAATAAATAAATATTGTAGTTTACAGAAAAAAAAATTAATTTTGAGAGAATTGTGAATATTAAGTAAAGCCATTATCCGTAAGTTATCTAAAAATTCTTTTTGTGAGTTTTTGATGAACATAGGTAGATAATAAAACAGAATTTTATAAATAATTTCCATTCTATTTTGTATCAGTTGAAACACAATGAAGGGCTTGGTTTCACTTTCAATGTTATTTACATAATAAATTGGGGATAAAGAAAAACAATTTCCGATACTGAGCAATTATCGAAGCAATTAATTTCATGCCTGGATGAAAAATCTTGAATTTATGCATCTCGTGGTGAAAACAATCGATTAAAAGGGGATTTTACCTTTATTTGCATCTTATCTTTCTTGAAATTTTCCTGGAAAAGTTAAGGTTTGCTGATAAGAACGCAAATTTATGTTAGAAATGAATACAGTAGAGATAAACTTGAGCACTTCGAGGTTTTATCTTGAGATAAGTAGAAAATTGCAAAGTTGATAAAATATTCTATCATCTGGAATTCTTCCCGTGTGTTTAACAAAGAAATCGAAACATTTCTAATCGGAAAAAAATAAGTATTTTCGGTTTCCTAAAATATATACGACATAGTTCAAAGTATAAATATTTGTGGAACAGATATAAATTGATTTAACAAGTAGCTCCAAGAACAAATTAATAACCGATACAGTTACAGTTACAGGTTTAGTGGGATATGGAGCAACAAAGGCTATTATCTCCTAAAAGCAAAAGAAAATTTTACAAGTTAATAGTTAATGACCGATTATTTTTTCTAGGATATTAACTTCTAGATTCTTGTGGGTTGATTGATTTTAACCAGTTCACTGTGATGGACGAGTAGACTCGACCTGCGTTAAAAGGAGTGACGGCTATTTAAATTGTCATTTTTGAGAAAAACGAAATATATTCTCAAATTTCAAGATGTTTAGAATATTGTCAGGCCAGTCTGGAGTAAAACAAATAAATGAAAAGTATGAAAAATTTAACATGACTCGTGCGTTCCCGTAATGAACTGGCTGAAGTTCGCTATAAGTTCGGATAACGCGCGAATTCATTTATGTGCGATGATAATGTTTTTCGGATGTTAGCCTAAAAAGGGCAAGAGCAAAAGTCCGAAAGTTCATTGAAATAGGGTTCCTTTAGGTAGGGTCAGCCATGGGACACATGCGCGATGCCGACCCAGAGCTGGGCCCATGGATAGCTGTTCGCCTGAAGTTACATAGCTATCGAGAGGTGTAAATGGCAATTGTTTGATGTTAGAACCATGAGCTGACATTAGAGTCCGATGACGTGCTCACTAAAGAACAGTTTTTTTTTATTGAGGTGGGAAAAGGAATAATGGTTTGTGGTAAGAAGACTATGATCCACGCTACAGCACCTCTCCAGAATTTCCTTAGTGTCAAGACAAGTAGAAAATACCTTGTCGGTGAAGGAGGAAGTAAATCTGTGTGCTTAGGTTTCAGTCCGAAAAATTTGAGGGCCTCTAAAATTCATAGATATCCGTAAAAACTTAAGGTGAGAAGGACCCATGGTCTCAGGAATCCGCGATCAAGCTAAATTGCTTTATAGCCTGTACACAGCCCCCTTCCATAGTATAATAAGTATTAGTAACAAAATTGGCAATTTAATAAAATCAATCCATTTTTTATCCAATATTTTAACTTTCTCTGTGATGGACGAGTCTACTCGTCACTGCTTGATTTTCGTCACTCACACAATTGCGCATCCTCAAACTGTAGCGCCACAGTTAACAATATTGTACTTGGAAGCTACAGGACGACTATTGGCCACGGACCTCGTCTTTACGAACCACGGTCTAGAAAAAACAGACGACATACAAAGTATTTAAACGTTCACACCACGCCAGTCTCAGGACTTTTTGCAGTGAGTGAGAGTTCTGTTGACGTCGCAACATAAAGCAACACAAAGGGCTATTGGTCACGAACCTCTTCAATTGGGTCAAAGGCAGACATATTTTCCTCTCCTATCACACCACACCGAGAGGACAGTACACCTCTTCATATTTAACGTGCTTTGTACCCCTCTACAGGGTGGATATTTAATAGCACCAAGACTCGAACCCGCGGCACTCCAGCCACGAGTTCGTAACCCTAACCACTAGGCTACCACGGCCACCAGAACTTGTTGGAGAGAAGGTCCGTTATTCAAGTGAGTGACTACGCTGGGATCCGTGAATTTGCAAAACCGTATGAATGAATAAATATTTGGATCTTTAGTGTCATTTTGATTAGAATATGCATATAAAATTGCTTTAAGGATACATTACAAGAAAAAATCAGAAAAAAAAAACAAATTTTTTTTGGCAAAATTGAAAAATAATATATTTTTAAAACATTCTCCTTTTATGAAAAGGGGGTTAACTCATCACCAGAGGGTGCTGCGATCGTTTGCTGATCATCACGTGATTATTAAGTAAACAATAACAGCTAAATGTATTACATTTATGGTTGTGTGCTAACCGTCGATTTTCCTTACATTCAAATTTTACATTCTTTAAAGTTTTTTAGTACTCTAAATATTTCTAATATATTATCTAGTCATTTGCTTTTCGTATAACATAAATGTATACATAGTTTTAGTTTACAGTATTAGATTTAAGCTTAGTTCATACTTCTGTTCTTGACCTTGTGTCTTGTGGTACTAGGTCTACACTTTTAGGTTTAGTAATTAGTTTGCTATCTACATTGTGTTTCAAAAAATTATGGATCGTTCAATTGAACAAAATCCTTAATACTTAAAAATTAAGTGTTAAAGTATAGAACATGGGAAGGGGGGGGGGGCTTGGCGATTGGCGATGTCAATTTTTTTGGCGAACGGATACGATCGCCAAGCTACATAATGGACTAAATTCATGATGATCACATGATAACAGCAATCACGTGTTTCCCATTGATTAAAAATTGACATACTATTTGTTCAACTTGTACAGTTTAAACAATATTTAATATTTGATGATTGGGTGAAGAGTTCACGTATTAAAATTCTACTAACAGTTTTCAAAATTAATACAAAAATACTTACACTATACGAATAATTTTAAATTAAGTGCATTTTGTTCAACTATGTGCCTTATTATATCGTTGACAAATATGTACTTTCTAAAAGAAAGTTTCCGCAAAAAGCAAAAGTTAGCAACCGTGAAGCACTTGCACTAATTGGCTGGAAACGCGTGATTATATAACTGATATAATTATGACGTCACATTAATTTATGAACTGATTGGCCGAAAACACGTAGCTCAGTTATCGTGTGACTAATGACGTCACATGAATTTAGTCCATTTAACGATAGATGTTCCAAGAATTTACAAATTGTAATTTTGCAATAAAAATAAAGAAATATTAGTGTGAAATTAAATAAATTAAATTAAAAATACTTTTTTAAAAAACAAGTTTTTATTTAAATGCTCTAAAAATAATAAAATAAACTTTTCTTTTAAAACTTTTTTTGCTATTAACTTATAATGTCATTATACAATTTATGATATAAAAGCTTATCGCGCGCGAGATTTAAGTACTCGTATTTACTTAGTTTGAAAATTTTAAAAATTAAAATCAATCAGATCAAGTTATTTAATTTGCTTGTTTATTTAATGACTCTTATGTCTTATGTAATGACGTAATAAGTTGATAGCAAAAAAGTTTTAAAAGAAAAGTTTATTTTATTCTTTTTAGAGCATTTAAATAAAAGCTTGTTTTTAAAAAAAGTTTATTTACTCTTAATTTATTTTTAACTTTTTAGTTATCGCTGGACAGGTTTTTCAGTCTATTCATCTCATTCAACGCATTATTGTTGCAAGGTCGTTTGCCGGTTAATTTTGAACAGGCTACCTCAGGGGTACTCAATATTTTTTCCCACCAGGCCACGTACATATGATAGATATTTCACTCGAGCCGCAACAAGAGGATAATGGGGGACGGGGATAAAAACTGTTAGACCAAAAGAACATTGGATAAAGCAAAATTAATAAAAATATTAAAACTTTTTTTTGTTGCTTTTACTATAATACTATATTAAAAACGAAAAACATAAATGTTTTTTTTTAAATCCATAATTTCAAACCAATTTTTTAAATCTTTGTGCAGAATTTGGATAATACTATTCTACAAAAGAAAAAAATGTTTCGTGCGATTATCTTTAAAAACGACGAAGTTCTTAAATGTTTTATTCAAAAATTTAAGTATTCTTTTGAAAAATCGTAAAAAAACAAATATGTTTTCGTTTTTATATTTTTTAAATGACTGATTCTAAAAGAGAAAAGCCTGAACTTTTTCTGTGCAGAATATCGATTCATTAACACGAAAAGAAATTCATACGGAATGATTTAGAAATCATTTTCATAAAAATGCATCGATTTTGAATCATTTTAGAAAAAAAAAATCGTAAGAAATAGAAAATATCATAATTATTTGTAAAGGATTACACCGTAACGTGGCGAAATAAATGATATTTACGATTATGTAATTATTTTTTGTCTCAGTTTGATAGAAAGAATATGATGGGTTTTTAAAAAAGTTAAAAAAATCGGAACTTCTTTAAGCTCAATCTGATAAGATGCTCGGCAGAATAAAAAGCTAACGGGGACAAAGGGTTTTTAATTAATATCTTTTTAATTAATTGCGATATCGTAATATAAATGGTCAAAGCATGCATTGTCGACCAAACTAAACGTGTATGCAAAATTTCAGCTCAATCAGAAACAGGGAAGTGGATCAAATTTAACTTGAAAGACTTGATTACAGACCGACAGAGCACAGGACAGGTGAAACTAACTAAATGCTGAATCGTTAAAAATCTGAACAAGATCGTTACAGTTACTAGGTAAATGAAAAGTGTTACGGGAAAAACTACAATCCAGTAAATACACTGCTGGCCACCGTAAATGCAACACCAAAAAAGGCAAGAGATAGCACAACAAAATTTATTTTGTAGATAACATGTTGACAAAGTATCAAATGATTAAATTTATAGACTTCTGTGAAGTGTGATTACTGCCAGAATCAGTAGCCAGAGTAGCCGCCATTGTTGGAGGTCACCGCGGCCACAAGCTTCGGCATTGATTCAAAGAGACTTTGGATGTGTTCTTGGGGTACAGCAGACCAAGCAGCTTCCGCACGTTGCAAAAGTTGATCTGGTGTGACAACTGGGGGTGTATCTGGGTCAATCGTTGAGCAACCACGGACCACATGTTTTCTATCGGCGAAAGATATGGAGAGCGAGCCGGCCAAGGAAGCAATTCAATCTGGTGATTGACGAAGAACCTTTGGACAATGCGTGCCCCGTGTGGTCGCGCATTAACCTGTTGAAAAATGGCTGTGGCCAAGACCTGGAGGTAAGGAAGGACAACTGGCTCAAACACCTCGGAGATGTAGCACTGGCTGTTTAAAGTACCGGCAATGCGTACTAGAGGAGTACGAGAGTGATATCCAATACCGCCCCATAACAAAATACCCGGTGCAGGAACAGTGTGGTGGTGCATAACGCAGCTATTCAGCATCCTCTCCCCACGGTGTCTCCAGGCTCGAATCCGACCATCGTGGTGTTGCAGACAGATGCGTGACTCGTCAGTAAAGACAACATTCATTCCATTCTGCCGCCCACATCCTTCTTTCATCGCACTATTGGCGGCGGAGACATCTGTGGTTCTGCGTCAAGGGTAGATCAAGCAACGGACGTCTTGCGGACAGACCATTCTGCTGTAAACGGCGTCGAATGGTACGCGCAGACACTGAATGATCCGTTAGACTCAATGTGCTGTGCTATGGTTCGTGATGTGACCGAGCGATCCGTCACTTCCATGTGCACAATTTGCCTCTCCTCACATGAAGTGGTGCATAGAGGTGGATGCGATCGACCACGTCGGTCCGTCATACCCTCCTGCATCCAATGGTCACATATCCGCATTACAGTTGTTGTTTTTTTCGTCCAACACGACTACCGATTTTCCTGAAAGGTAATCCACAATCTCGGTAGGCCACTATCCTTCGTCTGTCGAACTCGGATACTTGATCAAAAGCTGATCGCTGTTTTCTACGATACATAACTGATCGTTTTTTGAAAAAATCACAAGAAAAACATAATTGCCGAACTTGAAGTCGTCGAAATCTCCGAGCCTTAAATAGCGCTTTGAGGTGGCACCACAGGCGCGCTTGATGTGTGTCTGCGCTGAAATTCTAATCATTTGCATATCTCATCTCCGCTAATGCATGTTGTAAATTTCATGTTATTTGCATGCATCGTTCAGGGTGTTGCATTTACGGTGGCCAGCAGTGTATAATAAAAGCATTTTTCATAAAAGGAGAATGTTTTGAAAATATGTCATCCTTTTTTCACCTTTTGCCAAAAAATATTGCATTTGAATAACTTTTTCTTGTAATAATATTCTAAAAATTATAATATATATATATTCTATTTCAACTGTGACACTTAATATTCATAAAATATTCATTGTAATGCGCTTTTTTTTTAAATCCCGGTTCCAAATGGAGTCAGCTATCTTAAGCTTATTTAAGGTATCCGACTACGCGTTCATAACCGTGATTTTGCAAAACTGCATAAATGGATAATTTTCATGATATTGAGTGTCACTTAGATTGGAATACATGTATAAGATTGTTTTAAAGACATTTTGACAAAAAAAAATTATTTAAATACAATACTTTGGCAAAAAATTAACTTAGAATAATCTTTTTTCAAAATGTATTCAATACATGTATTCTAAACTAAGTGACACTAAATATCATGAAAATTATCCATTTATGCGGTTTTTTAGAAATACGGTTCCAAACATTGTCGGATACCTTAAGAGAACTTTATGACTGAACTTTAAATCCTTTTCAGGTTTGGTGTAGAAATTGGGTGCAGGATATATCATATTTTGCACTAGTTTTGTCAATTTGTTACCGATATTTTAGTAGCAAAGTATCAAGATGCGTTGCTTAATTACACAGTTTTAATGAGGCTCCGGGAGCTTAGAGTTACCTTGTCCGCTTTGTAAGACCCCGGATTCGATCCCAGCTGGAGTCGACAGATTTTCTCTATGCGAAAATCGTAGGCACGCGTCACATGATTATGTGTCATGTAAAAGATCCCTTGAGTATCAATTTGGCTCTGGTTCTAATTAATAAATTCAAGCGTCCAAATTTGGTAGCGAGTGCCGCCACTAGAGGGTGTCGCCACTGAAATGGTTCTCATGTTTGTTGACTTGCCGTGTCTGCGAAGGTGCCAAAAAAAAAACGGGAAGAATCCGAGGAATCCGTTTGGACCTTTTATATTCCAATCAGTTAAGAAGATATGAATTAAAAACCTTAAAATGCATAATTAGTGACATTTTTCACCACCAGGGGCCGTTCAAAATCTCGGAACTTCTTTTTTTTTCAGACGTTTTAAAAAGAGGTCTAGTTTTTTTCATGAGACTCAGACAAAAAAAAATTACTGAATCGGAAAGATCATTTACTTCGCCACGATACGGTATAATTTATTTTACAAAAAAATTATATTTTCTATTTTTTACGATTTTTTTAAAATGAGTCAAAATCGATACGTTTTTATTAAAATGATTTCTAGATCGTTCCACTTGCATTTTCTTACGCCCTATTGAAAAAAATATTTTACACTAAAAAATTCATGGTATTCTCTTTTAGAATCAGTCATTTAAAAAATTACATGTCAAAAACTTTTTTTTTTACGATTTTTCAAAAAATACTCAAAATTTTATTTAAATACTTAATAACTTCTTTATTTATAAAAATAATCTCACAAAACTTTTTCCCCGTATGTAGAACAATATTATACGTAATCTGTACAAATATTGATAAAATATCTTCAAAATTACGATTTTCTTTAAAAAATTGTGTTTTTCGGTTTTTTTCCCTTTTTGCGGGAAATATTTTTTTTAAGCATTATTTTTAACACATATTTTTTGTTTAAAAATTACTGTTGTTAGCCATCGATATATGGAGTTTGAAGGCATTAACTTAAAAATGAAGCCCGAAAAAAAGTTTTTCACTTTAACAAATGCGAAATTGAATAAGGGCTGGTATCGGAGGTCAAGGTATCGGATCATGGCAGGCATGTCATGAGTTCGAGCCCAGTACAACTAAAGACCCGCCGTGTAGGACAGCGACGCACGTTAAATCTGTCGAGAGTTCGAACGTCCTCCCGTTGGTGTGGTATGGTAGCTAGGAGAGGGGGTTGACAGCTCAGGTGTCGTCTACCTCACTTGACCATGATTCAAAATTACGTGGTCCGTCGCCAAAAGCCCTCGTGTAGCTGAACAGTGCGACGTTAATATTCACTCACTCACTCACGCGAAATTGAAAATCTCTTCCTTTTATTTTAAAAGTCTTTTCATTGCTTTTCCCTGAAGGAACCTCAGCGTGGTTGTTAAACGCGCTTTTTTATGAACGGTAGTTTCCAGGTTCGAAACTGCATCATTACCTAGTATTTATGATTTTTTGAAAAATACTCGAAATTTAATTCACGCATTTAATAACTTCGAAAACAGTTAAGTAATTGGAAAGATGCTTAATTGTTTTCGAAGTTCTTAAATGCTTTAATTAAATTTTAAGTGGGTTTTTTTTTCACAAAACAAGGATATTTTACATAATTAAAGATTTTTTTCTAAAATGAATCAATATCGATACGTTTATATGAAAATGATTTTTAAAAAACTCATTCTTTCATCTTTTAGTGTTACTGATTAAAAAAATAAGGCGCTGCTAACTTTTTCTTACAAATTTTTAAAAAGTACTCAAATTTTAAATATTAAATAACTACTTATGAAATTCAAAAGTTTTTTTTAACTGCTTCATTTATAAAAATAATTGTATGAAACTTTTTTCTCGTGTACCAAACATTTCAAAAAATACTCACAATTTAATTAACTCACAGTTTTTCGTTTCTTTCCCTTTTTGCGAGAAATATTTTAGCATTATTTTTGCTTAAAAATTACCGTTGCTTGCAATCGATGTGTCAAGTTTGAAGGCATTAACTTTCAGCCCAATACGTTTGGTGAAAGGTTACACTAGAAAAGAAGTTGCACCTATAAATATTGAAAATCACTGGATTTGGCGAAATTGAATATCAAAAACCTTTTTTTTTACAATTTTTCATAAAAATACTAAAATTTTATTTAAATACTTAATAACTTCTTTATTTATAAAAATAATCTCACGAAACTTTTTTCCCTGTGTAGAACGATATTATTCATAATCTGTACAAAGATTTGAAAAATTACTAAAACATTACGGTTTTTTTTTTTTTTTTTTAATTTGTTTTTCGTTTTTTCCCCTTTTTGCGAGAAATATTTAAGAACTATTTTTGTTTAAAAATTACTGTTGTTTGCAACGCGCTTCATTACTAACTGTTGAACCCGGGTTCAATTTTGTAATTATAAAAACTTCTACTGTTTTCAACTCTTACAACTATTTTTAAAAAGGTTCAGTGAGTGAGTGAGTGAATATTAAAGTCCCACTGTTCACTTACTCGACAGCTCTGATAGTGAGAAGGGAATTCCCTTGACAACATATTATGCATTTAAAAATTTTCGTGCAACGCCGGGGGAAAATAAACCTGTCTGACAAAGAAAAGAAGCGAAAAAATTTCGAAACAGGAAATTTTAAGTTATACACTCGATAAAAGCCCGCGCAACGCCGGGCTAATTGGAGGAGGTGGGGGGAGATGGAAGTCATTTTGAAAAAGAGTATTAGAAGTGCTGACTTTGTGAAGGAAAGGGAAAATTTATATAAAAGTACAGAAAGCCCGTGCAACGCCGGGCCATGCAGCTAGTTTTTACTCATAATAAAAGACCAGATGATTTTTGATATCCTTAGAATAGTTTTTCAAAAATACATCCACGTGAAGCCATATAGATTAATAAACGATTCTTTTTTTTTTATTAAACATACTGAATAAGAGACAACATTTCTTAGGCAGACGAACTATTGATCCTGTGATCATGGTAAAGAAGGAAGAGCCTTATATATATAACTTAACTTAATTCAGAGGCGCAACAGCCCATGAGGATCAAGGCCTACTTTGCTCAACTCAGTATACGCGACCTAGGGCCCTGGGGTGCATAAGCAGATGTTCCTATCAGGTGGTCAGTCTGACCCTCTGTCAAACCCTCATTATTAAGCTCCCTAGAAAGCTTGGTCCTCATTTATCGACCTACTGAAGGGATGAAAGGCTGAGTCATATATATGTATATAGTTTTAATAATCTCTTCCAGAAAGGCAGAAATGACTTGAATATTAAAGATGAAAGAACCAAACACATATAGGAAAATTTAAAAAGATGAATGTTACAATATAATAAAGAATACTAAGTACAGCTTTCAATTATACACTCTTTTGCAAAAAATCAAAGCACCAAGAAAGAGTTGTGATAAAATTTTGTAGGCACATGCAATTGATGAAATTTTCGAGGCCAATGTACATGAATTGCGGTCGTAATGCGCATTTGTACTGAGCAACTCGCAAAATATAAAACCGAAAATAGTGGCTGGAAAATTTATCTTTTTTTTTCATTTTAGCCGTTGTGATTCCCTAGAGAAAAAACGAATGATGCCCCATCGTAATGTTTTCGAACACCTTATAGTCAACTGAAGGACTTCGAACGCGGTCGCATTGTCGGAGTGCTGGGTCTCTCTCGTCCTACCGAGCAATAGGTCGTCACCTGCAACGTACAGACACAGCTACGCAAAGGTTGGTTGCTGCACAAAACTTATCGACGAAATGAGCGTTGTGGAAGGTCAAGATGCACAAATGATTGGATGATTGTTCGACAGGTCCGAACTGCTGCAATGTCAACTATTCAACGTGCTACAGCCTCTTCACTCCCCAGTGAGTGAATATTAACGTCACACTGTTCAGCTACACAAGGGCTTTCCGCGACGGACCTCATAATTTTAAACCATGGTTAAGTGACGTGGAAGACACTTGAGCTGGTACCTCCCTCTCCTAACTACCACACCACACCAATGGGAGGACGTTTGAGCTCTCAACAGATTTAACGTGCATCGCTCCCCCTACACGATCTTTATTGGTACTAGGATGAAACTCTTGACAAGCCAGCCATCATCCGATACCTTGATGACTCGGCTACCGCGGCCACTACCCTCGGTGGTGCCTTTCACGGCGCTTGACTGAAGCGGGGTTACACTCACAGCGGTATCCGATTACGTTCGAAACCGTGATTTTGAAAAGCGTATAAATGAATATTTATGATATTTAGTGTCACTAGAAATTAGATTAGAAAATGTATATAAAATAGTTTTAAGAATAGAATTACAATAAAAAATTATTTAAGTACAATATTTTGATAAAAAATGAACATACAATGACCCATTTTCAAAATATTCTTTTGTGAAAAATGCTTCTATTATAATTTTTTTTCTGTTTATAACTCAGACCTCTGTACAGAGGCTCAACTAGAATTTTTGAAATATATGACGTAGAATTGGGCTTATCCATGTTTTACGGCAACAGAGGGAAGAAATTTAAAAAAAAAAACGCCGATAATTATTTCACGGGGTTGTAATTCTGAAAATAATGTGAATTTTTCAAAAAAAATAGTTCAGACTCTCTGGAGAACTCCTTACTTTATATAAGCACACACACACAAAATATTATTATTTTAGAAGCATTTTTCACAAAAAGAGAACATTTTGAAAAGGTTGTTCTAAGTTAATTTTTTGCCGAAATATTGTATTTAAATAACTTTTTTTGGTCAAAATGTCCTTAAAACAATTTTATATATGTATTCTAATCTAAGTGATACTAAATATCATGAAAAATATCCATTTATGTGCCTTTTTAAAATCCCGCTTCCGAACGTAGTCGGAGATCTTAAGACGTCTGTCTTTGAACCCACAACATCAGCTGAATCGTCTGGAGTAGTGCTGCGGCCAATCATGATGGTTGTCGTCGGACTGTCATCACATAGAGTTCAACGATGAATCTCGTTTTACTCTTGAAGCAGATGACCATCTTCTCTTATTCTGAAGAGACCGAAGCGAGTGGTCTTAATTATCCTTTGTTTTACAAAGGCATACAGCCATAACCTCTGGTGTGACGGTGCGGGGTACTATCTCATACGACAGCAAGTCATCCTCCATATATCTTTAACAGCTCAAGGATATGTTGATACCATCCTGCATCTGGCTGTATTGTTCTTAATGGCAAGTCATCCGAGGTCCAGTTTCCAAAAAGATAATGCCACGTCCTATTTCACTCGCTTATCTCTGAACTACCTTCGTGCAGTTAATACTCTTCCTTGGCCAGCAAGGTCACCAGAACTTTTGTTAATTGAAAATGTCTGAGACATTGTAGGGTGCCAGATTTGGGTAGCCCAAAATATCGTATATCTGGAGCAACAACTGGTGAATACCTGACAGAATGTATCGCAGGATGTCATTAGGAACCGGTATCACTCTTCACCGAGACGTATACAAGCATGTTTTGCCGCCAGGGGCAGTTCCATCAAATACTGACTTGAACATTCAAGCTGTAATTGTAAGCCATGGATAGGTTGTATGGCTTTGATATTTTTATCATCTTATTATCTGTGTATGAGCTATACATATATTTAATTTCATTAGAAGCAACCATTTCTTTCATGGTGCTTCGACTTTTTTGCAAAAAAGAGTGATTGTAAAAGTGGGATTTAACCAGTTTTGCGGCATAAACAGGATGTGTCCCAGGATTATTGGGACAAACTTTTGGGAGGGGGGGAGGGGGAGGACATCTCAAGGATTCAGATTTGCATAGCAACCCATGGTTGAAAACGGCTTCGTTCGGCGCTAGGTGGCGTTGTTCACCAAAGCATTTAAGGAAACAGACATGTATTACCACAGTCTTTTGAGGTGTCAGCAGAGAGTTCATAGATAAGCTAAAATTTAACAAAAAAACCAATATCTCTCACATTTTAATTTTTTTTTAAAAAAAAGTATTTAGCTTATAGCAAAATGGATCCCTAATTTTGTTAAATGTATGATATTTTAACACACAGAGAAAAAATGAAATTGATTGGCCAATAATTGTGGAAGGAGTAGCATTTTGAATGCACTAATGTATCGAGAGAAAAAACACACACAAGCTGAGAAAAACCATTTTAAAGTTAATAATTTTGAAAAAATATTTATTATGAGCTTAAATAAACTTAAAATACCATTTTAAAACATTAGCTATACATTGTTCTTCAAAGTAATTGCATTTTCATTTTATTTTAACCCATATTTTCCATAAATAATACATTTTTACACAGTAATAATTTCACATAAATATCAAGAAAACTCGAAGATAATGTTAAAAAAATATTTTCTGTTATAACAGAAATTTTTAAATCTTTTGCTTCACATAATCTTTAAATGATATATTTGTATGAAAAACAAATGATAAATAAGAACTGAAATTATGAAATTATTAATATAAAATGCCTATAAATTAAAAATATTTGCATGCACACATTTTACACACACACAAAAAAAAATTACGTTAGTGTAATACCTTAGAAATATCTTTATCCATATGTAACTCTCCTTCCCTTTTTTTAAATTAATATCTTACTTTTTATCAATTTGCGTGCATGCTGGTATTGAGAGTTCTCCCGTCTGATTCGGAATAATCTCTTAAGGGATTCGAGCATCACACCAAGATCATGAAAACATTTCACCAAAGGTACATTTAATGCTTTTTTGTGTGTCTCTTTGACAGTACGTAGAGAGTCCCTTTGTTGAATTCAAAAATCGCTTCAAATACGGAATGTTTAACTCTGTCTTTACTCACAAATATTTCTTTCGAACACTTCGACCAAATCATCTTGTGTAAGCTTTCATTAGCGTTTTGGGTTCCACAATTATTGCACTTTTCTAAAAGTTCATTCGAAGCATGCCGTTGATAAATAGAAAGGATGTGTGGCAAAAAACTTTCATTGATTGGAGTCCCAACATGTTGCTTATGCAGACCTGGTTTTTGTCCTTTTATTTTTTGAGGACAGGTAAAAACACCATGAGTCAGCTCCGATTAAACATTTGAATGCTGAGGTTTTTGGTCTGTCGAAATGCTGTGATGTAAAGTTGTAGGAGGCTCGCGCCTCTCTCACGCGCACCTAGATGTGTGGGGGGGGAGGAGGGAAGAAGCACTCGACATGATCTAACTAATCTATTTTTATTTCCACACAGACACAATTTCAACTAATAGTAGTAAGAGAATGTCTCAATGTTAACCGTGAAAGTGGAACAATGACAGTAAAACGATAACGATTAGGAGACTAGCAAACTTGATCCCTATCTTATTAAAGGATCAAACCTATCATCCGATTTAATCTAATATCAAATCAGTCCTAGTGAACAATCATCACTTTAAAGTTTCCTCCTAATAAGAATCATTTCACTATAATTCTAATATTATACCTTCAGTAGCAATCTCAGCCTCGCCTATTTATAGTAAGTTAATTTAAATATCACGATTCTCTTCTTCCAAAGGGTTGGTTGTGAATAACGCGAATGCATAGCCCAAAGATTTCTCAAGAAAATTAGTTGGAAAAACCCGTATACATCCGTTACAAAGTAGCATATATTGCTTTTTTCATGGCAGGAACATTACCTTTATTTTGTAATATGGCTTTTTGGTAGTACAAAATTAATTTTTTAATTGTTGACTTTTAATGTGCCATGACCTTTTCCTCCACGGAAATGCCACGGGCTCTCGATTCCTTGAGAGCATTTCGTAGACCAGTGCCCAACCTTTTTCTGACATGATTAATGCACTCCCCTTTTTTTTTATCTCGAACTTATCCGCATACGCATTTTTTTTTCTGTTAGGTAATTGAAAGTTTTACAATCCCCATCAGACAATAAGGTGGAATAACGAAATCCCAATGCTTGCGATCTTTTCCAGAGGATCAATGCTGCCTCCATTTCCATCGAAGTTGATGCGCCAGAATGATTAATATCGCACAATCCTTCCTATGATCTTCAAACCAAATATCATATTCTGCACTTGACTCTCCCAGTTCTCTTTTTGCTGCAGAACATACCTTGCACATGAATTCAAAGTCAATTACATAACCTGTAAGTATATCAATAACACAAGCTGTGCCAATCAAAGATGTATGTCCTCGTGTCAACCACCTACCATCAAGTGAAACACTTATATCAACAACTGGAACATCCATTGGTGCGCTTCGTGAGCCTTTCTCACTTCACTATGTACTTCTCTCAGAAAAGCCTTTGCAGCAATACCGTGGGCTTTGTGAAAAAGTTTACTGCATTTGCTATATATTCTCGATGAAAAAGGAGATACATTTACTGCCATGCAAAATTTTTCAATTGCAGAGTAACCTTTTACAAAATTGCAGAATACTTGCGTGACACGTAAATTAATATCAGGAGCAGTATTACCTTACCTTTCATTAGACGTTTTTACAGTACAAACTTTTTCAGCGCAAGAGCTACAGATTAAATATAACATGTAGGAAACTCCTACCTTGTTTCCAAGAGCAAGCTTTGAAGTTTGTTTGTCACAGTCTGGGCATTTTAGTTTCATAAATATTTTGCTGATTTGCTCAAAGTTCACAACAATGAAATTTCCCACTTCAAAATATCCAGCCTTTTCACAGTGTTTAATAACTGCTTAATTCTGATGTTAGGATCTAATTTGTTTTCTTCTGTGACGCATGCTGTTTATTTGAGCAGAATGATTTCGAGGTTTTACTCGTAGCATTTTTAGGACAAATCTTCAAGAGATAAAAAAAAAAGATAATACTGAAATCTTAGCAGTTTCAGTGGCAGTATTGAAAAGTATAAAATCAGTAAAAGTCTTGAAAAAGACTGCTTTTTTTCAATATAAAACGCAGGTAAAACTAGCACGATAACTGCAAAACAAACGAAAGAGAAGCGCCATCAACAATAACAAATAGTTTGTAATAAAAGTTGTAGTCACTAAAAAGTACGGTAAAGCCTTACAGTTATGGTTAGAATAAAATAAAATTTATTTTTGAAAAGTAGTTGATAAAAATTAGCTTAAAATCACTGACATCTCTAAAAAGGAGAAGTGGTCAAATTTCCAAATTTGTTTGCTTACATTTTTCAAATGAAATTTTTTCTAACTTCTTTTTTTCAAGCATACAAAAGTAAAATATCAATCGAAAGGTATAAACGTTCAAAAAATGTAACTAAAAAAAAAAAATAAAAATCGGTAAAATCACTTTTCTCCTTAATAGTTATTGATTTTTTTCCTTTGATGTGTAATGAAAAAAATTTATATAAATCTTTATCCAAATCATTGCATTATAGTTTCCTGTATAAATAATTAAGTAAATTAGTTTTTTATACTTACGTTTAGGCTTTTTGAATGCTTCCCAATCTTTTTTATTTGGAAAGGAAGCCGTGGCGTATTGCACACATCCCCCCCGCGGGGGGGGGGGGGCAGGATACTAGGTAGCCCAAAGCCTGACTGACGCCAAGTACGTATTTAACCATTTCTTAAAATATTAAAAGCAAAACCTGACTTTGGAGGTTGCCCTGATATTCACCGTTACGACACTGAAGGGAAGATAAATTAACCGACACTAAAATGACGAAGACATTATGTGAATTTCTGAGATTTTCTTGCATATTAGCGCATTTGTAAAACACTTTATTTCTGTAGCCAAACTTAAAGTTTCTTTAAAATATTTCATTCATAAAGCACAAAAATGAGGATTAGAATACTACTACATGTATAGTGAAAGGTAAAAGTACTCAAGAAGTATGATATTTCAGTAATATTAATTCTTTTTTTTTTAATTTCCCAATATCGTTCTTTTGAAGAATTCAACTAATATGAATTGAATGACATTGCATAAATTATTCCGGTTCCAAAACTATGCTTAATGTTTTTGAATTCTTAAAAAAAAAATGGTTGTGATAGCTTAGAGGTCAAGATCATGTGGAGTCGTGGCTGGAGAGTCGCGAATTCGAGTCATGGTGCCGCTGAAGACCCGTCGTGTAGAGGAGCCGATACACGTTAATTCTGTCGAGGCTCAATGTGCCCCCGTTGGTGTGGTAGTTAAGATAGAAGTGCCAGCTCGGGTGTCGTCCTCGTCACTTGATTGAAGTTCAAAATGACAAGAATCGTCACCAGTAGCCCTCACGTTGTTTTACAGTGCGGCGTTTTATATATAATATATCACTCCCTCTCGGAAAAATATTGTCTTTGATTTATAATATCGATTACGTATATTGTCGGCAAATTGAAGAATAGATTTAATACACACACAGGTATTTAAATGACACAATTTACCTCTCTTTAGTAAACCAATCAGTCTTTTAATGATGCTACATCGATTCTTTCTAAACTAACAGCTATTCTAGTACTCGAATAAGAAATGGCTGCGATATTAACACTAAGTAATACTTTATTTAAGTTCTTCAAGTGACTTTTTACTGCGATGTTTCTCAATTAGTTTCGACATCATCTCCCTCACATAAAATCGAACATACATTCAAAGCAAATCGAGGGGCTATCCCTATTCTTTGATCTCACTCCTTTTCCCTCTGTTCACATTCCATGAAAGTAGAACAGAATTTATTTATTTATTTTTTTTTTTTTGATATTTTATTAAAAGCCCCTTTTTGTTAAAAGGGGGAAAAAACATGTCCTTAACTCTTTGTTATGTACAAGTAATGAAAACTTAAGTTGCAATGGTTGCACGTATTGTATGCTAGCTAGTTTTCGAGTTACAAAATCGTCTTTTTTTATATTTTAAATAAATATAAACCATTTAAATAAATTGAATGTGTATATTAAGCAATGAAAAAAATATTTGTCTGAGAATTTGATCTTTTTGAATTCATAAAATAATACATTTTATGTACATTAATGAAACATTTGGAATAAAAAAAGATTGTTACATGAATTCATAATTCGGACAAATCATGTTCGTTATTCTTCTAGTTATAATCATGTACACTAACATAATCGAATTATTTTTTTCATGTTATTCTTACGTGTAAACTTGTTGCACTGTGAGAAAATTAAGAGAGATAATGTATTATTGTTTTTAAAACGACCACAAGAATTGCATGGGCCTTCTTTTCCAGTGATTTTCCGGATGAATAGATGAATAACTGAATTGAGGATAGATGGGAAGCAGGTATTAGTTTATGGAATTTCTTTGAAACTCGAAAAGAGAGAACGCGCTGTACATTTCCTGTGAATATAAGGATTAATGTAGGATTCTGGAGTAGATAATGATATATATGTTAAGAACATAATATTAATTTTAGTCACAAAAAAGTTCTTTCAGTCTCTATAGGGTGCAACAGAAAACACAAGAACTGTCGAATCATAAATTCAGCATTCTGAAAGAAAACGAACTAATTTGTTTTCATTACGCTACTCGTGTATGAAGTCTTTTTAGCGTAGTTTTGAAATCGTGCCAAATAAGATCTGGGTGCCAAATAGTTTCCAATCCCAGATGACGGCCTCTAGCACAATAAACTTGACATTAAAATAATTTAATAGAATGGCTTATTCTCCTGGCGAATAAATTTAATCACATGGATTTTAAAAGAAGCAAAAAAGGTAAATTAATCAAAAATGTACTTACTCTTTTTGTAGGAAACAGATCGAAAAAATACGAATACCAGGATTTTAAAATATAGAACATGAGGATTTAAGAATGGCTGGAAAAAAATGAAAGTTGAAAAAAGTGTAGGAAAAAATGAAAAAAAAAAAAAAAAACTACGGTGCTAGGAAAGTTTTGAATTCTTTACGAATTTTACAGAACGAAGGAAGTTTAAAAATTCATTAATCTATAGTGAAATTGAAACAAAGTAATTTTGCAATTAACTGTCAGCAAAAAAGGAATTATTCCGGACAGATATGCTTTTGTGGCCGCTCAATTGTGCGCCGTAAGATTCGTAGCAAAACATGGCCGTCAAATTTCTTATCCTGTTAGTCAACAATTTTCATTTCATTGGTTTACTTATCACATTTCATGACGGCCGAAATGAGCGAAATCTTAATCGAGAAACGAGAGAGAAAAAAATCAGAACTCTTAAGAAAAAGACAGAAAGTTTGAATTTGACGACAATCACACATTTGGTCTATAAAAATTGAAAGTGGAGCTCTCATATTCTTTTAAAAAAGATCCTGATACTCACCAATAATGCTCGAAATATTCATGTTCGAATAAACAACAGAAGACGAAAACTGCAATTTAGACAACGCAAAGTATAAAAATGGTTACATTTTTTTTAAAAACTCGAATTAAAATCGTCTGAAATTAATAACTTTTTTACCGACACAAAAATAAACCCCCAAGAATTAATTATACTCTACATATTGATGATGGCCACCAAAGTACCAAGCGTTAGGAATCAAGATCATCATATTGTAATGTTATCGACCCACTTGGCGAATATCAACATGGCTGGTATTGATATCAAATTAATGTCGAAAGAACTTCGAAATCATACATATAAAATATTAATAAAAACTGAAATACAAAAGAAAAATTTTCAGCTTTAATTTTAACTTATCGCCTGAGCTTTATTATAGCATTTTTTAATGTACGTTACTTAAATATCGTCTAAAAATTAAAATAGACTATTTCTATAAACTGCTTCTTGATTTTCTTAATCAAAATACATCTCTGGTTTCTCACAGACCGCCATTTGCTTCGTAATTTAAACTACTCATTCGGATTCGATTTCTTAAAATCCATCAGTACGCTTGAAAAAACAAAATCGTTGAATACTAGAATTTAATTTTGCATCTCAAAGCTTTTGAAATTATTCTCTCTACACCATCAATGTGTAGACTTCTTAAAATAAAAATTCTTATAGCACAAATTAATTTAATGGAATTGTTTGTGTGGTTTGTGAAATTTCCGATTGTGTGTTTGGTAATTGTGAAAATATATATAAATAGGAATTCTTTTATTCCTTGAGATTTCATTCTTATTGTTCGTTGGAATTTTTCAAATTTAATAACTTTAATTTTGTATCTGATTAATACATATTTCTTAAAAATAAATAAGTTTTCAACTTCAGCTCATAATAGTGTTCCGTTCCTTGGGTTAAATGGACATGATTCAATTGACAAAACTCTGTCAAAAAATCTCCTTATACATTTTTAATATCACAAAATTTGAAAGCTCTAAAAAAGCTTAGAGTTGCGATCATTTTTACTGTAGTATTTATTCGCACACATACCAACAGCAAATAAAAATTTAGACTAATTTATCCCAGGAAGAAAAAAATCACTAGTTTATTTTCATTACAAATGCTAAGGTTTTTTTTCCCTAATGTGCAAAATGTTTTGATATTTTTTACCTATTGTCATTAGGACATGAAACGAAAGTTGGCATGTATTTTTCACAATCAAAGCAATACTTGTCATTTTAAAAATAGTTGAAATTTAGAATTTATACATTGTTTAAGGAATTTTCTATAAGCATTCATAAAAAATATATATATTACGAATATCAATCACCTTTATCTAAAAACCCACGTTAACTTTTGTTACACACAATTTGACAAACTCGTAAAACAAATATCAGGTATATACATCTATTATTCCAGGATGAGTAGCATTTTTTTAAAAAAATCCCTTCATTAATTTTTAAAATTCTCTTTGAAAAACTAAACGATTAACTTTTCGTGGTACTTTAAGCACAAAAACTGTGTCTATTTTACAAAATGCATTTTCAAAGGAGACAAAAATATTTTTAAAAACCATTAAATGAAATATTTTGTTCTTATATAAATCGTACCATATATGTCCTCTTAAAATTCAATTGTGATTTCATTATATATAGTCAAGGGGAAGTTAAAAGTTTCATTTGATTTGTTGTTACTTTCTTGGAACATGCTATAATTCTACAGGTCCGAATGCAGAAATTTAAACAATAACAATTACTTTTTAATTACGTTTATTTAATACAAGAGAACACACTGTTTTTTTAAAAAGAATTCTATAAAGGATTCCAGATACATTTCTTATCGCGTTGACATTCAAAATATAATCTGACACGTGTATGTAATTAATTGAAGAACAAATTATCACAAAAGATTAAATAATACTCATTTTTTACAAAATTTAAAGGAAAGAAATGTATTTTTTCTTTAACTTATCCAAAATAGCAATGTATTTTTGTTATAAAGACTTTTCAGATTTATTTTTCCTTTAAAAATGATGATTACAAATTATAAATGAAAATAACTTTTAACATTTTATAAATATGTATAAATGTTTTATTTTTATACATATCATGCTATTACATTCATCTTAAATATTCAAACAATTTTAAATGTTACATCACATTCGTTAATACAAAACAAAAAGTTCACGTTATTTAATGAAGCGAATTATCCAAGCATTGTCCAAAAAATTCTTATAACACAGCTGTGGTAACTATATCTCTGTAAAGAAAGAATAAAATCAGATTTTCGGTTACTATACACACACAATACTTTCAAAAATATAGCTAAAAAACAACACATATACAAAGATTATGAATTGATTCATCGTTTGGGGTCTCACTTACTGTTGTCCACGGAAGTTTTCTTACTACTTATTTGTTTGAAAGAACATTTTCAACTATTCTTCAATTTAAAAATGTGGCCGCGGTAGCCGACACACGGTATAGGTATCGGACCGTGGCTTGCCTTGTCACGAGTTCGATCCCAGTACCACAAAAGACCCGCCGTGTAGGCCAGCGATGCACGTTAAATCTGTCGAGAGCTGAAACGTCCTCCCGTGGGTGTGGTGTGGTAGTTAGGATAGGGGGTGCCAGCTCAGGTGTCGTCCACGTCACTTGACCACGATTCAAAATGACGTGGTCCGTCGCCAAAAGCCCTCGTGTAGCTGAACAGTGCGACGTTAATATTCAATCAATCAATTCAATTTAAAAATAAGTACAGAAACAGTTTGAAAAGAGTAGAATCGGAATTGAGAAAATAGATTTTAAATATTACACCTGATGTAACATCACTTGTAAAAGAAATGCAGCAGCAGTCGTCTCATTAATTTTTAAAATTAATTGATAAATACATTTCTAATTTAATAATTAGTTGATTTTTAGATAATTGTAAGTTTTTTAATTAATTTTTAACTAAGTTAAATATATTTTTCATTCATTTGTAATATTTTTAATTAGATATTTACAGTTTCTTAAAAGAAAAGAAAGTGCTAAAAAGTATGTATAAGTACCAGAGGCTAACTGAATATTGACGTCACACTGTTCAGCTACACGAGGCCTCTTGGCGACGGATCTCGTCATTTTGAACCACGATCAAGTGACGGGGACGACACCTGAGCTGGCACCCCCTTCTCCTAACTACCACACCACACCAACGGGAGGACGTTTCAGCTCTCGACAGATTTAATGTGTACGGCGGGTCTTTAGTGGTACTGGGCTCGAACTTATGACATGCCTGCCATGATCCGATACCTTGACCACTGGGCTACCCGCAGCCCTCAAAGTACCAGAGGCAGTGTTAGGATAATTAGAGGATCTTTACATTATTGCCCTGCGTTGGGACTCAAAGAGGGGTGTTGAAAGCCTTGGGCGTCCACTTTGTCAGGCTGATACACAAAGGGCTTCCCATCGATCAAAAGTTTAAGAACCACCACTTTACGCTATATCAGGAATGGGCACTAAGTCGTACGCGATCGACCGATGTACCACCAATACATTTGAGGGAAACCGCCTTTACTGAGACCTAAGACCCCCGCATACTAAAAAAACATTTATGGAACACCGACATCAGCTAGAATGGAGCATTAGCTTTTGAGAAAAGATGCTAAGCAAATGATTCGACAAATGTGTGGACGACACATGTATAAGCACCTTCATTAGAAGCGCAAGATGGCAATTAACGCGTTCACTACTGCTGTCGGTGGAAGAGGCAATCACTGCGTTGTCGGCCGTAGGAATGAGTTTTTCCCCACGTCCCGAGGGATTGATTGAATATTAACGTCGCACTGTTCAGCTACACGAGGGACCACGTCATTTTGAACCATGGTCAAGTGACGTGGACGACACCTGAGCTGGCTCCCCCTTCGCCTAACTACCACACCAACGGGAGGACGTTTCAGCTCTCGACAGATTTAACGTGCACGGTGGGTCTTTAGTGGTACTGGGCTCTAACTCGTGACAAGGCAAGCCACGATCCGATACCTATACCACTCGGCTACCGAGGCCACCCCGAGTGAAGGGAAGAATGAAAGTTGAGGACCTGTGGTAGAACAAAATTGGCTGTTAAGACGTCATCCTACGGGTTTGGGCTCTCGTGTTGATGTCATGTCCTGAGACGGCGCAAGACTCGGCCGCGAACAATTTCAGATTCATTGGTTCACTTCTGTGCCATCCGTTTTTAGGGACGCTGACTGCGGTGCCGTAGGGCTTGGGTTCGAAGAAGGTGTGGATGTTTGTAAATGTAGAGTGCCTTCACGGCATGGGGGGACTCTAAATAGAGATCGAGCCGTAAATTCTTTCGTGAGGTGAGTGGAAGGGGATGAGAGGTGGAAGACCCCTGACACCCCCTTCCCTCAAAATTGGGGTGGAACCGAGCCAAATCGTACTATCACCTGCATGGTGCTCAAAACTAAGGCTAACGATAGGAGTAAAAATATAGCCCTTAGCGGCGATGAATTTCGTGGGCATTCATCAGATGTTACTGTCGATCAGATGGTATAAGCAACAACAAAACATGTATGCCCTCTGCTCGCTACATTGAATGCGTCCACGGTTTAGCAGTCGTTCCTACTTGTTTCAGTGTTCAACTTCACAATTTTGTGTTACCCGTGTTTTTTCAGCAAAAATAGTTTTCTGGCATATTTTTGTTCTCCCGTTGGTGTGGTAGTTAGCAGAGAAAGTTAGAGAGTTCAGGTGTCGTCCTCGTCGCTTGAACATGGTTGAAAATGACGAGGTCCGTCACCCAAAGCCCTCGTGTAGCTGTGACGTTAATATTCACTCACTCACTGGTATATTTTAAAAAGAGAAGTATATAATATCGAAAACAAGTGTTAAGAAAAGAAGACATACTATTTTAATACAAAATAGCCACACCTACGTCACGGAGTGTACCGTAACACCTGAAAAATAGTAGCCCGTCCCCTGTAAAAGTTCGCTTGCGCTATAGAGTTAATAGATGAATTGACCAAGTGATGTGACGACTGTCAACCCAGCAAACAAAGAGCCACTATAATATATCAGAAAATTCGATAGTAATAGGAAAAATTGAATAAGAAAATTGTGTAGTGTGCTTTTCTCAACTACTTCTTGAACATGAAGGCACCGAAATTGATAAAACTGCTAAAAGAAAACGAAAATCGCAACTTAGCAAAACAATCTCGAGAAGAATTTCTACCTCTGCACACATCTCCGTGGGGCTCGAAGCCCACAGGGCAAGAGCACACTTCTTCGCCCTCCACGACGTCGCATTTTCCCCCGAAACACGATCTCTCCACGCATCGGATTTCTGAAAAGATAGTACATAGATTGAAATTAGGAATACAAAAAGAGGAAACTATCGAAACAGAAATCGAAAAAACTCTAAATACGAAGTAAAGTTTTCTACTTTGACATTGGTTGTCTTTGAGCACGTAGTTATCCAAGCACGTACAGATTTCTTCTCCTTTGACGACGCGACAATGGCCTCCAAAACAGTTCTGCTCTTTGCACTGGGTTTCTATAGAAAGAAAATATATAAAAAATTGAGAAAACTAATTTAAATTTAAGGTATCCGACAATGGTCGGAACCATGATTTAAAAAAGCGCATAAATGGATAATATTTATGATATTTAGTGTCACTTAGATTAGAATTAAGAATATTTTTACAGTAAAAAATTATTTAAGTACAATATTTTGACAAAAAATGAACATAGAAGGACCCATTTTCAAAACATTCTCCTTTTATGAAAAATGCTTTTATTATAATAATATTTTGCCTGTACATATATCTTAGACCTCTGCACAGAGTCTGAACTAGAATGTTTGAAATATATAACTTAGAAGTATAGAATTATCCATATTTTACCGCAATAGAGGGGAGAAATTTTTAGAAAAAAACGCCGATAATTATTTCAATCAGTGGCTCTGAAAATAATGTGAATTTTCCAAAACTCCTAGCTCAAACTCTCTGGAGAAGCCTTTATTTTATATAAGCAAAATATCATTATTATATAGAAGCATTTTTATAAAAGGATAAACTTTTGTAAAAAGATTATTCTAAGTTAATTTTTTGCCAAAATAGTGTATTTAAATAATTTTTTTCTTTATAATGTCCTTATAAAACTATTTTATAAAACTAAATTAGTTTTCTCTGCAACTAAATTTTTTTCCTGGTGTATCGAAAACACTTCTAAATATTTCTTAAAAATCTGAAAATATGCAACTGAATTATTAAAACAGACATATATATTTATATATATAATGTTATCAGAAAACTGAGGAAAAATATAATTCCAGAAAAAACTTTTTGAAGTGAAACATTTGGGGCTCGAGAGTGAATGAGAAAATTGCCAAGTTTTGCGTAACAGTGTAAAAGCGAACGGAAGTAGTCTTCCCCCCATCTCCCCCGAATCGTCGCCATGGTAAGGAGAGAGCCATAGGAGAAAAAGGGGGAGCGGGGATACCACGTGACTTGTGTCATATCGGTGAAAAAGTTGGATAATTGCCCACGTCTCCGACTGGTCAACTTGCCCACCTTCCGATTAGGGGTCTTTTCCCCCAGACCCGGGAACATTATTAGTGGTCGTATCAGTTGCAGTGTGAGCATTACAGTGTAGACAAAATAGCTCTCCCAGCAAAAGCGTGCCTTTTTAAAATTTTCTTTAGATTGTTGTCTGGTTAATTTTTATTTCTTTAATTTTCATCTGCGTTGGATTATTATTAATTCTAGTCAGAATGCCTAAATCAAATGCACAAAGTGGAAAAGAGTTTCATGAAAGAAAGAAAAAAGAAAAACTAGCAGCAAGTTCAGTCGAAAATGTGACAAAAAAACAGAAAAGTAATGCAAATTCATCAAGTGCCAAATCTCGATCAGAGTAAATGAGAGAATATCAAGCACGAAAAAGAAAACATTGCAAAATACTCTCTTAATACCGAGTTTAAGGGATGTGGGAGAGAGAGAATGCTATTGAGACTCTTCTTATGACAGCACAGATTAATACGGACTTTGTGAACCACCCTGTATCGTCAACTACAGAACCCTCAATAAGTCTAGTGCGTGTTGAAACTGATGCATGTGAATCGATAATAAATTCTATTTTACGTAACAAAGGCTATGATTTCCATAAAAATGCGCGGCCACGTTAGCCTAGTGGTCAAAATATCAGATTGTGGCTGGCGTGTCATGAGTTCGAGCCGAGTACCACTTAAGACCCTCCGTGTAGGGCAGCGATGCACGTTAAATCTGTTGAAAGCTCAAACGTTCACCCGTTGGTGTGATGTGGTAGTTAGGAGAGGGGGGAGTGCCAGCTCAGATGACGTCCTCGTCACTTGACCATAAATCAAAATTACGAAGTCCGTCGCCAAAAGCCCTCGTGTAGCTGAACAGTGCGCCGGAAAAATTCACTCACCCATAAAAATGCTCACAAAGATTTTCAAAAGCTATTCGTTGATAATCCTTTCGGTCAAGGGTGTTCGATTTGTGATAGATTATGGTTTAGAGATGATTTGAGAACGCCTGTTGCTGAACAGAAAAATATTTTACTGGAAATTAATTTAGAAGACATTAAAGAATGTTACAATTGCCGACAAAGTTTAAGTAGGAAAAGTATACCAAATTTATCAAAATATAATAGTTTCGTATAGCCAGCATATCTTCCTACTTTGGATTTGGTATCAGAAAGACTCAATTCGCCACGAATACTTTTCATGCAAATTAGGCGATTGAGACGTGTCCACTGTCAGTTTGGAATATTCGAGCAAAGAACTTCTATCGCGTGGGGCTCCACGCACCATTTTTTCCTTTTGGCTGTTTCAACTCATTATCATTCTTTCAATTTCTAATTGGTGTCTTACCATTGCAGACATTCCCTGGGAACTGGTATCTTTTCAGTGCTACACCATATAGGTGGGATACGTATCAACACAAGTAATTTTGACACCTGGTTTCCTCCCCAGAGGGAGGCATCTGAGCTATGACGAGAAGCGAAACCTTTCTTAAGGAATTTTAATTTTGCCGAGAGCACCCAAGCCAAACAGGCACTCGAGGGATCTTTTACATGCCATTTAATCATACGAAATGGACGCAGTCGATTTTCTGCATCATGAAAATACCTCAACTTAAACCCTCACATTTGGACATACGAGGCCAGTGGCAAACCAACTACGCCACCCAGCCAGCAATTCATTATCATTGATCAGTGAGTGATTAATGACACCAAATTCTGAAGAGCACAAAGAGTAGGTGTGAGACCTTCCTTTTTTTGAACTAAGATTAAGTGACGAGAAAGACACGGACCGGGCACCCCGTGCGAACGTGAAAACTTTGAACCTCCCAACAAATTTAACGTGCATCCCTCTCTCTATACGTCTGGTGTATTGTGACGGCAGGTCTCGAGCCCACAGTTGGACGTACCGGCCATGCGTTCACGACCATCAATGCTATCGTGGCCATCGAAATGGCCGGTAAAAAGCTTTAACTGCAGAAAACTGGTCATAAACGATTTGGGGATCAAGGAAATCAAAACTATTTGGATAATCAGATATACATAAATATATTTCGCATGTAACTTTTAAGAGAAAAACTAGTTTTTATTTTTAAAAAATCGGAGGAATATTACCCGTATTTTAGAGAGAGAATATATGACGCCGCACACATATATAACTGGTGCTTAAAATTCAATTCATAAATTATAATAAAAACGATTTAGAGTTATAATAAATACTATTTGTCATATAAATAGGATCAACAGATTAATGATATAATCCGAAGGATTGCGATAAGACTAAATTAGTTATTTTAAAATATGTTTCAGAGTCTTAGGAAATCGCAACAAATAAAGGATCATTATTTACTTTGGAATACACAGGAATCTAAATTCTCTTTCTATGATTCTAAATTTATTCAAAGTGCATACTTAAATCTTTTTCTCTGAATACTATATATTAGTTTAAAATTACATTTTTTTTTTCAATGAAGATATTTAAAAAAAAATTGTGGCTAAAAAATGCAGAATAGCCCACTGGTTAGTGCAATTTATTTTATTATTATTTTTTTCCCCGAGATTCATAAGTGTTCCAGTTGTGGAAACCGAGCCGATTTCAGTGCTATAAAGGAGAGATTATATCGGAACATTATCGCGCATGCCCAGTACGTTTTTACAAGTTTTGTAGAATTGGTTCTGTAGTTGCCAGCATTTATTTTATTATTTTTGTAATGTTATTTTTCTTGCAATTAAATTTTTTTTATAATTTGTTAATTTTTATTAATTGTTATGTATATTATTATTATTTTCGATATGTAAATTAATTTTTATCGGTATATATTATGGCGGTATCCCTACTAATTTTAGACGATTTTAATTCGATTTTTTCAAAAACTTAAACATTTCCATGATTACCGTTGTCGTTTCGTAGCATTTCTGCGTCTACTTTTTCTTTGAGCATTTTGTGGAACATTTGACATATTGTCTTTTGGCTTCGTTCTTCAGGTGTGGCAATGGCGTAACGTGCACCACTGCATGTTAATCTATGTTATGTAATCCTTTCTGGCTTGAGGCCCCAAACCCTGACTTTTCAGGAAGGAGGGCTCCTATTCTCCATTACTCCACTGGGGGGTGGATACGTTTCTTCAAGGTAAATTTCTTTTTCTTTACATAAATTTTTACAGATGTTCACAATGGCCTCCAATGATATTACTATTGTTGAAAATGTGAATGAATGTATATTGAAGTATTCTGTGAAAAGTTTTTTGCGATGTTGTCTGCGTTAGGAAACAAAGCTGTGTTAGAATGGTGTATGAAAGAGGGTGTAATTGAATCGTGATGTGCACGTTCGAACTATGGAAAAGCATGAAATTGACACAAAGGAAGGATCAAGAGGCAGTAAATGGTGGCTTTAAAAATAGTATATCTTAATTTTTCAGTTTTTTTAATTAATTAATTAAGTTTAATTAAGTTTCTTTAATTAATTTTTCAGTGAAGATTTTAAATTTTAAAATGTACTTTAAGTTTGCAAAATTTTTCAATTTTTAAAAAAATGTAATGCTTTTTTGTAATTATTTCACTTTTACGCCAACTTGAATGTCACGCGTTACGTCTTCTGGAGAGGTTGCAACTCCAGAGGACAACACGCGAGAGCGCTCCAAGTGGAGGATTTTTTAAAATCACGCCAATCACACACACAGTGGGTAATTGTGTACTTTCAGCATTGTTTTCTTTAAAACCATCGACATAAAGTGACATCTATAAAATGTTCTAGCTCTGCTTAACAGCAATCTAGCCCGGCGATACTCAACCTTAATCTTTTTAAATGGCTCGGACAGTGCTCATTGCTCTGAAAAATTCTCGTATTTAAGAACAATGTATAAAAAAATTTGGTGTTAAGAAATCAAATATATCAACTTCGCTTTGTTGTCGATGTCGTACGAGTGGGAATTGATATTTTTTTCTGTTTGTAACGGTTACGGTGAGTGATAACAGACAGCAGTGGAGTAGCAACCTTTTTAAGGATGGAACTAATTTTAAACTATCTTTCATATCTTACAAGAGAAAAATGTTCGAAGAAAATATATCGTTTTAAGACGATTGGAAGGTTGACTATTTTGTAGTGACATGGATCAATAATTATTTGATTTGTCACGAAAGTGCTGTGTTTAAAAAAATACCAATAAACACAGGAATCATTGAATGACATTTTTAATCGAAGATTTCTTTCAAGATGTAATAAATAGGCTTTCTTGAATAATTTTTGCAACAGCAACAAAAACTTTTGTCAGTGATAATGTCACAGAGGTAACAAAAAAATTTTACGAAGTTTGTTACATTATTCGTAATTTATTGATGCAGAAATTGTGAAGAAGTGTTTCTTAAATGCTTCTAATTCAGTGTTAGTGACCAAAATAAAAAATCATAATTAAAACATGCAAGACAAGGTTTAAAATATTTTGATCAA
>BMAV01001028.1:137015-147553 GCA_019973955.1 Trichonephila inaurata madagascariensis
ATAAATCCACTTCTAAGTGATATATTTCAAACATTCTAGTTCAGCCTTTGTACATGGGTCTGAGCTATATTCAGGCAAAATATTATTATAGAAGCATTTTTCATGAAAGGGGAATGTTTTGAAAACGGGTCATTCTATGTTCATTTTTTGTCAAAATATTCTACTTAAATAATTTTTTATTATAATACTATTCTTGAAACAATTTTATATACGTTTTCTAATTTAAGTAACACTAAATATTATAAATATTATCAATTTATACGCTTTTGCAAAATCACGGTTCCGAATGTAGTCGGGTACCTTAAGAGGGATCTGCATCCTTCCAAGCATATCTCAAATTCTTTGTGTGCGAATAAAAACTCACTTCTAGCAGTTTCAAAACAAGATCGAAATTCGACTTTAGAATTCAATCGAAACAAAAGTTTAGGTAGTCGAAGAGATTATCAGGGTCATAAAAATCATTTGTGCGAAGCAACGACGAGTGTCAAGTTCTGCAAATCACTTTTATTTGCTTAAGGGGGAAGAAAAGCGTATCAACTGTAATGCGAGATAATACTTGATAAATGCTTTCGAAACTAATTTATCTCTCAGAACAAAAGGAGTACTTAAATAACTATGTTTTAAGACAAAGTTTAATAAATTTTGTTTAGTAAAAGTTTCAATGGGGGCGAAACATTTTTTTCCCGCCGATTGCTACAACATTCTCGGGGCTTATCTACGAGAGATGCAACTTAATCCTCGAAATCTTTTGTTTACTTTTTATCGCCGCTCTGGCAGATTTCATCTTTTTTCCCATTTTTATTTAGTCTCTCAAAGAATATCAAAAAGGAATAGATAAAGAGAAAATGTTCAATCGAAGGTAAATACTTTCCGCAGATAAGAACTAGAACAACCTGAAAGTTTGTATCGTTCAGTTTTTATCTTATCCGAAAGCGGCGCGTGTGGGTGGCGCATTACTTAAAATTTATCAATTACTCATTACAGTGAGATTCTATTGGGAGCTCTCTCCGCTATCCCTATACAGTTTAAACCGGCGTTTCTTAAACTGTAGGGGGCATGGCAACTCTACAAGGGGGCCGCGGGCATATTGAAAAGTCAAAAACAAAAGATTATTTTAAAAAATTATTAATTTACTGAAAGTAAACAAACAACACACATTCTGACATAATTAAAAATAAAATACACATTTACACTGATATATTACATTTATAAATGTATGAGTGCTAACACAATGTATTTTATAATTTAACAATACTAAGTTAAGGACAAGTTTAATAATTACCAGTGACCCCATGGGATTATCACATATAAAATTACATAAAAAAAATTAACACTTCTCTTAATCATTTATATGGTTTATAACAAATCCCTTAACTGCCGATAAAAAGTTACTTGATTCGCTTTCCACTGCCAACCGTTTTCGACGTAGGTGCGCCTATCTGATATATTGGGGGAGGAATGAAGAAGCAAAAAAAATAATCTGAAATAATTAAATTTTTTGCAAAAATTGTAACGGTCTTTTTGTTGCATTCCAAAGCCTTCGGAATAGTTTTTTGAGAATAGCAGTGCACAGAAAAGATCATAAGACCTCGGAAAGACGTATATATACGTGCTGGAAAATTAACGTTTTGATCGCCAGTGGCACTTAAGAGGTTAAAGTCGTATCGTAGTCTTAGCATCAAAATATAGTATTATTGAATTCAATACATTGCTATTATATGAGGGGGGGGGGCGATGAAAATCAGGATTAAAAATACTGGGTCACGAATATTGAAACTTTGAGAAGCACTGGTTTAAACCCCTAAGAGAGAAGGGAGAGGAGGTTATCAATTTTCGAATTTCGGTCTTGAATGTGAAAGGAGATTTCTGAAAATCTGCTTCAACAGATGAACAAAAACGGGTGGGAATATTTTACTTGTGAGGAAACATTCTTAGTGTGTATTCGAATTATTTGATGCAATCATCAAACATTTGGGACTTTCTCCATTTTTATCATTTAGGAATAAAAGTGGCATAGGTTAGAATGGCTTAAAGGAAAGGCGAACCGTGGTTTTGAAATAGGGTATAAAATAATAATTTTTTATTTTATATTTAGTGTCAGTCAAATTAGAATAGACATATAAAAATGTTTTGCGAATGTTTTCGAAAGAACTAATTATTTAAATGAAATTTTGGGCAAAGAATGAAGAAAGAATGTAATTTTTTCAAAACAATCTCCTTTTGAGAAAAATGCTTTTAGAAATATAAAATTATACGTATATTTCGCTAGAACCTCAATACAAGGGTTTAGAATTAAAAGTTTTGAAATATATATTTTAGAAGTGTGTTTATTGTCGTTTTATTATACTGCTGACCACACAAAATGCAACACCCTGAAGGAAGCATGTAAACCAAGTGAAATTTACATCATGCGCTGGTGCACGGGTGACCATAGCACCACCCGCAAGCGCTATATAAGGGGAGAACAGGTTGGCGATTTGAAGTAAGGGCAATTGCTTTATCGTGAGTTTTTTTTCTGTGTAGCTGTTTAAATATGCCTCATGGAAGACATCGAGCGTCTTTTGGCCAAGTTTCTGAATTCGACCCAGGAAAAATAGGAGAGAATAGGGATTGGGATTCTCCTTCAGAGAAATCGGTCAACGTGTAGGGCGAAACCAAGCAACCGTGATGCAGATCTGCCATCGCTGGATGCAGGAGGAAACGACGGACTGATGGGGCCGATCGCCCCCACCTCGTTGCACCACTGCCCGGGATGACAAACGGATTGTGTGCATGGCAGAGATGGAGGGATTGGGTTCAAATCCCGGATAAGGCATGGAGGTCTGCAAATGTATAGTGCCTGTGTGGCATTGGGGGGGAGGGGGGCTCTAAATAGCCGTCGAGCCGCAAGTCCTCTCGTGATGTTGGTGGAAGGGAAAGAGAAGCGGGAGGCTTTCAACCACCAAACGGATATTCTTCCTCAAAATTAGGGTGGAACCGAGCCAAATCGTATTGTCACCTGTGTGGTGCTCGAAGCTTAGGCTAACTGCGGGCGTACATCTAGCCCTTTGCAACGATGAACTTCGTGGGCTTCGATCTGATATCGTCAATGGGTTGACATTAAAAAAATACAGCAACAATTTAGATTGAGACGAAACCTGTTGGTGACAAAAAATATTTGGCTCCAAAAGTAGCGATAAGTTTTCCAAAATTGAAATTACCATTTTTGGTAACTATTGACATTATAACAGCGTGAAATTTAATCCCCGTTAGACAGGTAGCATTAGCAACAATAACATCTTTACTCTTAAAACTCATTGATGTACACAAATAAGAATATAGAATAATTTCACATTAATTGTAAAACGTGCAAACAAATCTCACTTATTTCACAGTATCTTCCTGTAAAGGGGTTGTCACAGATGCATTGAAAGTCTTCTCCTTGAGTCACGCAGTGGCCATGTACGCAGGGACTGGGCTCGCATGGGTGGAGATCTACAAAGTGTAAAAGCAGAATGAGTAAAGTAAAAAAAAAAATTAAGTTATACCGTAGAATGGTAGGACATTAATATTTTGAAAAAAGGTACACTGAAGAAAATGGTAAGATATTAACACATTATAGAACAAAGAATGATGATAAATTAGATTGCCATTTCTGTACTCTGACCGGTTGTTTTTAACGATGTATTCAGAAACAATACGATGGCTATTGACGACGGTCGTCAGTGATCAAAACTAGATGGTCAAGTGATCAAAACTAGACTTTAGCTAATACACTCTTCTTTTAACATTCTGGACTTGATTTTGAATCCCGATTTGTGTTCATTAGCCCGATACATGATTTTGTGAATGGAAACAGAGATGGAATATAAGAATAGACAGAAAGCATTGGCCATAAGTTCGCGACCGTAACCCCCTTCCCCTCTCGGCTACCCTCTATCCCTACATCGATTTAGAGTGTACCAACACCTATTACTCTGTACCTATAATTGAATCTGGATTAGAATTCATAATACACCCCTATGAGACCTTTCGATATTACATCACTTTAATAATCTACTGCAGTGCTTCTCAAACTTTCCATGTTTGTGACCCAATATTCAATCATAATTTGCATCGCGCCCCCCTCCATACAATAACGATGTATAAAATTCAATATGACGTTAAACTTACAATACGACTTTAACCCCTGAAGTCCCCTAGACGTATATAAACGTCTCACTCAGCCAGTGTATTAATTTCCTCAGACGTATAAATACGTCCTTCCGAAATACTACCTTTTCTGTGAACTGCTATCCATAAAATTATTCCGATTGTTCAGTACTGATACATTTATAAGTGCATTATAGTGTAAACGAGTATTTTATTTTTTATTATGTCAGAATGTATTTGTTTGCTTACCTTCAATAAGTTAATAATTATTTTAAATAAACTTTTGTTTTTGATTTTTCAATAGGCTCGCTTTCCCCCTCATAGGGTTATCACGCCCCCTGGGGCGCACACCCCAAAGTTTGAGAAACACTGATCTACTGTCTCAAAAAACAGCTGCATTTAAAAGGGCGCACCATTATTCACAAACAGAACTATATATTATAAAAATATATAAACTCAGTGAGGGCTTACTGTGTCCTTCTCAGTTTTCCTCATCTTGGGCTCTGAGCTGCATTAGCAGATGTTCTGATCAGGGGGTCAATCTGACGCAGTGTTTAGTCCCCAAACAAGCATCGACTCACTAAAGGGAGGAAAACCCCGGGCTGAGCAAGGTTGACAGTCTTTCATCCCTTCAAAGGGTCAATAAGAGAGTACTAAGCTTGCTTGGGAACTTAACACCAGGGTTTTCACGTCAAACTGGTCACTTGACCGAAACATCTGTTCATGCACCTCAGGGCCCAAGGTCACGTATACTGATATGGGCACAGTAGGCTTTGATCCTCATGGGCTGTTGTGCCCCTGAGTTAAGATAAAGGGAGGAAAGGCTGAGTCAACCTTGTACAGCCCGGGAATAGAACCCCGGACCTGGGGTGTGGAAAAGCGATTGCCTACCACTAGGTCACTGGGCTTCACAAAAAAAAGTTATATAACAAAATAGTTATAAACAAATCATGTGTACGATTTTGAAAATGTTTCAGAACTGTTTTAACGATCAAGAACTCGGATGAAAACAAACTAAACTTTTTAGATGTTGAGTCAGTTTTCATTGAGATTCTTACGAAAAATTTAGATTCTATACATATACTATTTTAAAAATGCGATATTAAGGTTGAATACTTTGATTCTTATTTATAGTGATAAGAATTTCGATGGAATGTAGGAAAACAGATGCATTCCAGGAGGGAAAACGAATGAAAGTTTTATTAACGTCGCACCAAAAACAACACGAGGGCTATTGGCTACGGAGACCCTAATTTTGAAACGGTCAATGAACGACTGGCACCCCACTCTCTTAACTTCTACACCACGCCATTATGATGACTTTGGGACACGTCAAATTCAACATTTTTCAGCGCCTCTACACGGTGGGTCTTCAGTGGCACTAGGACTCAAATTCATGATACGCCGGACATGAACTCGTGACTATAACCACCAGGTCACCATGGAGTCGTTATGTCAATTCTATAGAAATTACTTTCTTTCTCACTCCTAGACTAAAGTATTGTTACGAATTTTGTGTAATGAATGCTTAAAATCATGTCACTAATTAATACCTGGATGTGTAATACGTTGATATTACCTTCTTCTGTATTTATTTTAGGCTAAAATTGTGTTATTCGCAAGCAACATCGTTCTTTACATGATAATGGCAATTCAATGGAAACTTAGCGAAATGTTGGCGATAAAGCCAAGTTGGCCTCTTTTTTGGCGACCATTTCTGTGAGTTGGCAACCCTATTGATGCTTCTGGAATTTACTGAAATAATATATTTTAATATCATGATCTATGATGTAAGCAGACCTTTTCTCGAAAGATACGTACGGCTGAAAAAAAGAAAGTCGCTCGAAGTTAGTATTTTCTTGACCGTTGAAAAATTAACCAGTGATTAGTTCGGCTGTTGAATACATGGAGCGATTGCTTGCTAATACATTACATATTTGTTTTTCTAGGCACTGATAGTTGTGTCTGAGTGCTGTAGAAGGTGTGAAGACCTTCCGGTATTTATTTTCCAAATTTTACTGTTGTACCCTGCTTTTCTGAGGATTGTTTTTAGACAATACATTTTCCTCTGTTCTGAAAGTGTTTTGCTTTTTGAGAATGATAGCTTAAAATCCTCGAACTCCAATATACCGAACAGTATCGAGTTGAATCCAATAAAATACATTCGAAGGAGTAACAAGTATATATAAAAAAAATTAAGTCAATTCTTACTTAACAAACAAATCAACAAAGAAAAATTTTATTTTAGCTACTTTTTATTCAATAGTTACAATTAATATAAATATGTATATACATAGGACAGAATCACAACATTAAATGGTCATTTATTTTTATTCATTATCATTATTGTCAACCAAAACAATCGTGTATAGAAAATTTCAGTTCAACTGAATGCTTTAAAACGTGAAAAAAAAATTCTTTTAAAGTTTTGACCTAAGTCGCGCTAAAATTGAAACCAACGTGGCTGCATCTGTAATTCTTTAAATAATTAGTTTCAGTCCATTAATTATAATTAAATTATCGTATTTTTACCCAAAACGATAGTGTATAGAAAATTTCAGCTCAAATGAGTGCTTTAAAATGAGAGATAAAAAAAACCTTTTCAAGTTTTGACACAAGTCGTCAAAAGGGTCGCTAAGTCGCCAACGTGACTGTATTTGTAATTCTTTAAATAATTAGTTTTAATCCATTCATTTTTATGAAATATAATTAAATTATTGTATTGTCATCCTAAATAATCATGTATATAAAATTTCAGCTCAATGAAACGCTTTAAAATAAATGTATTTTATTGACGATTGAAAATTCCACCAAAATAAATCTATAGAGAGTGTGAGCTAATAGTAGCAATTGAAAAGTAATTAAAGTTTTTGTGGTATTTATTATATTTATCTTGTAAACAGTAGCAGCTGCTACAACCGAGTACTTGTGACCGGGCACGAGTCCGAGTTCCAGCCGTTGAGCCTCTGAAGACCCACCATGTAGGGGGCGGATGCATGTTAAATTTGTCAAGCTCGAAGTCCTCCTATTGACGCGGTGGTGTAGTTTGGAAAAAGAGTGCCAACTCACACACACACAGGTGTCATCCTCGTCACACTCCCACCGGTTCAAAATTGCGAGTTCTGTCACCAATAGCCCTCGTGTTGCTTTATAATGTGACGTTGACAAAGCAATCAATCAATCAATCTGGAAACAATTATAAATATTACTCTAATTCTTGAAAAGCCTCTGGCGAATCCTTTAAAATAGACATAAAACTGTCAAAAATCGGAGAAAAAAAAGAGAACTACTGCAGAGAAACTTTTTACTCTTTGAGGCCCTTTTTGTTGCATTGAAATCCATACACTAGCTTAGATTTGACAGAAAAATAGATTTTCTTACGGGATTAATGGGGAAATCATGAATTCGAAATGACCCATGGACGGGAATCTTAATCGATGTCTTAGTACTGGTTATTTTCACCATTTCTTTCCTCGATATTTCCCAACGCTGTGGGTCGCGTTTAAATCAAAAAAATTATTTCTTTTTTCGGTACAACCAAACCAAGCCCAGTCCATCGGGCTAAGAAACAACAGATGAATCTTCTTTCCTTTGTATAAAAATCAATTCAGCGCCTTCGCGCTCAAAAAGCCAAGGAACTATCTTATCACTGTCCGTCTCGTTCAAAATCCAAAAGGCTTCTGCCTCACAAAATAGCAACCTCCCCCGCAGGTGCGGAGAACGGTGTCAAACTCTCGAAGAGTCTACCTCCGACAGCAGCTTGACCAGTGTTTCTCAAACTGGGGGGCACATACCCTGGGAGGGCGCGAGCATATTGAAAATAAAAGGTTTAAAAAAATAATTTTTTGGAATGAAGTAAAACAAAATGCTTTCTGACTTAATATAAAAAATACACATTTACACTATAATTTATATATATCATCTGGTGATCATCAAAAATAAAAGATTCCACTTCAAACGCTCATTAGTTTTCTTTTATCCTATAACCAAATAAAAGAAAGACATTTTGTTTGCTTTGCTGTAATCCCACGATGAGAGATTTTTTTATTACGTTTCTTTTAACCCCTAAAATACTACTTTTGATTATCATATATTTGACCTTCAAACTTACTGGTATGTTTCACTCCGTCACTTTTTCTTTTAGGAAAGTTGTAAATAATATTTTCTGTTGTTTCTTTCTCCATGTGAATGATTTTTATGATATATGGATAAGCATATTGAGCACTTTGAAGGATTATTTGACCAAGATGTATTTTTTATGTGTATTCTGAAACATATAATGCAAATTGAAAAACGTTTTACACAATTATTTTTTAGAACTGACATTGATATTTTTAATTAAATACACTTTTAGCATGGAAGCGGTCGCATGAGGCGCTGAGTCAACCAAGGATCACGAAATCGTTAATTCTGGGAAAACTGTTGATTCGTTAACAGTGACCTTGACAGTATCCTCCTATTAGACATTCTTATAATGGGAACTAAAATAAATTTGTCACAAATATGCCTCTTTTTTGAGAGTGGCAAACGTTTTATTACAATCAAGGAACTTGTTTTGATCGAGTTCCCTGTGCAACCGCTTTTGTTCAAAAATATTTTCTATTAACATGCTACACTTTCCCCTATGAACAACTTGTGGTTTTAATTGCTTTGTTGTACGACTTATTATGGTTTATTAATATAAATGAGCACCTGTGATCTCTATTGAAGGAAGTTGAAACTGATCAAACAATTGAAGAACCTGCTGAAATAATGCATATTAATCAAGATAGCGAAAGTAAATATGAGAAAAGTGATAGACATGAAACGTTTGAGTTGAATTGAAATTTTCAAATGCTGCTTAAAGAACTCTATGAAGAAAACTATGAAGCCATAAATGTAGCACTTCACCTTGTCAAAAAGACACAAAGAAGAAAAAGTTCAAAATGATATTTGTAGATCATCAAACGACAGCGAAACTACAATAATGTGAACAAAATATGACAGTTTTGAGTGGAAAAAAAACGTGCCTGTATTGTTAGCAAAAAGTGTCTGCGATTTATGTCCTTTATTAAGGTCACGAACATTTGGAACATTTTCTTTAGTTTTATTGGATATTTTCTCAAATTATCAGACAAAAATTGAAAAGTCCTTGAAAGTAGGTAAGTATATTTTCTCTTAATTAAATTATTCACTGGAGTTGTGATTTTTATCGTGTATAGTATAAAAATAATTATAAAATATATTATAGTTTAAAAACAAACTAAAATTTGCACTTTTATAGTGAATCGAACTAAAAAATAAAAAAATAAAAATATATATTACTTAAAAGTAACATATATAAACTTTAATACTTATCTTCTTAATTTGTACGGTTTATAATTATGATTAGCGCCAAAGTGCATTATATTATTGCATTCAATACATTATTATTTGGGGGGGGGGGGGCCGCGAAAAAAATTATATGTTTGAAAATTGGGTCGCCAGTAGTGAAAGTTTGAGAACCACTGAGCTAGACTCTACAGTAGTCAAATAGCAAATCTCTAACAATTGTAAAGGGTCTCAGGGGTGTTGACTTTGTCTCGAGGGGTGAAAATTTAAACAATTTTCAAACAGGTATAAATTTTTTAAAATTTAAATTAAATAATTCGAATCTTTTACACGTTATTTGCAAAGGATTATGGCTTCAATAACGTACAAAATATTTGAAATAGAATCATAATTTTAAAAATTATAAGCTTATGAAAATATGTAATAAATATTAAATAATTTTTGAATTGCGCACGCTATTTTCTAAAATAGTAACCTCTGATGTATAAAACTTTATAGAATTATAAAATGTATCATACTCTTTAAACCCTACATCATTTAAGAATAATATATCTTTTGTGTATTTCAAAACATTTGAAAAATATTGAAATTTTTTGAAAAAATTTTGAAAATGTAATTTTTTTATTTTTTAAAAAAATATAGTTTGTTATTCTACTAATATAAAATTACTGCAGTGTAATAAGGGGATACATTTATTTTTAAAATCAACTTATAGGTAGTAATTAAAGCTACTATTTTAGAAAATAGCATGCGCAACGTAAAACTTAACAAATATTCCTTATAGAAATTTTCTTATTTTCCTATGCTTATAATTTTTAAAATTATGATTATATTTTAAACTTTTCTGAAGCCCCATTCCTTTATAAATAATGTGTAAAAGATTCGAGTTATTTAATTTTAATTTCAAAGAGTTTTATATATTTGAATATTGTTTATATTTTCAGCCCTGTAGAGAAAGTTAACACCCCTGAGACCGCTTACAGTTGCGCCTTATATGAAATTAAGGGGACACAGTACGATTCAATTGACCAAAATCGGTCGAAAAATCAAATTTAATTTTTTTAACCTAAATTTTTCTTTATATACTTTTCTATAAC
>BMAV01001028.1:148111-183582 GCA_019973955.1 Trichonephila inaurata madagascariensis
AGCAATCCATAAAGAGGCTTTGGAAAAAAACTAAATCATTATTTATTTAATGAAATTATCACATGAGGGGCTCAATATGCGAACCACCAGAAGCAACCACGTGCTGAAAACGGAAAACAGCATGGTCCACCGTCGCATTTAAAATCATCACGTGTCTCTTTATGCTAGATTTCAATTCAGCAACAAAAGCATGTCGTTCTTTATAATCCATATCTTTCAGATGTCCCCACAGATAAAAATCGCAAAGATTAATGTCCGGTGAACGTGGGGGGCCCAAGGGTTTTCGAAATCTCTGCTTATGACTTGGTTCACACCAAAGGTATCACGTAGCAATTTTTTAATAGGTTTAGCGATGTGAGACGAGGTGCTCCGCCCTGCATAAATATCGTGGGTTCTAAACAATGTCTCTCCTACAATGCTGGAATCAATTGTTCTATCAACATCACCCCATAGCTAGTCCCTGTAACACTACAGCGTTTGGGACCACTTGGAGTTGGGGTCTCAAAGAAATATGGGCCCACAAGAAAATCACATTCCACATAATTGTTGAATAATTGCTACCATTCTGATAGAATATCTTCACTAACAATGTGGGTTACTTCTTATTCAGAATCATGATTGGCAATTACTCAATATGGTCTTGTTTTTGCATTGTTCGATGGGCTTAAAATTTGCATATATGCCGTCGATAAGCATTGAAAACACAGCACAGCCCTATCTATCGGGTGAAAATGGTGATTTTTTTTTGCATATTTGATTTGCTCATATTCTGAAATGTGTAGGTACCAAATTTCACTGGAATATTCCCGGTAGTTTTCTCTCCAGCACCCCTTGAACACTTGCAGTTTAATTATGGCCACCCTGTGCATATATATGTTTATATGAAGTATTGTAGTAGCATTGGCCGGTGTTGGTTTGCTGTCACATCTGATTTATTAATGACGTCTTCAGAATTGAGTTTTATCTTTTATTTTGAAGCATACATAGCGTAACTGGTCAATCACTTTATATATTGACATCTATTTGTTAAAAAACATAAGCAGACACATATAACAGAAGCGACATCTTGACGGACACAACACAAACACAATGAGCTGCAGTTGTTTACATTCTTACATGATGAAGGCAAGCAGACAAAGAGATCGATTACACAAGATTTTTGCTTTTATATTAGCAGTGCAAGCGCGTGATTATTACTTAATAGTAGTTCTGATTGGATAGAATGGGTGGGTTGATTGATTGATTGATTGAATATTAACGTCGCACTGTTCAGCTACACGAGGGCTTTTGGCGACGGACCACGTAATTTTGAACCATGGTCAAGTGACGTGGACGACACCTGAGCTGGCACCCCCTCTCCTAACTACCACACCACACCAACGGGAGGACGTTTCAGCTCTCGACAGATGTAGCGTGCATCGCTGCCCTACACGTCGGGTCTTCAGTGGTACTGGGCTCGAACTCATGACATGTCTGCCATGGTCCGATACCTTAACCACTGGACTACCGCAGCCCTTAGAATGGGTGGGACAGGGATTTCAGACTAGTGATTACGATTACAATGTTATTTTTAAACTAAAGAAATAAAGTTTGTTTAAATATTAGTACAAAGAGTTAAAAAAAAAAAAAAGGATACTAGAAGGAATTATTACATATATATACAGGATGGCCAGGGTATATATATATAGATATAGATATATATACATGCGATAAGGATGACGTGGCCATCATAGCCCAGTGGTTATGGTCAAGGACATGTGGCTTTCGTGTCGTTAGTTTGAGCCCAAGTACCACTGAAGACCCGCCGTATTGAGCGGCTGATGAACATTGCATCTGCAGAGGCTTAATGTTCTCCTATTGGAGTGCTGTGGAAGTTTGGAGAAGGGTACCAGTTCAGTTGTAGTCCTCGTCACCTGACCATAGTCCAGAATTAAGAGGTCCGTCGGCAGTAGCGTTCGTGTTGCTTTACAGTACGACGTTAATAAACACTCACTCCTGCAATAATAATGACAAAAAACTAGGTATTTTTCTTTATGTTCCAAAATATTCTTCGATTAAATCATAGTAATGTTTTACGTATTATAAAATACAAGAAAATTTATTTTTACAGCTATTCTAGAAAACAATTTTTTTTTTTTGTAAAATGTGCCTTGCATTTAAGATGAATTGAACTAAAAGGAAAAGTTAATGATGTTAAAACATAAGTTTTTCATAATTCGTCCTTCATTTCATCTTATTTTATTCATATTTTTTCTCATTTCGGTAATTAATCTCTTCAAAATTAAATGGAATGACAAGTTTCTCGATCAAGTGTATTCCGAATTTTAAACCAAGGACATCGAGTTCTGTAGGCTTAATTTTAGATTTGACCTTGAATCTTCATCCCAGATCTGTAACGCACACAAGTAGCGCTACAAAATACATAAACTTGAGCTCTACAATACATGTACACATACATACATAAAATTACAAATGCAAATGTTCTATTATTTTTTACTCCAACATGAAAAGAATGAACATACTTGAATTCCATACTAACCTACGCAAAACTTAAATAAAACATTCAAACGTTTAATTTTGGAACATTAATCATGAATCAGTCCGCCCCTTTTGGAATAACAAAATATAATCTTAAGAATTTATTGAAATTCCTCTCGCAAAGAAAAGAAAATCCTGAATGTTACTTACTGGTAGACAAGAAATTTGATTTTGACAGAAGAAAACAAATTTTTGCGTTATTTCAAATTAATGATCTCACGATAATAGGTATAATATTTATAAAAAGTGCGGTAGCCAAGTGAGTGCGAGATTTTATAAATATAGCCAAGAGAGTGCGAGAACACGTGACAAGTGTTTCTTCTTTTGAGTCGTGGGCTCGAATCCTGCTGCACTAAAAACTTGCTGTGTAGAGACACTGACTCATGTTATATCCATCAAGGCTTAAAGTTTTCTCATTGAAGCTGGAAAATTTGGAGAGTGGGGTTCCTGTTCAAGTGATGTCCCCTTCACTTGAACGAGACTCAAATTTACGAGCTGCCCATTCGGTATAATGGTTAGTGAAGCTGGCTGCTATGCCGCAGGTCCTGGGTTCGAATCCCGGAGAAGGCATGGATGTTTGTAAATGTACAGTGCCTTTGCGGCATGGAGGCCCTCTAAATAGCCGTCGAGCCGCAAGTCCTCTCGTGAAATTGGTGGAAGGGGAAGAGAGGTGAGAGTCCCCTGACCCCCCAGGGTGTTTCCTTCAAATTTGGGTTTGAACCGAGCCAAATCGTACTGTCACCTGTATGGTGCTCAAAGCTACGATTAACGACAGGGCTACAACTAGCTCCTTACTACGATGAATTTCATGGGCTTTGTTTATTTTAGTTTGTTTTTGTTGTTTTATTTCATTGACGGACCAGCTACGCGCGCTTGTTCCATTTTTACATTTTATTTAACCACACAACATCTGTAAGCTATTTACAAGCGCAGCAATTTTAGTTATTTTATTATTGTGAGCTTCGAGTATTAGAGTCCAATTAATGCTCACGTCAGCGTATTACAGAGAAAATTCTTGTCTTGCTTGTTCCACAGAAAGTTCTCATCTGCTGATACAGCGCGGCAAGGAAGAATATTTGCATTAGTGCGCATGGTGTTGGCGCGCATGCGCCAACAGGCTTTGATCTGATATTATTGTCGATCAGGTGGCATAAGTAACAGCAACAACAACAAAATTACGAGGCACTTCAACAATATTTATCATGGTGCTTCGAAGTCTGAAGTTAATATATATATATGAGCACTGTCGTTGGCCGGTGTTTTGTGGGCATATCCGATTTCAGGAAAAACATCTTCAGAATTAAATTTCAACTTGCTTATTTACACGCACATATAACGTAGGTGGACAATTCACAGTTGTATTTCCCAGATATTTGATAAGAACACGAAAAAAGACACAAGCGACATAGCAATAGCAAGCATCGACGGTTACATGGTGAAAGCAAACAATCAAAGAGAGTGATCAGTGGATGGCAGTCTATTTTTGGGCATCTGGACTGATACATAGTCCTCAATCCCATATCTTTAAGAGTCTTTGAAGTGGGGCTTGACTTTCGTGGAATTACACAGTCTGCGATGTAGCATGCAGGCTATTGGCTGCGACGGTGGAATCCGGGAGAAGGGGCTTAAGGTGATCTTCAAGACGTGGAATGTTCATACATGGCTGAGAGCTATGTGGGTGCTCTCTCATTGGTTGGAGGTGGAAGTGAGTATAGCCTCTGGCTGGCTGCCCATGGGGATAAGTAAAATATTAAAAAGTAGAAAGTGGAATACGCTTGTCCAGTGGGGTAAAAGATAGAAAAATAATAAAAGAAGAAAAAATTTAAAAGTTTACTTGGGTGCAATAATTACATAATTATTGCGAGGATAAAGTACCTAAGGCGGGTTGTAGGAATCCAGTAGGATTTTTCTCGGCCTTTTGGTATTGTCATTGCAGTTATAAACATCTAAATTAATCATATTTGCATTGTTTGTAAACTGCAAGTTATTGAAGAAATTTATGACAACTTTTTGAATGTGAGCTTTGAAACTATTGATTTTTAGAGCTTTGTTAATGTAATCATAAAGAGAGTGATCACACAAAATTTTCGCTTTTTATACCCGGCAGTGAAGACCGCGAGACTATTTTGTAATAAGATCTCTGATTGGTTAAAATGGGCGGGAAAGGAATTTCTGATATTAGTTGATTGCGATTAAGATTAGGGTGTTAGATTTCAACCAAAGAGTTAAGGCTTGTTTAAATATTATTAAAAAGAGTTAATTAAAAGGATGTTAGAGGGAATTATTAGCCCCCATATCTATATATATATATATATATATATATCATGTATTGGAGTAATTCTTAGATTACCGGGAGAAATGCAACGTGCAGCCATTTATCATATTATATTTTATTTCAATATTTAGCAAAGCCGTTTGTACTCCAAGCCATAACAAAACGAGTCCTATTTTCGGCGTCGATCCAGTGCGTCGTTCGTTAACGTGGTTCTTCGTAAGTTCACCGGAGTCGAAGTCAAATTTCTTATGTGGGAGGTGGGTTCAATTTCTCTGGTAGGTCTTAACCCAACTGACACTTGAAGGGTTGGGGATTTATCACACACACACACATATATATATATATTTCTTAAGATGGCTGCTTAAAAACAAGACAAACTACTTACAACTCGATAAGTCTGAAATGAATAACTTTGCAAGATATTTTATTTCAAGAGCTTTTTTTTAACAACAAAGAGAAAGAGTCGGGCAGTAATATTAATTTTGAATTGCGGAGATTCTATTTTCTGGCAAGTATAGCAAACGTGAACTAACTTGATTTATAGGGTAAAAACAGATAATTTATAAATCGTATATGGAATATAATACATTCCAAAGATCTAATAGAACTTATATCTCTCATTTTTTTTAAAGCTGTAACAATTTTTAAACTTTGAAATTCTCCTATACCAGTGGTCTTCAAACTGTGTTCCACGGAACTCTAGGGTTCCATAAGGCATACCCAGGGGTTCCACGAGTCAATAATAAAAAAAAAAATTTAAAAAATGGAGGAGTAATAAATATGTATTTAATATGGATTCACACGTTCTCTGTGAAGTTTGTATTCTTACAAGTATCTAAAGCTCATCCCCTGTTCATTAAAACTGAAAATTTTATTCATATATAATAACTTTATTTTCCCCAAATACTTTTTAAACTTTTATTATAATATAATAAAAGAATATTGTATAAAACGTTTTATCTTTATATTACTTCCTGCTACATCAGGCGTTGGCAACCTTTTATTTCTCGCGTACCAAAGCAATATACCAATATGATTCAGCGTGTCACACAGTAGAACATGTTTGAGACATTTCGACTTTCGCGATAATGCATATGCAGAGTTAAAGAATAGAGGTTAATAAAATGTAGATTTAAAGTTTTATTATATAATAATTTTGCATCATTATAAGATGTTTCTTAACATAAAAATAAAAAGCATAAAATATATATCTTTTTCTTCAACAGAAATAAAAAAAATAAAATTGTACATAAATTAAGTACTTTTAAACATATTTATTAAAATGAGAAATAGGCAACATAAAATATAATACTATAAGTATTTCCCTTCATTATGGTTAAATAAAAATTTTAATGCGAGCCTAATGTTTGCACCGCTCTATTTTCATATCACAAAATTGTGATTTTCAATTTGACACGAATCTGAGAATTCAGTTTTTAAACAATTTCTTTGTGGAATCGAAATAGTTTTCATGTGACGAAAGATTTTTTACTTACAATCGGAGGAAACGACTAAGGAAATTCAGTTGGGGTCGAGACTTGATGTAATAGTAGTACTCCTTTAGGGTGTTCAACCCTCAATGTAATTCCGCCGAATCGCCAGTAGTTCGGAGAAAATAGCCTTCGAAATTCATGCTTAGCTTTTATACAATTAAGTTTCAAGTTCCTTCAACGATTCCGTAGCCTGGTTGGATTATGGTCTGCATACTATGCGCGAGTTCAGGGTTCGATTCATGGATTAACTTTTTTTTTTTCATTTCATTTAATTATTTTTAAAATTAAATAAATTTATTTTTGAAAGGTTTATTTGATACTAAATGATATTTTATGTAATTATTTTGTATTTCATAAAGTAAAAAAATAAACAAATGTATTATTTAAATTATTTATTATTAAAATTATTTAAATTATAATTAATAAAAAATATTTAAAATGATTATTAATTACAATTATTAATAATTATAATTATTTAAAATTATTATTCATTAAAATTATTAATAATTGAAAATATTTAAAATTATTATTTAAAAAATAATAAAAATAATTATTAATAAAAATTTTAGTAATTAAAAGTAATTAGTTTATTATTTTTAATAAGAATTATTATTAATTTATTATTAAAATGATTACTTTATTATTAATAATAATTTATTATTGAAATTATTATTCATTTATTATTAAAAATTATTAATTTAATATTAAATGTATTATTTATTATTGAAATTATTATTAATTTATTATTAAAATTATTTAAGTAAATTTATTAAAATTATTTAAATTTTTTTAAAAGGATTTATTGAATATTTTAAAAAAATATAGAATAACTAAATTAATAATATATAAAAAAGACATAATTTTTATTATATTAATTATAAAATAATTAATATTACAATAATAATATACTTTATAAATTATTTTATAATATATATAATATTTTATTTATAGTATATTGTATTTCACATTATAAAACGATTTGTAACAATTTTTGATGTATTATATCATTTAATATTTATTATATATTTTATTATAAATGTTATTTATTAATATAAACTATATTTATAAAATTTAATATAAATATTTATATAATTACAGTATTTTTTTTAATTAAAAAATAATAATTACATAAAATATCATTTATTATCAAATAAATCTTTCAAAAATAAATTTATTTAATTTTAAAAATAATTAAGTGAAAGGAAAAAAAAAGTTGATTCATGAATCGAACCCTGACCTCGCGCATAGTATGCGGACGATAATCCAAACAGGTTATGGAATCTTTGGAAGAAATTGAAACTTAATTGTATAAAAGCTAAGCATGAATTTCGAAGGCTATTTTCCCCGAATTGACTGGCCATTCGGTGGAATTACATTGAGAGTTAAACACCCTAAAGGAGTACTACTATTACACCAAGTCTCGACTCCAAATGAATTTCTTTAGTCTCGTGCCCTCCCCTTGTTAGATATGTCGAACCAAAAGCCAAAAGCGGAGTACATGCAATTTTCTATCTTCAAACAATTAAAATTCTCCAGCAATGACATCAAATAGTTTAAAAATTAGCTATAAATTTATTTGTGGATTTATCTTGCAGATTTATTCGCAGTTCCGAAAGTGTTAGTAATTCTAAAGATGTTTGTCGAATAAAGTCCAGATTTATCAATTTCTATCCACTCAAATATTAACAAATTTGTAGAGTAGTGCAGAGTGCCACTGAAAATTGTACCACGTACCACATGTGGCGCACGTGCCTTAGGTTGCCGACCCCTGTACTAGATTGTGATATTCTATTGTTTACTATCTCGGGATCCATGAGATAATTTTATACTCGTTAGTTAGCACAATGTCTTGCAAAAGTAAATAGTTTTGCATTTGTTGAAAAAATACATACAATGAAGGAAAGGAAACAACTTATCAAAACATATCAACAGATTCGATGTTAAAATCTAAATTTAAGCAAGAGCAGCTTCTCTAAATTTTAGGCTGCAAATTAATGCAAAATACACGGGATTTCTCACACAGCTATAAACAATTTATAATGCCATTGTATTTAAGTGAAATATATATTTCTCAATTTAAGCGGCTACAAAAACAAAGTATACATAAAAAAAATTAACTCAGAATATGCCACCCAGCCAGTATGGTGGATATGACCCTCGGCTTATAACCGAGTGGGTTCGAATCCTGAGTAAGGCATGGTTGTATTTTCTTCGGGAAAAGAAGTCGGACTTTCGCCTGTAATAGATTCCCGTCTCGAATGGAAAGCAACGCACACCCCTTCTTGTTTTATGCTGGGATCATCATCATCATCTGTAATAAATGTCTATATTCTTCTGTTTGAATTGCATGTCCCTGCCCTATTTCATGTGTATCCCAGGATAAATAACACACGACAACTACTCAGAATATGCTTAATATGATTGCATTTATTCTCAATTGACCTAGATTTCGACAGTTTGTGTGAAAAAAGCAAGCACATATCCCAGTTATTAAATATAACGCATAGATGGGTGACACAGGGATCACAAATTAATGTTATTTATAAGTAAATATACTTAAAAAATTAAATTAATATAGAATTTTTTATTACTAAATGAAATACTTTTTTTCAATTGTCTTTACATATAGTGTCTATAACATTTGGATCTACTTTAAATATTATTTTGAAGTATGTGTGTGGAATGGGTTTCTACGAAAACACTTTCTGGTTCAAGAGGTTCCGCGAAAGCACCTTCAAATTCTAGAGGTTCCGTGAGTTGGAAAAGTTTGAAGACCTCTGTCCTAGACCAGTGATGGCAAACCTATGACCCGTGGGTCAGTGTCTGACCCACGATTGCTAGGCAACTACTTGTTTGCTTACGCGGGTTTATTTAAATTTTCTAATTTGTGTGGACTATTTATATTCCATTTGAATTTTTTCAAGCCCATTGACACAAAAACAATTTAAATGCTGTCTGTTACCTTCAGTATGATCATTACAGTTCCAAACACTGGCGTAGCTACTCCTGAGTGGACCCCGAATCCAAATTTTTGGAGTCCCTTTTTGGTGGGCTCTCAATATTTTACGATATCTTCTTACACATTTTAGGGCCCCTGAAGCTTGAGGGCCCCGTATCATTGATACGGTGGTAGCTACACCTTTGGTTCCAAAGCTACGCAAACGACAGCAAATGTATATGAAAGTATGTAGTATATTTGAAATAAAGTAAAAGTGTTTACAAAATATCAAATAAAGTGTATAAGTTTGCTCACATTTTGTTAGTTGAAAAACAATCGAAAACCAAAGCAAAAAAATCACATAAAATGCACTTTAATCAGTTATGTTTGTAGAAAGTTTGTAGTAAGAGACTTCCATAGCGTCCTTTTTTACCCATTATAAGCCAATTGAATTTAAAGATGTTTAGTTTTAAAAATACTCAGTTAAAAATTTTTAAGCCTAACTCTGGGGCAAATGGGCATTAGTGACCCACGCACTAGTATTAAAAAAAATACGAACAAAATTTGACCCACGTCTCAAAAAGGTTCGTCATCCCTGTCCTAGACGAAACAATATATCCCATTCACCGAATTTCTCCCATCTCGACCCCACCCTCAATCTTTCTACAGTATCTGATTTTACTTTTCTTATCGTTTCACTTTGTCGCTTCATTAAGGCTATTGAAGATGGACTTTATAATTTTGTACCTTGGTCAAGTGACAAAGTCGATACCCGAGCTGGAAATCCACTCTCCAAACTTACACGCCACGCTAACGTGAGGAATTCGAGCCTAGACAGAATTAACATGCATATCCACACGGCCTCTCTACATGGTGAGTCTTCTGTAGTCTTGATAATGCCGGCCACAAGTTCATGAATATGACCAGTTGGCTTGGCTACCACGGTCACTCCTTTATATTGTAATTAATAAAAAAGTAAATCAATTTTAAATACATTCATTTTACAGAAAACTTTTCCGTGAATATCCATAACAAATTTTAAGACAATACTTTCACTGGAGACAGTGAAAATTCAAAGTACGCTTTGAGAATCTTAAAACTCTATTTATTACAATCATAGTTCCTCCATATATAAAAACAAAGCCATACAATCAATTCCCAGAATTAAGTGAACCATAGCAGAAAGGAGACTCGCTTACACGCTTTTTGACTTCCTTTAGACATAGCACACGCATAAGTAAGCGCATCTTTTTTTAAAGTTATGCATTTATATTTTCTTTTTTAAAAAAAATGAAGAATATATAAAAAAGGAATATGCATATTTGTAATATTTTCATCTTTCTCATTTTTTTTACTTACTATGGAATTATTCTGTAAGAGTTATGGCTCGTTTATAGAAGGAATTAATAAAAATAAAAGAAAAATGGTTTGACAGTTAAAGTAGACTTTTTTTATCCTTGACCTCCAAGATTCTTTTCAAGTTCGGCCTTGCTCCTGGTTTAAAAGGTCAAGATTTTATATAGTTTCACTTTTTATTTGTTGTTTTGTATTACCTCAGACTTTTGTTTAACGACAACTTGGCAGGGGTTGACTTTTTTTCTAAAGAACGAGAGTGGTTGAAATTCTTTTTTTTTTTAAATATTTATTTTGAATCTTTATCTCTTCTTACGAGGGAATTTGTTTATTTGAATAAAAGTGTTGCAATTCCGCTTTGTGACAATGGAATGCTAAGTACACTTATAAAAGGGATTTAAACTCGAGATTGGAATTTGGTTTTCTAAAACATTCTGTATCTATTCATTTCTTTATTTTCTTTTTAAAGAAACGTCACATTCAAATTGCTCCTTCGGATTCAATAATTAGTAATGAGTCATCTCCTAAGAGCTAGTGTCTTTTATATATAACAACGGATTACAAAACAATTTATTTGAAAAAACTGAGGATAGTGGAACATTTAAATAGCTCAATTCTGAACCACAGGGAGTGTTAATACATTTTTTAAAATGAATCCAGGATCGTTTTCACAATGTTTAACCCCTTATAGGTTCATTTTTTTCTTAGTAATATTGTTAAAAATATTTTTGGGATTGAGGTTGATTTTAAAAAAAGAAAATTCTTTTTGCTTATTTTCTAAAACTAAATTGATTTTTAAGACAATTTTTTGGTTGCATGTTTCTCGCAGCTCACTAGAAGCTATTGAAAGGAAGGACATCTCATGCTTTGCATTTCTTTTTTCAGTTCCTACTATTAGTTCAACTCTCCCTATATATATATTTAAATATGTATAATTCAATCACACACAACTTATAATAATCAATTAAAAAATTTAAATTATATGAATCTTATAACATTAAATCCCATTTCAAAATATCAATGGCGAATATAGAAGATAAAATTCCAACGTTTTCAAACAAAATTAAAAAAATTAAAAAAAAATTATAAAATATCCAAGTGCAACCTCGGACTTAGGACCGATAAGTGAGTTTAAACTAGTTTGATGGCGCCAACACACACACACACACACATATATGTAAGGATAATTAAATTACATTAAAAATTAAATTCCCTATCTAGCACTTAACTCACATTTTTCATTTCATCTTCAAGTATCAAACTAATCACCTATTTATTTCTTCCGAACATATGGCCTAGTCAATAAACATGTCTAATTCCAGATCGTTATATTTAATAGCCTATATGTCAGCATTAACTTTCAAGTACAATCATAAAATCCGCGATACTTACCCCATCGGTGTTTTAAGTGCTAACCCACATAAAACACACCGTGGCGTGTTTTTTCCTCCCTGCTCTTAGCGTTAAAAGAGATGTACTAATTCTAGAACTAAGAACTAGAACTAGAAATCTTGTTCAAATTTTCAGTCGTCAATAAGATACTTGTTATTTATCCACTCAAGTTCAAATACATTTTTTTAAAACTTGTAGTGGATGACACTTGATGTTAATACAATTTTTTCAAACACTAAGTCAATAATTTTTTTAATTAATGAATAAATAGTAACAAAAATAATAGTCCAACACGATATATAAAAAAGAAAAACGCGCTTTGTGTCTCCGTAGCGCAATGGATAGAGCGTTAGACTGTGATATGGTCGATCTTTGGCGACCGTATCTTGGGTTTTCAGCGTGAATTAGAGGTGTGGGGTTCTCGAAATGAATAGACATTTTAGAATTCTTAATATGACTTTATTAAGAGTTTAACTTAAATTTCTAATATATTGAACAAACTTATATTAAGTGAGAATAAACCAAAACACGTAGCCGTAGCTAAAACAGATCGCGCAATTGGATCACTTATCTAAATAATTATATTATCAGCCTACTTTCAATCCTAATAATATTACGAATACTGATTTCAAATAATCTGTCCTACCTTGAATTCCGCAACGGTTCAATCACCTTCAGATAGGCTGTTGGGTTCGCGTGCAATAGTATGCACCTTGTAGTAATGGCTAGATATCCGTGAATCTTGGGTAGGCCGTCAAATTACACTTCTATCTTTTCCAAACAAAACTTTCTCTAAATTGCCACCCCGCTTACTAAAACTTCTGTTCTTTTAAAGGCTATCTTATTTGCATTTATACTTTCATTTCACTTCTTGGATTTGGGTTGGAAAAGATTTGCCATTAATCTTGGCCGTCAAAGAACCCAGAGGTTATGTTACAGAAAAGACGCGTGAGCCCGTCACAAGACTTCTAATCCAAAGGTCGTGGTTTAGAATTCCACATGGGATGTTCTGAGAATGTGATTTCTTTTTACTATACTATTTTATTGGAATAAATAAAGTAAATTAATGGATAAATAGTAACAAACAAAAATAATAGTCTATCACCGTATATAGAGAGGAGAATGGAAAATTGCAAGGAAAAAAATCGCTTTCTATTTTGCCATTTGATATTTTAATTCTGTCATAATACGCATATTTATATTAATTGTAGTTATTTAATAAAAAGTAACTAAATATAAAATATTTCTCTGTTGAACTAAGTAGGAATTGAACCCTCCCCCATAGCCCTTGAATTCCCCCCCCCAATTGATTATAATCCTATGTATATAGTACATAAAATTTAATTAATTGTTATTAATATTTTTAATTAATTAATGCTAACTATTTATTCAATAATTTATTTTTTATTGTTTTTTGTTCCCAAAAAATTCTGCAAAATAAAAAAAAAATAATAACAATAATAAAAAAAAATGTTTGGCTGTGTGCGTATTGGGGTATGATACGAGAATGGTAGACTTTCAATCCTAACAACCTCCTCCCTTGAAAAATTCTCGTGTGGTCCTAGGGAAGTCTCTTAATGCATGGGCCAACTGGGCCTGAGCCTAGGGCTTCGCTCTCGGTTGGGGCCTCGATTCGTTCTCGACTCTATCTTAATAAGATCATGATTCGGAATATATTAATATGGTCACACACACACAAATATTATCCCCGTGCATATTCTCCGAAAGACAGGGAATTTCAAACTGTATGTCAACTGGCAAAAGCGGTAAGACAGTATTATGTGATGACCGTTGTCCATTTCAAGACCTAGGCCTATTACCATAAGCGATCATTCAACTCATTTAGGGAAAATGTGGACATCGGTCAAGCTGGTTTGTGGCACATTTATTTGTTTCAAATTACTGTTTGAACGAAATTGAAAATGCATGCTATTTTCCATCTACTTTTAAAGATCTCAGATTGGGCTTACTTTTGCATAGGAGCCCAGGGCATAAAAAAATCTACTCTGAGCTCAGAGCCTCAAAGAGTTTTAAGACATCCCTGCACTGCTCAGTGTCGTAGGTGTGGTGAGGAAAGGAAAAGGTCTACAACTTTTATTATAACTAAATAATAAATACGCAATATGTACTTACCTCTACAGAACTAAAATAAAAAATTAACACTTTTAAAACCGGGTTTAAAGCAAAATGCAAGATACAAACATAATAATAATAGTCACAAATCTAATAACAACAAATGATGTTTTTATTATCAAATAATTCAAAATACACTAATAAAATAAAACATTTTTATCTAAAGTTAGTTTTTATTGTTATAGTCAGTAGAAGACTTAGTCTGTATACTGGCAGCTAATCTTGAATGTTTCCGTTTATAATTGCAGCTAAAATCTTCAGGCGGTCACCCCAAAATGTCTTGGTGGACCACCAGTCGATCGTGATCAACGTAATTCTCACTTCGGGTGTAGCGCATAAGTGAACTGTTAAGAGATTTTTTAGTAATCTTTTGAAAAAGTATGTATGTAATACTGAAATGCAATACCTGTTTCAGTTTCCATTTCTTAAACTATTACGATGCCGCCCACGAGTTCATGATCACTAATTCAAGGAGTAAGAGTTTTGCAATTACAACTTTTTGTAAACATCGGATCTTTCATGTGTCTGTCTCCAAATGGCGGAATGTTGGTCCAAAAACTATCAGAAGTTAAAGAAGATGAAGAGGAAAATGAATTACTTATAGAGAGAAAACTAATTTTCCTATCGCTGAGGCTGAGGTAACTAAAATTAGCTATAATGAACATAAAGTTTATTGTAGGAAACGGATACGTTACAAATGCTAAGTACGTCGTCACAGTAAGGATACTTTATGGTGTTACGGATGCAACTCCTAAACAGAAAATGCATACTTTACTTGAAACTTTATTCTTTCGTTTTCAAATCTTGTTAGTCCCACTTTTTTTCACTAGCTTCGATACTCCTTAGAACAGGGGTACTCAACCTTTTTTTCTGTTGGGCCGCATATATATGTCAGCTATTTGACGCGGGCTGCATACATATGTTAGTTATTTCACGCAAGCCGTAACATGAGGATAAAAGGGGGAGGAGAGGGGGATGCTTTAAGACCAAGATAATGTTGGAAATTTAAAATGCGGAAAATTGATCAAAATATTGTAACTCCTGTTTTGCATTTTTTAAATATTATTATTTATATCCTTTATTTTTGTCACTAACTAAATATTATATAGAAGCCTTTAAAAAACACTCCTTCATAATTTCTGCATCAGTAAACGATTTCATATGATTACCAATAATATAACAAGCTTCATAGGATATCTTTGTTACCACTGTGATATTACCACTAACAAAACATTTTGTTGCTGTTGCAAAGATTATTCAAGAAAGCCTATTTATCACCTCTTGAAAGAGATCTTCGAGGAAAAGTGTCATTGAATTATATTCCTGTTTATTGGTACTTTTTAAATGCAGTACTTTCGTGACAAAACAAACAATTATTGATGCATGTTTGTTTTTCAATTCACACAAAATAGTCAACCTCCCAATCGTCTAGAAACGATATATTTTCTTTGAATATCTTTCGCTTGCAAGATATGAAAGATAATTAAAAATTAGTTAACTGTAACCGTTTCAAATAGAAAAATATCAATTTGTACCCATAGGAAACCTACAGGAAAAAGCAAAATCGATATATTTGATTTCTTGACAAAGAATTTCCCACCAAATTTTAAATACGATGTTCTTTTGTAAGTAAATTTCTTAGAGCAGCGGACCATATGACCGAGACGCTTAAAAAGGTTCGGTGGGCCGCAGGTTCAGTATCGCTGCCTTAGAATCTTTGTTCTGAGGGACTAGGTATTGTTTTCAAAAGTTTTAAAGGTGGCAGAGTTCCTAGTTTTGACCTCATCGATCACTCTATTTGGGAACTCATCCATTCTACGTATTCACGAATGATAAATAAAGTTTAAAGCCTTTGAATAAAATTTCCCTGTTTTCCCAATAATTTTAAAATTTATTAAAATTAAATTTTTATTAAACTCAGGTGAGATTCCGTTGTCCGTTAAATCATATTGATCGATTTGTCTCATATCCATCTGGCAAAATATTGGGGAGTGTTTTTCTTAATAAATTGCAAATATAACTTACTCATAACAATATTATTCACTTTAATCAGTACGGTTTTAAAGAAAACTCCAGTTATATAGAAAAAAAACTCCATTAACTAACTCCATTCAATTGGCGAAAACACCTTAAGGCTGTTTTCGCCGAATGCACAGGAGCGTGAACTTAACGCAGAGCACATTTTCGGACAGAAAAAATGCCTCCCTTTTTATAAAAATTTGTGACATTGTAACTCATGGATTTGCTTAAAATGTAGTGTTTTTAAAATTTGAAGATATTTCCTACTCGTTTTTCTACTTAATATGTAAATGGATAGCTCATTTAGCATTACGGTATAGGAGAAAAAAAATGCGAAACACATTTTATAAAAGAAAAAATGTTTCAACTCGGATAAAAATGAGTAGTGTAATAAAATATGTGATTCTCAGCCAGATAGTGAGGCCAGAGTATAATATTAATGTTTGAGTACTTTTATATCTGAAAAAATATTCCGAATTTGGGACCTATTCTTTAACATTAGCCGAAAACAGTCTTAACTGGCAAATTCAATTTCCCAAATTTCCAAACCTTGTCATCGCAAGGTTATTGAGCCTCAACAGATGTAACGTGCTGCATGCCCTTCACACGGCGTGACTTTAGAGGCAACAAGACTCAATCCTTCGCAGTGGTGTACACCAGAGGCGGCCCTAAGGCCGGACAAACCGGAACCCTGCCCGGGGCGGCAAATTGTAAGGGCGGCATTTGGATCAAATTTGAAAAATATTTTTTTGTTACAAAAATTTTGATATATTTTCTGAAATATTATTGGGTGTGAATTTGATATTTCATTTAACGTATCTTATTTTTTTAAATTTTGTACTCTGTATATTTAATGACCGGTTTTTTTTTTTGTTGAAACTTGAAGGGTCGGAGATGGGAGTTATGTCAAAGCATGGAATTTAATACGTTTACTCATCTCTCACTAGTAGCTTTCTCCCCATCCAGGAGTGAGGTCACAACGTGCATTCCTTTCACCCTTACGATGTCCGGTTTCAGCTATTCAAAAGGGAACAAGGGTAATAAGAGATTTTGGTAGAGAGTCACAGGAGGTGTTTTATTTTAGTCTTGAGTGTAGTTACTATACGTTAAAACACATGCTTGTGATCCCCACCATTAGTAGATTATTTTTTCAAAGAAATTGGCCTTCTTAAATAGGCGATTCCTTCTCTTTTATTTCACTCGTTTGAAATAATAACAAGTAGCTATGTCCTTAATTTCGAATTATTTGGAATTGTTTAAGACTTAAATAATATATATATACGTAGAGAGAGAAAGAGGAGGGGGTGGGGGGCATTGGAGATAGGAGCGGCATTTTCCATTTTTGTCCGGGGCGGCAAAATTGCTAGAGCCGGCCCTTCGTACACTGACCTCTTATGGAGTGGGGGTACATTTTAAGAACAGGTACACAAAAGCTCTAGTAATCGTTATGCTAAAAATCAAAAATCTATTGGTGTAGGGGAGGGGTTTGAACCCCCAAACCCCACTCTTGTATGCGTCCCTGAGTCTACAACTCGTCTAAAATAATGCCGGACATGAATTCGTAACCGTGACTATTGATCCTGTTTCATCAATAGATGTGGATGAAAATAATTTTGGAGTGTTTTTTTTTTCTGAGAGGAAAAGAAAACACTCTATAAATAATTTTTAGTTTTTAAAGTTTTAAATTAAAGCATCAAAAATTTTCAAAAATGCGTCTGTGTTTTTTTGTTTTGTTTATAATGGAGGAAAATATACAATTTCCTTTAAATAATTAAGTTTATTAATATTAATTTTCAGAAACATTAATGCAATGAAAACAAAGAAACACTAAAAAGGGTTTAGCCCCTTAAGATATATTTAAAGCATTAATAAACAAAAAATAATAGTTCAAATGGAACAACATTTGTTACTAACGATAAATAACTGCTTATAATATGAAATAAAATTATAAAAAATTCTTAAATTTGGCGTTTTATTATACTTTGTTTCCTAAACGGTTGAAAAATTCACGTAATTGTCCATAAATACTTTCAAAACTCATTATCATTTAGATATATAAATTACAACATGCATAAGTTATGTATAACTATATTTTTAAGATTTGTAAGAAGGCTTCAAGATCTTCCTTTTACTAACTGGGAGAGATTCACGAAACAAGAAAATGTCAAATCAGTAATTTAAATTTGAATATATTTTGTAAAACACATAACTCAAATGAACATTTTCATTTTCTTAATACTTATATCAGTAAAAAAATATAAAGCATATTCTTTGTCTTTGTTTAGCTTAGTTTTTCAAAGACACATAATTTTTAAAAGCGTTTGTAATAAACATTTTACAATATGATCAGTTAAAATTTTTTAATGACATACCGCTCAAAATTGCAAATCTGTTTCGACGACCGAGATATCCCTAAATCACCATAATTGTGTACTAACACACTACCATACTGAAAGAAAAAAAAAAACGCACATAAAAATTCAACGTGAAAAAGGCTTTCAAAATTTCATGGAAAAGGTGTGTATCTCATTGCATCTGCTCCCACTTATAACTTGAATAACAGTAATCAGGTTTTTAAAGATGTATGTTTTTCAAACTCAAATATTTTTTTTCGCTCTGCCATCTCTACTTAAAATTTGTGTTAGTATCATAAAATGCATTAGACTCTGTAGAGACAAGCGAATTAAATTAAACGTTACAAAATAAAGAAATTATAGTGTGCTTTCATAGAATTTAAACCTTATTCAATAAGAACTTTACGAATAGGAAATAGAGTATTATTAAACCGCAAGGTGGGTATTGAACTCCGCGTTGTCTGCAACACGCTCGCGTGTTTAACGAGCTGAAATGATGGTTTTACTCACAGTTTGGTTCGAGGCATCGTCATTAGAATACGGAGCCCAAGTACTTAAGTGAATCATGAGCGGTAAAAAGACTCTTATTCGATGCACTCCAGTAGTTCTAAGAATTTTTCACTCCCTCAAGTGGGCAAAGAAAGTTTCCGGAAGATGTTGAATCCTGAAACTGCTCTCCCCCTTCCTTGCCTTAAAGTTTCTTGGAGACAGATTATTCAAATTAAGCTCCTTGTAAGTAAAAATTCCAGCTTTAGGCGCATTCGTTGCATGTGGAAAGGAATACCAACGACTAAGCAATGCAATAAGTATTGTGACGTTTGAGAAAAATAATGGTTGTGCGTTATATTTAATTTAATGTATCCGAACACGTTCGGAGTACTTTTTAACAAAATAGCATATTTAAACATTATAAATGCTTTTTTAGGACCCAATACCAATAAATACTAGTATTTCAGTAACAATATTTAAAATAAATTACTGAGATTTTAGAAAAATCACAATTATAAATGAAATTTTAGCAATATTTTTGAGAAACTTCGAATCAATTAGAGAAAAAAAAGTGATAAACTTATATTAGTAAGAGCAGTAGCGCTCACAAGAATTTTTCAAGGGGGGCGGGGTCGAAAGTTCATCATTCTTGTATCATGCTTTTTTTGATTTTGTCGACTTTCGGGAACAAAACAAAGTAAAAAACTAATTATTGAATAAATAATTAGCATTAATTAATAATATTAATCATTAATAACAAATACTTAATTAAATTTTACGTACTATATACTTAGAATTATAATCAATTGAAAAAAATATCAAGGGCTTTGGGGGGGATCCGGACCCCTAGGACCCCTCCCTTGTGTGCGCTACTGAGTAAGAGTATTACTAAAACAAATTAGATGTGTGCATTTATCTAGAAAACGTACTAAATTTTTAATGTTTTATTAAAATTTGAAAATTTTAGAGCTCTGATTGAATAAACATAACATTTCTTTTCTGTTTCAATAATTTTGATGAAAACCTACATAAAAATGAAATATATAGTTGTGTATATAATTAATACCAAATTTTCTTGGAGTCTCTGCGGATGAGTCATTTTTTTTCTTTCTCTTTCATTTTGAAATTAATTTTCTTTTTCATACATTTGTTAAGGAGTATAGCACTTTTCTTCTCTCCACAGATATCTGCATTCATATCATAAAGTGACATTCTTTATGAGACCACTATTTAAATAGCAAGCCATAACTCAAAAAGTATTCATACAATAAAAAATATTTTAGTACGTTCTCTAGAAAATAACATAAATATCACAGATTCTAAAAGTTTTATAGAAATACATTTGTAACATTTTGAGTTATCAGACTCGCCATGATAGATTTTAAGCAATTTAAATGCCTACTTCTGGTAGATCAAAGACCCACTTCTGGTTTTTCTAACTTTATAAAATTGATTGTAACTTGGCCTCTAGGTAGTGTAGAAACGTAATAAAGTATGTTTTGTAAGGCCAAATGGTAGCTCTATTCAGTAAAATAACAAACAAAAATATTGTCTTGACTGAATTTGGTCATTTTCAATGTGTTCGGATACCTTAAATATTTGGTTTATTTACGTCTCACAGCTATTAATTACAGTATATTCATTGAAGTTATTAAAAATATTGTTTAGATTATTAGAGACCCGAATCACTATCGGTGAGGGAGAAGGTCACATCCATTCTTTTAGCGAAGTTTTCAAACCGTCTTTTCTCTACCCTCTCTAGGGTCTCGGGATGGTAGCGGTCGGCCTCTTTATCCTCGAGTTACATCCGGCTTGTGGGTGGAGTAGGGTTTTCTCTCACGGTGTCAAAGTTTGTTGTACCGATGGTCAAAGATAAGACTTCGCAATATTTTAAGGCTGCACGAGTGCATAGAAACGGGGTGCACGTGTGCATACTATCCACAAAAAAGAAGCCGACTTTCAGCTGTGTGACGGGAAATCGATACAGTACTTTAACTGAAACGTCGATTTTTCTGAAAGTCTACTGTTACGGCTTCTTTCTAGCTTCTTCCTACTAACATAATTATTTCTGAAAGTATATTCAGCAAGAAAATAGCTAAATATTACTGAGTAAATATGTTTATTATTTAATTAAATAGGCTTAAATTAATAAATTAGTTTTATGAAATTGTTTGGTGAAGAGTTCATCTCCCTCCCTTTCCCAACCGGTGCAAGTTAAATATGTCGAGGTTCAAACCTCCTTCCTTTGGTGTGGTATAGAAGTTAGGAGAGGGGGTGCCAGGTCAGGCGTCGTTCTCTTCACTTGACTATGGTTTAAAATTACTAGGTCCGTCGTCAGAAGTTCTCGTGTAGCCGAATAGTGAGACATAATTATTCACTCACTCTTTGAAGTTGCCCCCCTCGGGTGCCCTTCTCCTTGATTATCAGCGTGAGCTATAGGTGTAGGAATAAATGAAGAACTAGGAGCTGTCATGATCTTAATTTGACTTTATTAAGAACTTAAAACTTAAACGTCTAACAGATTAGATAATAATAATATATGTTAGAGAATCTACGATGACAAAACACACAATATATGTAATACCGAAATAACTTAATCCGGACCACTATCAATAACTAACTCGCCTAAACTCAATTCCGATACTATCACAGATCCTAATATTAAATAGTCAGTCCTACCTTAATTTCGATCTACGATCCAATCTTACTGGAAGTTGCGTATTTACTGGAGTGCAATGGTATGCACCTTGACCTAATGGCTTTATGTCCGGAATAATTTCTATTGGCTGTCACTTCACAATAGAATCACGAACTGTCATAACATTCCCCAAATTGTGCCACACCGTTTACTCTAACTTCTGATATTTAAAAGCTTCCTAATTTGCATCTTTCATTCACGCCTTACTTCTTGGCTTGGTTGGAAAAGAGTTACCATTAATTCTGGCTCCAAAGAACCCAAAGGACATGTTAATAAAAAGACGCTTGAGCCCGTCACAACTCTCTAATACTTAGCCATCCGGTGGTCTCACAAGATCTCTCTCTAATAGAGCCTGCATGTTTGAGCTTTATTTGAGCTTTCATCTTCAATCGTACCTAGACCACACTTACCTAAATAGCCATTTGATTGTAATAAATTAAAAAAATGGACATTCAACAACTCTACGAGTCAATGCCCAGCCGGATAGCAGCCTGCATCAAGGCCAGAGATGGGTCAACACATAGTTTAATTTTCTTTGATTATTTGCATTCGTGTGTGTGTAGATGTATTTTCTCCATAGAAAGCATTCCATTCATATAATATAGTTGGCCTTTCGTTTTCACTGAATTCTTATGACATCTACATAAACAAATTTTTATCCCATAAATATAATTCCTAGATGCGTCATTTTTTATGTCATAGAGTGTTTAACAGAGAGTGAAAAGTTTTAACAATTAATTCATGAATTATATTTTAAAAGCGAATTATTAATGTTTAAAAAAAATTCAAACAATACCAAAAAATAAATAAATAAATGAGCAGTAAAAAATTTTAAAAATATAATTTTCTTTGCTCGAATTAGTTTTTGCTAAGTCTAAAAGGACCTCAACCAAACTCGGCACATATATTAAAAAAAAAAGTATCTAGATTTCACACAAATTCGCAACTGTGATATTTATTCATTACACATTATTATTATTTATTTTTCACACTGTTTTTTAGTTTCGAAGTTTTCCATGAATAAGCAGTTTTTTTCGTTAACATTTCAAGTGAAAACTCTAATAGTATTATGATATCGTAAATGAAATATTTAAAACTATTTACTCCAGAAAAAAACGTAGATCAACTTGGAGATAAAAATAAGAAACTGTGTGTTTTTCTCTCTTCGAAAATCAGCAAAGTATAAATATAATATTGATTTTAAATTACTTTATCTAAAAAAAAAAAAAAAATAGAGTTCCGAATTAATTGAATGAAAAACCAATAAGGGGAGATGCACGTAAGTTACATTTGAGTGCAATTCATTAAGAAAAGCAGACTTGATAGTAGCTATCAGTTTTAAATCAAAAAGTTATTACTGTGAAAAACAAACGTACTTTGTGTACATTTTATATCAAAAGCACTTTTTTCGGAGTGTTTTATTTATTTTAATTTTCAACTCGATGAACATTGTATAAAATAGTGTTAGAGATGTTGTAAGGGGTGCCCTTCGTGTGTGTATGTAGGGTGCCCTTCTCCTAGATTATCAGCGTGAGCTAGAGGTGTAGGAATAAATGAAGAACTAGAAGCTGCCATAATCTTAATATTACTTTATTAAGATCTTAACTTAAACCAATAACAGATTAGATAATAATATGATATGTGAGAGAATCTATGGTGGCTAAACACACAATATATAATACCGAACTAACGTAACACGGACCACTATCAATAAATAACACCCCTAAGCTCAATTCCAATGTACACTCAGATCCTAATATTTAAATAGTCACTTCTACCTTTAATGTCCAACGACGTATCAATCTATCTGATCCTGGCTGAAGTTGCGGTTCACTGGCGTGCAATGGTATGCACCTTGACTAAGGGCTCTCTGTACTGAGTAACCTCTCTTGACTGTCACTTAACTTCGTGAAATACTCTTCACATTTGCCACACGCACTAATATAACATTCCCCAAATGCCACCTCGCTTACTCTAAACTTCTGTTATTTAAAAGCTTCCTAATTTTCATCTTTCCTTCACGTTTCACTTTTCGGGTTGGTTGGAAAAGAATTGCCATTTATTCTAGACCCAAAGAACCCAAAAGGATGAAATAGAAGGAAAGGAAACTTTAATGAAAAAACGCGTGAGCTCGTCACAGTGTGATAAAAAGAAACAATCCGTTGGTCAGTGCTTCTTTTAATTAATGATGAACAACGAATAATACCCTCCCCCCAAATAGCTATCGGTACACTAACTATATACGAATTACATTTGGTCGGTACTCGAGTATCCGTTCATCAACCCTTGAAATCTCAAGTCTCTTGTTCATGAACGGATACATGTGTACTATTCTGTTTCCAAACAAAGAACGGGAAGTTGCGCGTTTTGTTAACAAGGTATATCATTAGCAGCAGTCCCGTAATTCTGGTACACGCTCGGTTGGGATTCCATGTACCCACAGGGGGTGGTCCCAGTTGGGGACGGGGACCCTCCGCCGGGTATCGTCTGATATATGGATATGTTTTCCTTCTGGCATGGATTTAGAATTGACTAAGTGCCTGGATTCGATTCTGTTTACGATGCCCCGGAGAGAAACAAACGTCATGGAAATAATTGCGCATGGATTTAGACGTTGAACCCATTCATGAATATTGCGATTTCATCCAGTGGAGAAATTGATTACAAAATGGAAATGAATTCCTCTTTTATACGACCGTGACAAAGATGCCAAGCGGAACGGATGTGATATGTGAAACTGTAATTTCGAGCAATCCGTTACCTGTAGGGTATCTGGAAGATTAATGGGGAGTGAATTTCAACAAGAATGTCGAATGCAGCATGTATGCAAAGGTAAAAAAATAACACACATGCATTTTTCGCAACTTCACTTTGCCATTCAAAATTTTTATTACTCTATTTATACGGTTCAGTGCCCTCTTTAAACCAATACTAATATAATACCCAAGCAATTTATACATACATTATTTTAACAAAATGACAAAGATACAATTTTTGTGACTATGTTTTAATTTGTTTTAACATTTTTGATGAATACACAGATTCATGAATCGGAATAGATTTTCTTTAATGTGAATAGTTCTACGCATGCAAATATATCTACTGTAAATTGCCGAATAGAAGCCGATCCGTATCTAAGCCGAGTGTTTTTTTTTCCCTTCAAAAACTTACCCAAAATTCGAAACTTTATACAAGTCGGATTGGAGCAAAGCCATTGTAATTTTCAAACATGCCACCATGGGACATGGAAATGCAGTCAAACGTGTAAAATATTTTCCAATCAAATTGTAGTAATTTAAAACACCAGATACACGATGGTGATAGTTTTATTTCCGGTAGCCAAGTATGAAGCTATATAATGCACTTTTATCCCATTCATTTGTTATCCTGAACACTGTACCAGTCACACTTCTTACACCATTTTTTTCTAGGAAATAAGTGTACAGGGCAATTCTCAAACGGTACACGTGATCGTCGACCTATGTTTCAAGCCCTGAAGGAAAAACTCTCTGCAAGAGGATCATATGGTTCAGACATCCCAATGAGTATATGTGTAGGCTACAAAGTGTTCGAAAACTTGGCTTCAAATGCTGACTTTGATAGATTTGTGTGTCTTTTTTATACTTTACATAGAACTTTCAAAACTATAATGGTATGTGAACTCAATTTTTTTTTATTTCTAAGAAATAAACAAAATGCATAACAATATATACAGGGTGTCCCCAAAATATCTCCCAAACTCTTCGCAACTAGATTCTTCGTTGAGAGTACATAAAAAGTGCTCGAAGACCTGTACCTGTTCGGTCCATAGTTTACAACAGAAATACGAAAAAAAAGCATCATGCTACAGCCGATGGTAGGGAAAAAAACCGTATACAAGGCAGAAGTTTGAAGTGTCTACCTTGCATATCGAGGCAAGCTTGAGCAAACCGTGGAATGAATGGGTGTCCATGTCGCAGCAGCGCGGTGTCCACCGAAGTACAAGTAGCATGCAGACTAGCAACTAAAAGTTCGTTTGTCTTTCACTTCGTCTAGATACACCAATTCCTTGAGATTGCCCCATAGGAAAAAAATCCAATGGTGCAAGATCTTTGGAACATGGGGACCATAGAACTGGACCCACACGTCCTATCCAGTAACAGGAGTATGCCATATCCAGCCAATTACGTACAGGAGTGCCTAAATGCCATCATGAACCACCATGCATCATCATTTACTTTACTTTTTCGTAAACTATAGATCGTACAGGTAAAGTTTTATATACTCCTAACGAGGAATTTGGGTATGTTAAGTTTGGGCACTATTTTTGGGACAGCCTGTATAAGTAATGTATTTTGTATAGCCAATCTGCATGAAGTAAAAAAAAATTAGTACTTATGTTTAACTTATCTTGTTGTGAATTATAGGGACCAGCTGATCTGAGTGGGTGGAGCGTAGTTGTCAGCACACTCAGACTCCACGTGGCCTACCTTGACGAAAACCATATGTAACGGATTCTGTCTCAGTGTTAATCTTGAACTTGACTTCAGCGTTCTAGGTGCTGTTGTTTTTCACCGATATTTTTGTAATCTTGATCTTGGCTTCGGCGTATCTACGTAGGAGTGCCGTTGTTTACTAGAATATATTTTCAGTCTAATATTTTAACTTGGTAATTTAAATTATTAAGTTTTGTTTCATTGAAATTTATCAAATGTTATCATTAAATCCAGGAAAAGACCAACCTGAATTCCAAAATTATTTGCATAACACCACACACGCACCAATAATAGCAGTATCTATTATCATTTTACATTACATCTGAGTATTTTTTTTTTTATTGAATGGGGATTAAATACAAATAAATTTTCATGATTTTAAGGAATAAACACTAGAGAGAAAATAAACCTAATACTTACATTTTTTTTTTTCAGAATTAGAAAAGGAAGCTTTAAAACTTATTTTTTTTCAATCAAAGTTATTTAACCTAATTAGCTTTGATAAATATTACATTGCTTTTTCTCTAAGCACACTTATTCACATTAACATTCTGTAACAGGGTTCGTCGGTTTTTAACTGGCTTAACTTCACTACCAGCTTCTAAAAATATGCTCTTTCCATCCTAAATTCCTTTGCCTGCAAACTTTTCCTCATTTGAAAATGTTTTGCAAAATCAAAGACATTTCACACAAATTGAAAAAAAAAAGAAATTTTTTTTAGTCGAACTACAATTTTTTAAGTTTTTTTGTTTTGTTGTTGTTGTTGTTGTCATTAAACAAAACGCATTAAAACAAAAAGAACTCTACACTAACAGAAAAACGTGATTATAGAGAGGAAACACCTGTATTGCATCCTTAGAATATACTGTATTTTTAGAAACTGAATAAAGTGTAATTCGTTTTCATTTAATTCTCTCTAGCTTTACATCGTGGAAAGTATTTTAAATTATTTTATTCTTCTCGAAAACATCATTAGAGAAAAGGGCTCGTCCATTGTTCTCTGGATCATTAAGATAATATAACTTTGAAACTGTACTTTTCTATATAAATCTTTTCTTCATAAAAATAAGACAACAAAAAAAAAAAAAAAGGCAAATAAAAGAAAATAAATGCATTTACCTTTTTTTTTCTTTTTTGATGTTAATGTAGAGAAATAGCTTTTTTTAATCAACCATTGCTATTTGAATAATTTAAATTGAAAGATAAAATATATAAAAAGGCTAACAGTTAAATTACTGTATTATATATATATTGGGAATAGAATAACATTTTTCTAATAATAAAAAATCCAAGAACATATAAAAATTTTTTGTCTTTTTTATGTATTTTTAAAAATTAATCGAATTTTTTTTTCCTTAACAAATTTGTAATTCATAAATTCTCAGTTGTTTTGCAGAGATTCAAACAAAACATACTTTTTCATTAACTCATTCACTTCTAGGCAAATTTATAGCGTCTTGCCCAGGGCCACTTTTTCGCTTAAGCGCACAAAGCTCCTGCATAGGGCACAAAAAGTTTGGGAGTGCAAGAAATTGGTGAGCGAAAAAAGAGAAAACATTAGAGTTATAGCGAACGTACCACATCGCCTAGCAAATCATGAGAGCAGCATTTCTTTCTTTAAAAGTGTATAGCGTGAAATGAGATCTACCATGGAAAGTGAAAAGAGCTCAACAGTTTCATGTTAAAACAAAACCAAATTGATATTACCTTGAAAATTGATTACAGTGATGCTATCAATGATTTTGTAATGATCAAAGCTCAAAGAAAGCCTTTATTGAATCAGTACTATGGCAGTAAATCAACAAAGAATAAAGATGTCTAAAAGTAAAAGATAGCAGATGAAAAAGAAGGCAATTAACAAGTTGAAAGCAGTTCATACAATAATGTATACTCTATACCAGGCATGTCAAACTCATATGATATTGCGAGTCACATGGTCTGTTTAGTTATAAATTGAGGACCGCATGTTTTTAATCTTCAAAAAAATCAATAAAATGCAGTTTTTTTGATAATGTATTATGCATTTATTAGACTCAATGCAATGTTCAATGTATTGTGTGTTATACATACCTAAACGATTTATATTTCATGTTATTTTTTAAATTAAAAATAAAAATATTTTATACTTTTATTAAAAATAAATAAATAAAATAAAATAAAATAAGAATTATTGTAAGAAATTCAACTGCATATTACTTTTGAGAAGATTTTTGGCATCATTTTTTTCACAAAGCAAGTCATCAAGATTTGATGAAAAATATTGAGCTGCGGCAATTTTTAAAATTGAGGATAAATGTTGATTGGGGTTAATCTTGATCTTTCTGAATTTTCGATAAATTTCATCAAAGTAAATAATTCTCGGTATAAATAAGTGCTTCCAAACATAGCCATAATGAAAAGTAAAACAAAGGTATTTCATAAAATTTTTAAATTAATATTCTCTTACAATTTTGTTTGAAAAAGTGTACACAATGTTTTTAAGAAACAACAGTTTTTCTTCCCAGCATGTATTTTTTTAATATTTAAATATAACTATTTCTGCAACATATTCTTTTTTTTCCCTTTTTGTTAACAAATGTTAGCAATTTGAGAAATTATATCATCCTCAATAGGAAAAAAATGCATTTTTCGAATTTATGATCAATTAATTTAGGAAATAACTATGAAATTGTTTATTTTTCTCTCTGTAATGGTCTATCATTAGCTATTTCATAGAATAACTAGGTGAAGTAAGAAATTTTTCATCTATTATATACTTTAACTGACTTGTCTAGTTACTTCATGAAGTAACTGAATTATACTCTTTAACGGTAACATATACATATAATTTGCTAAGTTTATAATGGATTAACAGAGTTAACAGATAAATCTATTTGTACTTGCACGCTTTTATAAATTTGATAAGTCTTTTTTAGCATTCATTGTAAAAATTATGCTTTTGTTTTTCCTAAAACCCCAAAATAAAAATCAATAAAAATGTTTTCTGATTCAAAGTTTATATTTTTGTATGCTTTGATAACCTAGAATAAAGTTTTATTTATTTTGCTAGTTTATTTTTTAAAACAAATTTAATAAATACCACTAAATTATAAACATTTAAACAAAATCATCGCTTATAATATAATAAAAATAGTTTATTTAGATATGTTTTACATATCTAAATTTACATATCTACAATTATGTTTTCAAAACTTCCTCATTCGATGCAGTACTTTAGCCTTTTTAGAAATTCCGCATCATGAAAAACTGCAATGTCATTGGAAGAATAACTAAAAAACTGTACAAAGTAATATCAATTCGTAGCAATATCATATAATTTAGAGTTTTTAAATTTATCTATAAAGTTACAATAAAATAGACCTGTTAAGCAGAGATCAAAGAAGCTTGAGATGGAAGAAATAGAATAATGGTCTTATGGTTAAAAGTGAGAAAATTTGTATAATTAGAATCTTTGTGTGTGTTGAAGCAAAAAAATAAGGTTACAATAGGTTAAGAAAATACACATAGTTTTGATTCTATTATTTCTAATTCCAGTCTACAAAAAAAGAGGACAGTTATAATTTTAAACAAGATATTTATAAATATTTAGCTGACTTTTTATTACAAAATAGAATAGCTGCACATTTTATATTTTGGATATTCTTCAGTATGTTCTATATATATATATGTTAATATAAACGACAAAACCCATCTCCGTGTTTTCTGACCAAAACTTTCTTCTCTTTCTCGGACCAAATCACGTCCTAAAACCCACAGGAATTCCAGATTCGTGAATGGGCTATCACTCGGAAGGGTCGTAACCTCGCTTCAGATATCGCCAGGCACGCAGCACCCCCCATACAGTGGTTATTCCCTCCCGCCAAGGTATCTGCCTTGTTAGAAACATATTCTACCTCGCAAGAGCCACCCAACCATAGCCGACAGCCATTCTTATGGCACAGGGAGATGGTAATAAAAGGGGGGGGGGGTGAATACTTTTTCCATATTTGTCGGTTAGAGTGTTTCGATGAATTGTCGTGGAAAAGTATGCTCTTTCTTTTTTTGAGGGAGGGGAAAATGGTTCTCTGAATTACGGGGAAATTTGTACGGTGCACGACCTGAGCGCCGAGGGTGGCATGAGGACACCTAAGGGAGTGAGATCAAAGGATTCTTTTTTCTCGTGTGGAAGAATGTGGCATACTTTTGATTCTCAAACCATTCATGTGATCGGGAGTGTTTCTTTTTTGTATACATACGCTAGTGTTTCGAATGTGTCAGAAAGTTTTCATTGTAAACAAACTCGTAAAAGGAATTTTCTGGATTGTTTGTGTTTTTTTGGCTAGATATTTGTAGTTATGTATGGTTCTGTCTCGCAAATGTTTATAGGAGTTAGCTGAATTTATACTAAAAGAATCCAGTAAATTATATCAAACAATGTATTATAAATCTTTGTCACTTTAAACTGTTACAGATTTACTCGTTTTAAAATAACAAACGACTCATTATAGTAAAACTGTGATGTCCCTTTAAATGTTGCACTATTAATAAATAAATCTTTCGTTTATAACGCTTAAGGTATTCGACTACGTTCAGAAACGTGATTTTGCAAAAGCGTATAAATTTATAATATTTATGATATTTAGAGCCACTTAGATTAGAAAATGTATATAAAATTGTTCTAAGAATAGTATTACAATAAAAAAAATTATTTAAGTACAATATTTTGACAAAAAATGAACATAGAATGACCCATTTTCAAAATACTCTCCTTTTGTGAAAATTGTTTCTATTATAATAATATTTCTCCTGTTTATAGTTCAGACCTCTGTACAGAGGCTCAAGTAGAATTTTTGAAATATATGGATTAGAAGTGGGTTCATCCATGTTTTACGACAACAGAGGGGAGAAATTTTAAGAAAAAAACGCCGATAGTTATTTCAATGGGTTGTATCTCTGAAAATAATGTGAATTTTTCAAAAATCATAGCGGAGCCTCTGTACAGAGGTTTGAGCTATATACAGGCAAAATATTATTATAATAGAAGCATTTTTCACAAAAGGAGAACATTTGGAAAAAAGGTTATTGTAAGTTCATTTTTTGCCGAAATATTGTATTTAAATAATTTTTTTTTGTCGAAATAGCCTTAAAACAATTTTATGCATGTGTTCTAATCTAAGTGACACTAAATAGCATGAAAATTATCCATTTATGCACTTTTTTAAAATCACGGTTCGGATACCTTAAATTTTCTCTCTATATATTTATGTATAGATAAAATTAATAATTTACCATTTAAATTTTCTCTCGAAGGATTTTTATTTAATTCATAATAATCTTGAACCCTCCAAGGACTCGAGTGATAGTAACCTCCCTCCCCCCTAACGGAAAATATCCTTTTAATCACAATTTTATCTCCTAAAAAATTGCAATGTTCACTTATTTAAAAAAATGATGCACTATTGCATCATTCATTTGTTTTGATCAAATCGGAAGTCATTAATAGAAATCATGTAATTCTAAAAGTTGCTGGTTGAGGAAGCTATAAAAGCTGAGATCTCCGGAACAAACGAAGAACGCTTTTGTGTTTTTATTTGAATGGCCGGCTTTTTTCTGTCCGTGTCTGTTAGTTTTGTCGCTTTATTTGCTTAAATAAAGACATTTGGAATTAAAATACCAAGAAGTTTTTTTATCCTTTCAACGACTGCAACAAGATAAAAATATTCCAGTAAAATGTTTTGATTCCCATAAAATTGTTTCATACGTAATTTTTTGGGGTTGGAAAAATAGCATTTTTCTTTTTTTTTGTTAGAAAGGGGACGTTAGTAATTTGCTCTAACTTAATTTTTATCAATAATCTAGGTTAACACCGGTAATCATTATAAATGTATTTTTAAATTTTAATGAATAGTGGTTTCATTAATCAATAATAGTAATAAATTACTTTTCAAACAATGAAATTAATTTTGATTGATTCCAATAATATTCTGATGCAGATGTTACCATAAGTAGGCGAAATCTATTTTTGGGCGCGTAATTACCAGTGAAAAGGAAAAATATCTAACGGCGTATACGACCACCCATAATTCCACGTGTCAGTTGGTGATCACTGCGGTGGAAAGACAGTATTCAAATTTTAATTCGGCTATTTACTACAACTCTTTCAGTTCAAACCCGTCCTCACTACACATATAACTGTAACTACTTCATGAAATCTTACAATAATAAAGCGTGCCGTCTTGTCTGTGATAATGCTACAATACCTATCTATTCCTGATGCAGTAAGTGAGTGAGTGAATATTAACGTCGCACTGTTCAACCACACGAGGACTTCTGGCGACGGACAAGTGACGTGGACGACACCTGAGCTGGCACCCCCTCTCCTAACTACCACACTACACCAACGGGAAGACGTTTCAGCTCTCGACAGATTTAATGTGCATCGTTGCCCACACGGTGGGTCTTTAGGGGTACTGGGCTCGAACTCATGACATGCCTGCCATGATCCGATGCCTTGACTACTGGGATACTGCAGCCCCAGATAAAGCTAAAGGTGTATTCAGAAATGCAATAACCGTTGTGGAGGATAACATGTACCCATTAGGTACAAAAGATATGGTGTTATAAATCATCTATATATAATACATATACATTAGATCAGAATTCGATATTTGTGAACAAAAAATTATCAACATCGATATAGTACACAAGTATATGGGAGCAGATGTCTTGATGTCATGCAAATAAATAATCTGTATGAAGGTCCAGCCATCGATTTTCGTTGTGTTTGTATAAAAAATGTGTCTCGCTAATTTGTGTAAATGTAAGAAAAAGTAAAGTGTTATGCTACTCAAAATGTTACAATAGTGACGCACACATGTAATAATAAGTAAGTCAATTTATTTCGCAATGCCATTAATAATTTGGAAACCAATCGTGTTTTATCACATACCTAGAAGTCTATGTTATTCGATTATGTACTGTTATACGAGTAGTAAGAACAGGTTCTGAAACATGTTCTGAACAGCCATATTAAAATTTTAATTCATTATTTCCTGATTTCCCGTTAAAATTTTAAGTCGTTCCTTGTTAATCCCCTCCGTAGTAATCACCAGTTGTCACTACTAAGAACGCGGAATTACGGAGTCTGGTACTTCGCAATTTCACTGTTAATTACGCTTTAAAACGGATTTCTGTTATTTACGGTAATTCCGTATTCTTTAAATGTATCCAAATAAAAAACCTCGCAAGGAATACCGCACATTTTTACTAGTGGTGTATCCAGTAGCGCACACAGGAATTTTTCAAGGGGGGGGGGGGGCGGGGGGGAAAGTTCACCATTCTTGTATCATGTTATTTTTGATTTTGTCGATTTTCAGGAGCAAAAAACACAGTAAAAAACTAATTATATAATAAATAATTAGCATTAATTAATAAAATTAATCATTAATAACAAATATTTAATTAAATTTTACGTATTATATACTTAGAATTATAACCAATCGGAAAAAAATCAAGGGCTTTGGGCCCCTTGTGTGCGCCACTGGGTGTATCTTTAGAAATACATTTTCTGTGCTTTGTAATTTAATTATTAAGTTATAATAATATTATGTTTGTTTTTAAATATTTTTATAAATTTAAAAAAAAATTATGCAGTCGAACCTCTATATTGTGAATTTTTCTATATAGCGAGCTTTTTCTTGGAACCAAGAACATTGCACGATTTTCTTCGTAAAATAACCTCCTAATAGCGAAGTGCATTTTCTATATAACGAACTTTTTCTCTTGTGATTCAATTTTTTTTCTCCCTATTTTTGAAGTATTTCTGGACATTTCGAGTTATTATCTCTTTTAGCACATTTTATGGTGGTCATAAATCTTGAACTGGTTTAGGTGCCTAACTCGCCGAGAGCAATAGAATTCTGGGCATTTCATCCAACCCTTAACTTCCATTATATAGTTCACTGGAAACATTTTCGATATTTCCTTTCACCTTCAGTAGAGTCTCGTGTCCTTGAACTAGTATCCGTTCATTTGTAGTATTGATCAGTCGTTTTTCTTATAGATATTTTAATAAAATTTTGAATCTAAAGGATTTATAACCTATTTCAGCTACCATAAACCTATTGTTTCCTTCTTAGAATACAATTAATTCCCAAGTATGATTGTTTATTTCGCACAAATTATTACTTTATGAGTACAGACATATGAATAAATAATTTTATAGGACAATACTAATATCTCCTTGTTTTTTATTCACCTAACTAATCCCTGAAATAACATTACAAAATTTGAAGTTATCACTTCTATCGTGTGGTCATAAGAAAACACACTTTATTTTTTTTCTCTTGTAGTTTTTCTCTTTCTTTCTTTCTTTTTTTTAAATATGTAAGATATATAAAATAAATATATATATATTTATATAAAAAGGTGTGAATAATTACTTTTTTTTAAATATGTAGCGTTTATGAAATTAAAATTTGTTTTATGTGGTTTATTAAGAAAATTGAAAGATGAACCACTGTATAACGAATTTTCCATATAACGACTTTTTTTCGGGATTTCGTTATATAGAGGTCCGACTGTATTTATTTTTATGAAATTTAAGTGTGTAAAATTCTTTATGATAGTCCTCGGCAAAAATTATGGAGAAAATTTGAGTGAATATTTACGTCGCACTGTTCAGCTACACGAGGGCTTCTTGGCGACAGACCTCGTAATTTTGAACCATGGTCAAGCGAGGAGAACGACTCCTGAGCTTGCATTCAACGTTGTCGTTATAACGAATACGACAATTATAAGAAATAATTCCCATTTTTATTTTACCATTTTTTCACTAAGCCTTCTTCATATGTATACTACACTTATATTGAGAAAAATAAATTAAAAATTAATTGTGTGTTTTTATCATTTTGCTGCAGTACACATACGTGTTTCTATAATAGCACTTTTTACTTACTTATACTTTCTGTTTTAAATTAGAAGCATGATCGTTTTTTAACCGCTCAATATTTCCCTACCTATGCGCAAGTGCACGCCCCATATGATGGGGAAACGCCTTTCATCTTCGCCAATGTGATTTAAACATAGTGATTATATTGAATTGATTTCCATTTAAACTGTTAATCAGTCTTGATTTCTGTCAACATCGGACTTAGAAATAACCTGAATTTCATGACAGTAACATATCTCACTACATTTGAAGTGAACACACTGTACGAGTAGTATCTTGAAGATGATATGCAGTTTAATTTTGTATTTTAAAGAATATTAATACGTGTTTGTAAGAATATTTACTGTCAACTAAACTGATCAGAGATTTTCTTTTTTAATCATGC
>BMAV01001028.1:193582-204092 GCA_019973955.1 Trichonephila inaurata madagascariensis
AGGGTAATATTACGTTTTTTGAAAGAGTCGCGCGCGTTACTCACAACATTGAATAGCGTTTTATGCTATTGCCAAAAAATAAATAAATAAACGCATACATTTTTTTCTAAATGATTGAAAGAATGTGACACTGTAAATGTGCTTCACAGTATCATCTAAAATTAAATTTAATGAATGGTTGCACAATTAACATAATTGGCATTTTTGTCGCATGCTCTTTCTTAAGGGTTCGTAACCCTCGCATATACTCCCGATGTAACATTTACTCCCTCATAATCCTGTTTCCACATTTGGACGAATCAATTCCATATTTTTTACTATATTAAAATTTTTTAATTGCATCAATTTTAAGTTATCAGCTCTAACCTACAATTGAGTTTCTTTAAGTATCTAATAAAGCCGTTGTGGGAAATATATAAGATAGTAATGTATATTGATAAAAGTACTTTTTCATAAACTTTATATACCTTTTCAGAAATTTGACAATTTATTAAGTTTCATTTTATGGAAATCTAAACTCTTTTTCACTCATACATCAATTTAAATTTCATTAACTTTTCAAAAACAGTTTGATAATCTTCATAACAAACATTTGTAATGAAATAATTAATTTTTTGCAAAATATTTTAGTAAAAAGAGCAGTAAAAAATATACTTTTTTACTATTCCAAGCACTTTTTGATTCACGTATACATTAAAATTTTGTAAAATCTTGATATTGCGTAATTTTGAAGCAATTTAAATTATTTGCTTACAGATATAAAAAAATTACCACTCTGAATTTTGAACTTATTTATATATCAAAATTTGTACATAAATTTGTGATGAAAATGTACACATTTTGTGTATTGAATATATTTTTTAAATTAATATTCGCAATTTTTAAAATTATTTCATCAGATTTAAAGCTCTACTTTTCTAAAGACGAAAAGATTATTGTTTTTAAGATTGTTTTAAAAATAAAATATATTGGTATAAAACTTTCAAAATTAATTTAAAATATCTTGCATAACTTACATTAGTTTTGTGCACGCATGGATAATTAAAAATATAAGGAATGATTAACAAACCTGTTTGAAATTTCATAATATTCTGAAAAATAAAAAATTTCATCTGGAAATACAGTACTAAGTCTAATCTCTTTTTTTTTTTCCATCGACCTTCAATTTTTTTATCAGTTTATAAACAAATACAACTAAAGTTTATTATACTGTTCACACACACACAAGTATAAAAAAGCTATTTAGTAGAAAGAATTTAATGAAGTAACAAAAGTGTTAATTTAAAAAAAAATGTTATTTCGATTATTACATTCTCATATGAAATACTTTCCAAAATTTTACTCGTTTTCCAATATAAAAATCAACTTTGCTTCACTCTGAACTTTAAAGTCAATTGAAGTGCACAGATGACATTAAAGTGAAAAAAAAAAAAAAATAACAAAAGTCAAAACATATGTCAGAATGAGATTGTATGCAACATCTGTTATGAACTATTTTCAAAATTTAACAACTGAGTTTTGAAATTCGTGCTTCAAAATAAACAGAAATACACAGATTATGTCAAGAATAAATGAAATTTAGACATGAATGCATGGGATGTCCGGGAAGTTTGTGCTGATTCTGAAGGAAAGTTGAAAATTGCGTCATATTTATTTATATTTGTTTTAAATTATACAAATATCATTTTGTTCCACAAAAGTTTTTTCTACCTATCAGGCAAATTTAAAATTTCGTCTTTCCAGAATTTGCCTGTATGATTTTTTTCTATTGATTTTGAAGTTTTTACAGTGAAAGGGAATTTTAAAATAATCGAAATATAGGTGAGAGTTATAATTCTAATAAATATGGTGGTTTGGATAGAACAACGCAATCGAACCCTAAAAACGTTTGTCGAGTAGTAAAAGACATGAGGTTGTGCATTGTCCTGATGAAACACGATGCCTTCACAAATTGCTAACTTTTTTGGACTTTTTTGTTCAATTACTCTCTAATACATCTTACTGATAGAATTGATTGATTGAATATTAACGTTGCCCTGTTTAGCTACACGAGGGCTTTTGGCGACGGACCACGTAATTTTGAACCATGGTCAAGTGACGCGGACGACACCTGAACTGGCACCCCCTCTCCTAACTACCACACCACACCAACGGGAGGACGTTTCAGCTCTCGACTGATTTAACGTGCATCGCTGCCCTACACGGCGGGTCTTTAGTGTTATTGGGCTCGAACTCGTGACAAGGCATGCCACGATCCGATACCTATACCACTCGGCTACTGCGGCCACCAAACAAGGTTTAAATCAGGATTCTTAAACGTTTCGGGATGCGACCCCATTTTTTGTACAAAAATTTTGTGCGACCTTATAAGTATAACGCAACGTTTACACACGCTTAGGTACTCCTATATGTGTTTAATTTGTAGTATTGTATTATTTTTTACAGTAATAAACGCTCACAATAAATTTCTAGTTTCATCGTAGCGATATAGAAATTTTTATTAAGTAACAAAATAAAACATTATATAGTGTTCGCATGGTAAATTATACATAAGCAATAATCTGTTTATTAAGTGTAGTCATTTTGAGTTCATTTCTGAGAGAGATCCTCACTTTATGTTAACAACGGTATATGCATGATTTAGGTATCAATGGGGGAAAGATGCGCATGCTTATTTTGAAGTACTTTTTCAATATTCTCTAGATTTGATCGATCCTCAAAGACGAAAGTGTCGAAATTAATACGAATAAATAACAATCTATATAAATAAACAGTAAAATTACTATTATTAATAATGAACAAGTTATTTTATGCAAAGGATGTAACCAAAATCGTAAAATTTTGGACGCCCCCATTTTGGGTCTCGACCCCTAGTTTAAGAAACACTAGTTTAAAACATCAGTTTTAAAAATAGCATTTCTTTCAGTTACAGCATCTTCACCATAAACAGCCCATATCTTGCTTTCCGCTTTTGCCTTTCCAAAAGAAAATCATTTACCTGAAGTATCATCTTTTAGTGTACATATGCTTATCACACATTTGTTTTTTCTATCATACTCTGATATATTCCGACTTGTCCAGTGGCGTAACGGAGATCATTTGGGCCCCCTTGAAAAGTCAGATGATCATAGTAGTAAAATGAATAAAGAATGCATTAAAAACGTTTTAAAAAATGATGCTGTGAAATTAATAAATTTCATAAAAGCGAGATAATTAAATTCCAGATTATTTATTTTATTCTGAACAGGATTATGCAGAAAATATAGAGCTCTGCTTTTACAATACATTTGAAATTCAGATGCTATTAATTTTAAATGAATCAAGTCACAACAATACGCTGTAGTTATGTAATGAAATATGGTTGAGGTTTATCTTATTTAGCAGACATGATTGCTGTTCTAAATGAAGTAAATATATTTAATGTACAGTCGATGTAATGTACAGTAACGTAATTTAATGTACAGTAATGAACGTCGTTTATCCGAACGTTTATTATCCAGAGCGTCAAATATCCGAACTAGTTTTTTTTGTCAACTACATGTACTGTACATGAATACGTTTTCGAACAGTGCAATGCTCAACAGTTGTTTCGCGTGAGGCTAAAAATGAAGAGAAAATCCAAGGTCCGGGATATTTGGGGAATTTCAGTTGTATGATTTGGTAAACATCTACGCGGATTTGGTAAATATCTGGATAGCATGCGATGCAGAAGACTGTGGATTTCAAATGCTACATTATGACGAGATTGTGACTTCCATGCAAGAAGAATCCGACCCTGTCGACGATGAAACGGATGAAGATGAGAACAACAACGAAAGTAGCAGGGGTCCATCAAATGCTGATGCGTTTTCTGCATTGGAGACAGGTATGGAATAGTTCGAACAAAACAATCAGAAGGCTGTCCTGCTCAACCAATGCTTCTGAAGAGAATCAGAGACTTTGCAGCGAAAAAACGAATGTGTACAATGATACAGCGAAAAATAAGTGATTATTTTCCACAATAAAGGCAAAATTACGACATTTTGTACCTATTTTGCTTTTTCTTCAAGCACGTTTCCCGCATGTGATGATTTTCAATATTCGTATCCCAATTGATTCGGATAGTCGACGTTCTACTCTATATATTACAAAAAATAAAATAAAAGAAAATGAATGCATTGGTTTTAAAAACTAACATCAATTTGTATCTCAAGCAGGGTGATAGACAATGTTTTGAAAAACTAGCAATTTTTTAATGACTGAATTTAAATGAAAATGAATTGAATTTAAAGTAAAGTGCTCAAACGTGTACAATGGATCACAACTTCTCAATTAAAAAATGTAAGAGAATATCTTTTAGGAGAGAAAGCTAAGGATGGAGGATTAAAAAATTCTTTCGAGTACTGAAATAAATCAGAAGGCTTACAGTCATAAATATTTAAATAGTTCCCCCCCCCCTTTCAAATGGGAATGCGGATTGATAATTACCATTGCAGACCGAATACATTCCCCGAGAACTGGTATCACTTAGTGCGGCCCCATATAGTTGTATACCAATTGCCACAATATTATTTTGACGCCCAGTTTCCTCGTCAGATGGGGGCACCTGAGCTCCGACGATGCGAAATTGTACAATGAGATTAACTTCGTCGAGAGCACCCAAGCCAAAAAGGCATTCTAGGAATTGTTAACAGGCTGCATAATCATACAACATGGACGCTGCCGATTTTTTGCATCAGGAGAATACACCGACTTGTTCTGGGGGTGAACCCGCAAGCTTGGGCGTAAAAGGCCAGCTCCAAATCAACTACGCCACCCAGCCGTAGCATTTAAATGTCTTTTGGAACAAATATTTAGGTGAAAAGTTTTTTAACGTATGTGGTAACAAAAACAAATATAGCATCAAATTAAATGCAAAATATGAAATGTGACTGCAGACAGCTTGCTTCAACAGAGCCAAACTTACCATTTTGTGCACAGAAAAAAAAATGCAAGCATACGCATACATAAAGATATCTCTGGCAGAAAATATATAAGGGAAGATGGCACCTGGGGTTCCCAATAATATTATTAACGACCAAATTGCATAAATTTTAAGTTTAAACGCTTTAGTAAAAAAAACTGTACTTTTCTTTTATGTATTGAATGAATACAATATATTGATCTACTTTAAGTATTTTTTAAGAAATATTCTCTTCTCTAAGTGTACGATAGGGTTGCCCCAAAACATCTAATAGGTCTAAAGGTTCCATGATTCTATAATGTTTGAAAAGCACTGCTGTAGATCAAAAAGAAATAATAAAGTAAAAGCTGTATTTTGAGAAGTGATTTTACAAAGTGCTTGAAAAGTAGAAGAAAAATTAAAGTGGGCTGGGCGAAATTCAGATTGGGCATGTGTAGTGTTAAGAAAAGTTTCTGTGATTGGTTGTCAGAAATAGTTAGCAATTTTACTGAAGAAAGATTAAGCATGAGTAAACAAATTAGTGAATTGAGATTGCAAATGGACCATGCTGCATTACGTATCAACGAGAAAAATTAGGAATTTAAGTAAAATTAAGAAATTAAAATTAGCAAAATATGTAAAACTTGGTCTTTTTTGAGCAAAAGTTGGATCAATTAAGTGTTTCGTAGTATGATGAATTTAAGATTAGGTATGTATTTTTTTTTAGTATTAGCGTTGGATATGTTTTTTTTTTTGTGCTTATTATTTTTATTAAAGAATTTAATAGCATTTTCTCTGGTAGTTTGCTTTATACTGGTTATTTGGCTCTCTCTTCTGAGATCAGAATTTCCTATAAAACAACGAGTATTGAAAATTTGTAATTAAATTTTCCTATTTTCTAATTAATTAATATGCGTCTTTGTTGCTTGCTTCCATAAGGGGGAGGCGTGGAAAATTATATAATTTAGGACAGTTGAGTGGACAAGCATTTTGCTGTGTCTACTTATGAAGACTTAAGCGTAACAAGGGGGAAATGCTTATACGTGGTATCAATAATTTTTTCCCCTAGTATACATTACATGTTGTCTGAAAGCCTTCACGACATTTATCTAAAATGACGCCAAGCTATTTGATTTGGAAAAAATGGAAATCATGTTTTTGTTTCAGTGCACTTAAAAGTATAATATAGCAAAAATATCCTATGTAGTAGATCTTTTCTGAAGACCTGTGTAAAAAAGATGGTTTTATATGTATCTAAAAACTTTTAACATTAGAAAGAATTGATAGTTCTTATCTCTTTAGATAGTTCCTATCTTCAGAACTTTTAGCTTAAAATTCATACTCTCTTTCTTTATTAATGAAGAATATTGTATATTTTGGAGAATATATAAACTACGCATATATATATATTCAGAAACGAAATAGGGGGAACCTAAAGTTTTTCACTGGTTATAAATATTTTATTTTGTGTGTTTTGTGCTCAAACTTTTCTAATTACACATATGTTTGTTCGGATACATTGCAAGCACTGTTGTGAATTTTTTTTAGAAAACCATTTACCTCAGTAAATTGAAACGTATGGCCTCTTGGTAGCTCGGAGAATGTCTAGGTAGTATTCCAGTCCCCGCCAAGTGTTCTTTAATGTGTCCTCTGCTACACGCTGCCTGTTTCTTAAAACATTTAAATCCTCGACTTATTGATTATTGATCAGGAGGCACTGTTATGAATTTTTTTTATAAAACCATTTACCTCAGTTAATTGCAACATATACCCGCTTGGTAGATCGGAGAATCTCTAGCGATGTTCCAGTTCCTTCCAAGTGGTCTTTAACATATTTTCTGTTATGCTGTCTATTTCTTTATACTTTTCATACCATCTCTTCATTGATTTTGTATCAGGAGTTTTGCGACTTCAACAACGTCGAAAATTACGCTGAATATTAATGGGCGAATTCTTTTCGTGAAATCAAAGCATATATTGGGCATTCTCTGGAGTCAACATCATTTTGGTTTTGAAAATGGCGTCTTTCATACAAATGTTCCCTTGAGTCATTCTTGAAGGAGCACTGCCATCATTTATATATAGCATAAAAATTTTCTAAAACCAATAACAAGGGCAAGGCTTTTGATTCACTCTATATTTCAACGGTTATTCTTTCAACAATAATTACCTCTTGGATTTTTTTTTAATTAAATTTTTTCAAAGGCGCAAAAGTTTACTTTGTAGGATATTTTCTTTGACATATTAAATTTTAATAATATATTATAAATTTCATCGAACTTATATTTTGTATTCTTAAGGTATCCGACTACATTCGGAACCGTGATTTTAAAAAAGCGTATAAATTGATAATTTTCATGATATTTAGTGTCACTTAGATTAGAATACACATATAGAATATTTTTAAGGACATTTTGACAAAAAGAATTATTTAAATACAATATTTTTGCAAAAAATTAACTTAGAATAACCTTTTTTCAAAATGTTCTCCTTTTGTGAAAAATGCTTCTATTATAATAATATTTTGCCTGTATATAGCTCAGACATCTGTACAGAGGCTCAACTATGATTCTTGAAAAATTCACATTATTTTCAGTTACAACCCACTGAAATAGTTATCGGCGTTTTTTTCTTAAAATTTATCCCCTCTGTTGTCGTAAAACATGGATAAACCCACACTTCTAAGTTATATATTTCAAACATTCTAGTTGAGCCTCTGTACAGAGATCTAAGCTATATACAGGCGAAATATTATTATAATCGAAGCATTTTTGACAAAAGGAGAATATTTTGAAAATGGGTCATTCTATGTTCATTTTTTGTCAAAATATTCTACTTAAATAATTTTTTATTGTAATACTATTCTTAAAACAATTTTATATACATTTACTAATCTAAGTGACACTAAATATCATAAATATTATCCATTTATACGCTTTTGCAAAATCACGGTTCCAAACGTGGTCGGATACCTTAAGATTTGCAATAAATACATTCAGTGTTATAAGATTGAACATGATATACATATTTGAAGGGAAAAAGCCCATGATGTATTCAATACGAATTTGATTCACACAGTAAATATTTATGCTTAAGAATCCTTTTTTGTAGTGCTATACAGGACTTCTATAAATTTATCAAGCTCGAAAAACATCCGCATATGGCCTATTAACCCTTTTCGCTTTCTTGGAAAGATCATAGAACTTGGTAAGAATATGTCTGCCGGCAAGACTAAGCATGTGTCATTCTTGCAATATATTACTCTGATATGATTCATGTCGACTTACTAGACAGAGTAAGATGAGACAGACATTGGGTAAACAAAGAAATATGCGGTTGTCCCACGTTCGTAAATTTAAACTGGATGCTTAAGCCTAATCTGTATTCAGAAAGCTTAAAAATGCTGTTTTTTCTTTCCTAAATGGTATCTGTAACAATGCTCTAGCGAAGAGGCATTTATCTGGACATCGTTCTATAAAAAGAACCTCAGTAACTTCTGTTCTCCAACTTTATGGCTGAAAAATGCGATAGCGTATTCAAGATTTTGACTGTTATCTAATACGTGGTATGAACTCTTAATTGTTTGTTTTTTATGTTAGAATATTTTTATGAAGGTAAATCTGTGAATTTTGCTAAGCCTTTTTTTCAATAAAGAAGCTTTTAGTTAGTTTGCTACTTAAAATGCTTTATGGCTATGATGATTGTGATATAGAATAGAAATTTTACTCCTGTATAACTCTTAACATAATCAAGCGTTAGTAGACAGAGAAATAAACTTATTCTTAATTTAATTCAAACTTATCTAACGAAGCTTATCTTTTAGCTTCTAGTTATAGTGATAAATGTGGATCATATTCTTTTAACTTCAATTTGCTTTAGATATAATTTTCTTTTGCTCTTCTATAACTTTAGTAAAAATTAATTATAAATTCTAATAGAATTTGCATACAGCAACTTTTACGTCTGATTTATATTCATTTATTTAAGATATATTACATTACTATGTAATATAATAGACATTACATAATTTAATATACATTACATTTATATATTATATATAATTCATATTTATTTATGTACTATTTACTATTGCTATTATTTATTATTTACTAAGCAGTAAAACATTTTTATTTGTAAGAATGAAGCGCCGTTTGTTTTAATCTCTTACTTTTCCAAACCAAAATGTTAATTATTTATTATAAATTTGTGCTTAAAATTTTCATTCTTAAAATTCAAAAAGAATCCTGTTATTAAGTGATATTCGTCTCAATTACGCGTTATTTCTTAAGAAACTTAATTCCGTAATGATCTTCATGTATGAATTGTTATTTTCAAAGCACGCAAATGTTTGAATAATAGAAACTAATTTTTTTTTCCATTTACGTGTGCTGTTATTTTTTTCAAAAACGAAGAGATAAATGATACTAGGCCTACTATATGAAACTGAATTATGTTATAAAGTCATTTTTTTAAAAACATTTCATCAAAAATTACTTGAAACTTAATTGTTTGATTATTGCATTAAAAAATTTATCACTCCCTTTCAATGTGTTTTCTGACGCCGTTTCTTTTATTTAAGCAATTGATCCAGCAACCATAACGATAGTTAAAAATATTTTTTTCTATGCCGTTCTAGCAAATAATATAAGGATAATAATTATAACAATAGTAATACTCAAATATCTGAACAAAAACCTTTTTTGTAATAATATTTCACAGATAATGTCTTTTTTTTCCCCTAAAAATTCTAATTTTACTCTAATTGAAACAACACGTGTACAACACTTTTTTAATTATAAAACACCAGAAATGTTATATAAAGAGAAGGAAAATATATTTTCGCAACATTTTTTTCTTCTGTTATGAGGTTCTCAAACAGCTCAACAAACTTCGATTCAGATTTTTAAAGTGATTGAGGATCTCAAAAGATCATGATTGAGAACTTGTAGCCCTCGTTACTTCTGCCGAATCAAGGGCTCAAGTCTTGGGGCCTCTGAAGACCAACTGTAGAGGGGCTAATGCACAGTAAATCTGTCGAGACTCCAATTCCTTGCATTGACGTGTTTGATTTGGTAAATGGAGTGCCAGTTCAAATGTCATCTTCGTCACATGATCGAATTTCAAAACTACGAAGACTGTCACCAATAGTCCTCATGTCGCTTCAGAGGGCGACGTTAATAAGCAATTAATTAGATGCGGTAAATCTGTTTTGTTTATTTTTATAGCTTGCGTAATATTGATGAGAAATTTTCTAATTGTTCTATCTGGAGAATCAGCATTATTGAAGCGAGAACAATTTCAGCTTTTCGACTGATGTTTAAAACTTCAACAAAATCAAAATGCGTGTGTGTTTAAGTGAGCTTTAAATGAAAGGTAACTTAGTAAAGTCTGAAGTACTCTCAACTTAATGGTTGATAAATTTTGGCTACTTCAGGTAACAGGTATTTTGGAGTATCTGATATATTTTTTTTTGGATTGTTCACTGAGGAGATGATCGCTTTTTTGTGAAACATATGTGATATAAAGAATCGATAACATTCTCGTACTTACGTATTATCGCAACGATTGCCAACTGTATTAATAATTCGC
>BMAV01001028.1:219026-235347 GCA_019973955.1 Trichonephila inaurata madagascariensis
TGCAAGACATGTTAAGGTATCCGGCTACGTTCGGAACCGGGATTTAAAAAAGTGCTTAAATGGATAATTTTCATGATATTTAGTGTCACTTAGATAAGAATACATGTATAAAATTGTTTTAAGGACATTTTGACGAAAAAAATTATTTAAATACAATATTTCGGCAAAAAATTAACTTAGAATAACCTTTTTTCAAAATCTCCTTTTATAAAAAATGCTTCTAAAATAACAATATTTTGTGTGTGTGTGTGTTTATATAAAGTAAAAACTTCTCCAGAGAGTCTGAACTATTTTTTTTTTTAAATTCACATTATTTTCAGAGATACAACCAATTGAAATAATTATCGGCGTTTTTTTCTTAAAATTTCTCCAATTTGTTGTCGTAAAACATGGATAAACCCACTTCTAAGTTATATATTTCAAAAACTCTAGTTGAGCCTCTACATATGAGCTATATACAGGAAAAATATTATTACAATAAAAGCATTTTTCACAAAAGAAGAATATTCCATGTTCATTTTTTGTCAAAATATTGTACTTAAATAATTTTTTATTTTAATACTATTCTTAATATCATAACTATTATCCATTTATACGCTTTTGTAAAATCACTGTTCCGAACGTAGTCGGATACCTTAAAGAACATTTGAGGGGAACTGGAATACCACTTAGACATTCTCCGAACTACCAAGCGGGTAAACGTTGAAATACGCAAGTGTGAGTATAGAAGTAAATGGTCTTATAAAATATTCAAAATAATAGTCCCAATATTTTGAAAAAACATACGTCTAATTATAACAGTTTGAGAACAATAAATATTTATAATCGGGGCAAGACTTTTGGTTCACCTTTTAAAGTAGTGATTTCATGCTTTAAAATAATGGACAAAAATAGAAGTTTAAACTGTAAATGCGTATATTACTTATTATTAAGAAAGATAATAGGTATTTCTTAGTTTATCACAGATTTAGTGACATATTTTATATTAAAATTATACAACCGGAAAATTAAACATGTTGATAGAGTAACAGTTATTAAATCGTATCGTTTGTAAATAAAAAAAAAATTAAATACGAAAAATAATTTTATTCTAAATATTTGTTACACGTTCTGATATATTTTCCCTTTTATTAAACTAATTATTTGTCTGCAAAGTTACAACAATATTTGTAATAAAAATAAACATTATTTTAACGTATATATGCGCTCATTAAAACGATATTTGAAAAAAAAAAGAATTATGTTTCTCTCAATTATTTGGATAATGGCAATCGGTTAAATTTTTATAATACCTAAATTCATAAGGAAAACTAATCTTTGTTGCGTGTTATTTTTTCCTGTTTACTACGATTACATATCTTTACCACAATAATCAAATAAATTACCATTAATCTATATATGAACATTTGTACTCCTTAAAACTTGAACAGTTCAAAAAGTTTATTTTCGCAAAAATATAAACAAAATGCAGTTACATATAATTGGAATTGGTCACGCATTATTTCAAACCATTCTTTAAGATAAAGTTGATTTTTAGAATGAGGAAAATTAAAGGCTGATTGTTTTTGATTGAAGTCTAATAAATTGTTTTGAATCAAAAGTTTCAAAATAAGACCAAGGACTTTTGGAAATGTGCACTCTTTAGGAATATTGTTCTTCAGAGAGAGAGAGAGAGAGAGTGAAAAATAGTTTTATTTTTAAAATTGGTTATTTAAATTATTGAAACTTTTCTACTTGATTACATTTAAGAAAAAAGTAAAAAAAAGAAAAGTTTTTAAATTAGTTTATTTTGAAATGTGTTGTATGTTTACCTTTCTTTTTTAACGAAATTAATTGAAATGCTTCTCATTCTTAAAAATGAACTATTCTTACTATTCGAATCATTAACATAAAAATAAAAAAAATCTTTGATGATTGAAAAATAGGACTATGAAAGAAACGAAATTCATTTTTAAATACACTGTGTGGAAATGTTTTAACTTTAAGGCTCTGAATAAAGGCGAAGTATTCAATATTCAATTGCATCTGATTTTAAAATTAAATGGGCTTGATTCATGAAGTCACATGATAAAAACAAACACGTGTTTTCCATTGAATTCAAAACAAACATTTAACTAATTGTACTTGTTCTATTTGTAAAACTCAGATAAAATTTCAAATTTCATATTTGGGTAAAGATGTTTAAATGTTAGGGAAAAAAAATTCTTCAAAAAGATATTTATAAATTAAAAAAGTCGTATTTTATGCTTATACTTTTAAATAAAATGCATTTTGTATACATATGTACTTTTTAAGAGAAAGTTTCTGCAAATAGCAAAACTTGGCAACACCGGAGCGCGTGAACAGATTAGTTGGAAACACAGGAGTTTTTATCGTGTGATTATGACGTCACATAATTTTTTGAATTGATTGGCTAGAATCACGTGGCTTTCACTATCATGTGACTATGACGTCACATGAATTAACCTCATTGTCTTTTAAGAACATGTTACCTTACTGGTAAGAAACCGCATTTAAATAGAAAATTTTTTTTTAAAAAAAAGAAGTGCTTCACTATAAGTCTGTACTCTTAAGAGAAATAATAACTTAAAAAAAATGTCTTTAAAATCTAAAAACAATAAAATGTACACAATTATTCTCTTATTTTATGTCAAAACAAAACTTGAACTTCATTATTTCGGGAAACGGATAGGAGATACAGGTATAAAACAAAATAATAGGAACACCTGTGAAAAAATGAAAAATTTTTATTAGTAGGGGGTTGGGCCACCTTTGGCCTGAAAGACATCATGAATTTGACGTGATATTGACAAATAAAGGTCTCGAATGCAGTATATCGGAATTCGCACTTATTCCTCGTGAAGGGCAGTCTCAAGGTCAGGTAGTACGCGTAGAAAAGGAACCGAGCACGGATTTTATTTTCTAAAAAATCCACTAACTCTCAATGATGTTCAGTTCAAGTGACTGGGGATACCACATTAGATTTAACACTTCATCATAATGCCCATGTAACCATGTTTGAACACATCGAGACACGTGAACAGGGAGTCCTCTTGGAACACAGGACGTTCTCCCAGAGAGAGGTTCTGAAGCATAGGGTTAAGATGATCTGCGAGAATGCTTCGAAAATGGTCGCCTGTGATCATCCCTCTCAAGACAGAGATGCCCCGATTCACAGGAAGATATTGCACTTCACACCATCACAGAACCCCTTCCATGTTTCACGGTTGGAGCCAGGCAGTCAACATGAAATGCTTCTGACGATGTTCGACAGATAAACACATGTCCGGTGGTTTGGAATAACATAAATGAGGATTCATCAGACCAGATTACTTGTTCCAAAATCAGTTGTGTCCTGTTTACGAGGTCTCTGCATATTATTCCGTGCCTAAGTTAACTTTTTTGTAATAGCTATTTTACTATGAATGATTGTAGCATGTAACTGCCATTAAATGGTTATCATGGATACAGGGCTCTGAAATTGGGTATTCATCTTGGTCGTTATCTGCGGCAATGTCATCTGGCGTTTTCGGTTGACTATCCTCTTCAACACCCGTCTATCACGGTCCTTCAACTTCGAATTTCGACCACTGTTGTGCTTATCAGAAGACACCTTATCCAGATTTAAGTAGACTATCATAACCCTTGACACAGTGGTCTTTGAAACACCCACACGCTTGGCAGTTCTAGACCTGGACGCTTCAGCGAGGCGAGCTCCAACTATCCTGCCTCTTTTCACGTCGGAGAGGCTGGATATAATGACGCTTTGCTAAGAAAATGTTTTTTTAATGTAACTCTTACACTGCCAAATGCCTAACTGATACCTTCCCTTTCACCTTCACTAGGTGGCACACTGTTGCGACACTTGGTGGTCGTTTATTTGACGGTCGAAGGATGACTCATTTTTAAATGGGTGTTCCTGTCATTTTGTCCTATACCTGTATATGACAATAAAGCAAACTATAACACAGTTATCCCTCTTTTACATATTTTATCTCTCTTTCATTCACTTTTATATATTACAAGCCAATTTTCATTTTTCTTTTTCTTTTGGGACAATTAAACTCTAAGTAATACTTGAAAGAATATATTTCTCCATGTTAACTTAAAAGGGAATCCTCATGAAATATCTCGCTACAATATATGTCCCTGTATTTGCACATTGATCATCATTTGTACCCCTTGTAATAAATTACGAAATTTTTGTTACAAGACAATAAGTAATGGTGATTTTCTTTACAATATTCTTACATAGATCGGTATTCGAAGATTTTATGCTATTAGTCTCAAAGACTAAAATAATTCTTTAAGAGCGATGAAAATTTATTGTGAAAAAACAATCTTTAGAAATACAGGGTAAAGCAGCAAAGTTCCCAGAATAAATCTCAAAAGGCCTTCACATCTTCTACAGCACTCAGACACAACTATCAGTGTCTAAAAACACAAATACATAATGATTAAAATTATTCGCAAGTACTCGCTCGATCGTAGCAACTAATCGCTTGTGGATTCTTCAGCGGTCAAAATAGTACTAACTCAGTTTTAGCGAGTGACTCCTATTTACAGGCTGCACGGATCTTTCGAGAAAGATACGCTTACATCATACATCGTGATATGAATAGATTTCTCCAGTAATTTCCAGAAGCATCCATATAGTCACCAGCTCGCCTAGTTTGCACTGAATTATGTGATGAATCAATATAATGAAGCAAATACAACAGAAAGTAATATTAACGTATTACACATCCAGAAGTAAATTATTTACACTATTTTAAGCATTTATTACACAAAATTTCTAACAATATATTTTTATTTTTTTAAATTTCCATACACGTAAACAACGTCCACACAAATATATGTGACTTCTCGATCTATCCCCTCTGACATCCAAAAACAAAATCACTACAAAATGTTCGTCCTGTTGACTAAAGTTGTAAAATCCTTATATTTCTAAAAAAAATGTATGTTGTGATATTCTCTATTCTTCCAAAGAGTTTGTTCGATAAGTTCTGAATCATCCTGTTTATGATATGGAAAGCTGAAATACGAAGTTTTAATGTGTTACTCATTGAATATTAAGAAAAAAAATCTTGATTTAAATCTTAAGAAACTCAATTACTGTTTAGGACTTGCTTTATATTTAAATTGATTTTTTATGATTTAAAAGCAACGAGATTTAAATTTCTAAACCAAACTTGCCAATTTAAAAATGAATGCCGGGCAAATCAGTGTCGTTCTAAATTTATCTGTGTTAAAAAAAAAGTCTTTGAAGTTTAAATTGATCTGAAACGTAAATTTATCTTCTTATCTTGAAACATATAAATTTATCTTCTTTATAACATAATATAGAGCAATGATAGTTATTGGGAATTTATTAGTCTATTGACTGTGTGGCAATTGAACACTTTAGTTCGTTATTAATAATTTTATACCATTGGAAGCTGTTTAAACTAAACTACTAAATGTTTATTAAGAAAGTCGGGCCTATGAATTTCCAAAAAATTATTGATTTTCATTTTTTTACATTTTTTAAAAGTTCAAATACTTCTATTTAAAATGATATATAATAAAAGGAAATACGATAATTAAAAGTATTTGTATTTATTTTTTAAATGAAGCTACTCCTTGACGCGCATCGAATGAGTTCTGCTAGGAGCACCTGTATTTTCCCATGAATAAGTTTCTGATGAGTGCAGAATTATATGATATTCAAATAAAGTGTATTGGGCATATCGAAAAGCGTATGGGTACATGTCTATTAGATCATAAATAGAGAAACAGAAGAAAAAAGTTACGTGATGGAAAAACCCTAAGTGATCGTAACCGACTCACCGGCATTTTAATATAAAAAATTCAAAGATACTCAATATGGGTCATGGAATTAATATCGATTATCTACACAGTATGAAAACTTCTTTTACGGCTTTTTACTTTCCTGCGGTGATACATTCATGGTACAAGTTTTAAAAGGCAGAAGCTGAATTTAACGAAAGGCTCTACGATCATAAATACATACACACATGCCATATACCATAATAAATTAAATGAAACCAATTTTTAGAAATCTAGGAGATCCTATTTTATTAAAATTGTCTGCATGGAAAGAAATCTCAATAAGTCAGTTAATAACACCATATGGTCAGTGATTCTAAAATCTACATTTGTGGAGTTAAAATCTCTAAAATTAGGGTATTGCACAGTTCAATATGGGTCATGTAGCAAAATTAATGATCTTAAAACATTGGGGGTATTGAACCAGTTTATGTGTGTCATGCTTCAAAAAATTAGATGGACATAGGATTCGTGTAGCCTAACAAAAGCATCTTGAGATCCAAAAAAAGGCTAAATTGTTAAAAATAATGAAAAAAAGAAAATTTAAAGAGAGTATTTTCTAGAAGCAGAGTGTAAAGAAACTGCTTCACACACATATGCTTCTGGAAAGCATTAAAAAAAGTTAATGCTCACAAATTACAAATTTTTACTTTAAAGCTTGTTTTCTCAAAATAAAATATTTTTCCCTTCATGTACCTTTTTCTCAAAAATAAAATAATATATACTCTTCAAATTTTCAGTGAGCATACTTTTAGCATGCTTACACATTTTAATCGACCGAATAAGATATATCTAGCAAACTTTTTTAAATAAGGCTATTTTAAACAAAATTTTAGGGAAAAAAATTGGAGTTTTTTTTAAAAAAAATCATAATTACTCTAATTTTTAACAAAAGGACAAAACCTTTCGTTAAAGTTTTACTGATAGTACTACTGTAAAAATTTTATCCCTAAGAAAAAAGCAGTTTCTGAGAAAAAGGTACATTAACTTAAACTTAACATGGGCTCCTATGAACTTGCCACATCCTCTTAAAAAATTTATAGCATGCTGTTACACATATTGTTTAATACACGAAAAATATTCCTTGCACTTTCGAGTTTGAATGTATTGAATTCTTGTGGGTGTTGTATTGTAGAAATTCGTAAATGATAATTAATTTCAAAGTATTTTAATAAAATGTACTTATAGTAATATTTTCTTTTCTGTATTTCTTTTCTCATTTATATTGTGCTTGAAAGTAATTCTATGGGTAAAATTAAAAAATGCCATGTTAACAGTGAAGGATTTTCCTATGAATTTGTAGTTGCTTATTTACTTTCTTACTCGGGAAAATCGAGCTCACCCAAGGGATTTCGAGCTGCGAACTGACCCTTCGAGAAGATACTTTATTTATATACTAAACGAAAAATGTACAAAATGGTCCCGAACGAAAGACCCTCACCAAAAATTCTTGAGAATAGGGGGAAGAACGTAAAATGCAGTAAAAGTACTTAACAAAAGTGGCTCCTCACTGGCTTAGAAAATGTATGTGATTGATAACAAAAATAACAATGTAAGTACTAAAAAAACACTCACAGATGCTGTCTCACTAATGAAACAGGAAAGTCCTTAGAAACAAGTAATATATAAAAAAAAAAATTTTAAGTCAATTTCTACTTAGATCAACAAAGAGAAATTTTATTTTAGCTATTTTTTATTAAATAGTTACAATTAATATAAATATGTATATACAGAATATATGTATAGACAGAATCACAGAAACACAAATTATAATTAATTTTTATTAATTATCATTAAAGTATCGTATTGTCATCCAAAACAATCGTGTATATAAAATTTCAGTTCAACTGAATGCTTCAAAACGTGAGAAAAAAAAAACCTTTTCAAATTTTGACAAAAGTCGCCAGAAATGATGCCAACGCGGCTGTGTATTTGTAATTCTTTAAATAATTAGTTTTAATTAATTAATTTTTATTAATTATAATTAAATTATTGTACAGTCATCCAAAATAATCATGTATATAAAATTTCAGCTCAATTGAGAGCTTTAAAATGTATTTTATTAGCGATTGAAAATTCCACCAAAATAAATAAATAAATATAAGAGAGTACGAGCTAATAGTAGGAATTAAAAAATAATAAGAGATACTAAGGGATACCACTCCTCTATAGAAATAACATCTAATTCTAATTAAAAACAAATGTTCATCCTGATTTTCATAGACATCCATTCAGGTTTGAATCTCCTACGCGGCCTCAGTAGCTAGTGATCAAAGTAATGGACTCTTGGAAAGCATGCCATGAGTTCGAGTCCAATACCACTGAAGACCCACCGTGCAGAGGGGACGATTGACGTTTAATATGTCGAGGTTCAAACGTCATCCTGTTGGCGTGGTGTGGAAGGGGGGATGCCAGCTGAGGCATATTCCCCGTCACTTGATCATGGTTCAAAATTACGAGGTCCGTCGCCAAAGCCCTCGAGCAGCTTTATAGAGCGACGTTTATATCACTCTCTCTCCCATTTCCTTCCGTTGTGCTTTGTGAGCCTAAATGGCGATTTTACGCTAATAATGATCGCCGTATTACCCGCCTTTGGTTACAGCTTTGTAGATAGATCAGATTAAGTTTAGAATTTACTAAGTATTATAGAGAGATCTGTAACTCTCTTTTGAAATTCATCATAATTAACATAATTAATTTAAATACCCAACATTTTTTTGGATATCTACGCGATTGCGACTACATTCTTTTAAGCTGAATTTTATAGCACTCTTATGATAAATTTAGAACGTCTCAACTTTTTTTTCACGTGGATCGCTGAAGAAGATATTGTGTACATGTATATAATGTAAAACAATTAAATGTTGTTCAAAAGATATTTTTGTCGTCAATAAATATCAGGATTTATAGATGAGAAGAGTTAATGATTTTACATGATTTTGGAAAAAGATACCTTGCAAAACCCAACAAGTGATTAAGAAGTAAGTTTTTTTTTTTTTTCGTTATAAAAAAAATTCCAAACCATGGGTCTTCGATGTAAAGGGAAATTTCATCGTCCCAATATGTCAAACGAATTTAACTACCATACTTCATATGTTATGCATCTCAAGATAAACATATTAAACATTTGGTGCTAATTTGATATCGAAGTGCTACGCGCTAAGTTGTTGTTTATGTTCGCCAAGATGGGCGATAACATTACAATGTGGTTACCTTGATATTGTTATCGTGTGGTTATGTGGTTGCCATGGGAGTGACGTATATTATAGTTTACTAGTTGCATCGCCCGGTGTTGCACGGGCTTTCTCTACTTTTATAAATTTTCCCTTTCCTTCACCAAATCAGCACTTCTAATGCTCTTTTTCAAAATGACTCTCCCTCCCCCTCCTCCGCTTATCCCGGCGTTGCTCGGACTTTTACCGAGTGTATAACTTAAAATTCCCTGTTTCGAAATTTTTTCGCTTTTTCTTTTTGGCAGACAGTTTTATTCCCTTCCCCCCGGTGTTGCACCAACATTTTTAAATGCATAACATATTGTTATGGAAATTCCGCTTCCCCTCTCGCTATCAACCGTTCCTGGTATGTGTGTGTGATTTCTATATTAACGTCGTTACAAAATTCGCGTGGTAATTTCCCACAATTAATTATTACTGCCCTTCTAAAATTTTGGCTAACACTGAAGACCCGCTATTGAATCCATCCAGAGTTTAAACGTCCTAACGTTGGTGGGGTAAGGTAGTTAAGAGAGATGGGTGCCAGCTCAAGTCTCATTCTCGTCACTTGACAATAATTCAAAATGTCGAGGTGCGTCGCCAAAAGCTCTCGAGTAAGTGAACATAGGGATTTTAATATTCACTCACTCACTTTTCAACTTCTTAGGCCCCGGAAACGAAAATGTACCTTTTTAAAAATAGTTGTATGTTGAAAAAAGTAGAAAGTTTTATAATTACAAAATATCACAACTATATTAAATGTTGAATTAAAATTGTGAGCATTTTTTGAAATGTTCGATACACGGGAAAAAAGTTTCATGCAATTATTTTTATAAATGAAGAAGTCATAAAAAATATGAATTTGATAAGTAGTTATTAAATATTTAAAATTTGAGTATTTTTTAAAAATTCGTAAAAAAAAAGTTTTTGGCATGTTACTTTTTAAATCACTACTCTAAAAGATCAAAGAGTGAGTTTTTAAAAAGTCATTTTCATATAAACGTATTGATATTGATTCATTTTAGAAAAAAATCATAAAATATGTAAAATATAGTTGTTTTATAAAAATATATATATATATTGTATCACGACGAAATAAATTATTTTTCCAATTACAAAATTGCTGGTGAAGTTAATAAATACGCGAATAAAATTTGGAGTATTTTTTAAAAAAAATCATAAAAACTAAGCGATGATGTTGTTTCGAACCCGGGTACAAACATTAGTAATCCAGCGCACTAAAAGACAGCTCCACGAAATCTGCAGAAAAAAAGAAATAAAATACCTTTAAAATAAAAGAAAAAGATATTCAATTTTACCAAATCTGGTGATTTTCAATATTTATAGGCACATTTTCTTTTCTAGTGTAACCTTTCATGAAATGTGACTGAGAGGAAAAGAATCGTTTGGCGCCAAACAGGTTTTCACCACCAAACCCTTGGCTATTGTAAAATTTGCGTTATTTGTTTTAGTTCCTTTTTTTTTTGGGCTTTATTTTTAAGTTAATGCCTTCAAACTTCAAATATCGATGGCAAACAACAGTAATTTTCAAACAAAAAATGTTCCAAAAATAATGCTTAAATATTTCTCACAAAAAGAGAAAAACACCATTTTTTTAAAAAATCTCCGTAATTTTTATATAAGTAATTTTTTCAATCTTTGTATAGATTACGGATAATATTGCTCTACACACGGAAAAAAAGTCTCGTGAGATTATTTTTATAAATAAAGAAGTTATTAAGTATTTAAATAAAATTTTGAGTGTTTTTTGAAAAATCGTAAAAAAAAAAAAGTTTTTGACATTTTATTTTTTAAATGACTGATTCTAAAAGAGAAAGGCATGAACTTTTTAGTGGAAAATATCATTTCATTAACGTGAAATAAAATGCAAACGGAACGATTTAGAAATCATTTTCATGAAAACGTATCGATTTTGACTCCTCTTAGAAAAAATCGTAAAAAATAGAAAATATCATTATTTTGTAAAATAAATTATATCGTATCGTGGCGAAGTAAATGATCTCTCCGATTCTGTAATTATTTTTTGTCTGAGTCTCATAAAAAAATTAGATTGTGTTTTAAAAATGGCGGGATAAAAAAAAAACGTCGAAAAATTAGAACTTCGCCTCTCGGCGGTAAAAAATGCCGGCAGGGATAAAATAACTATGCGTTTTAAGGTTTTTAATTAATATCTTTTCAACGAATTGCATTATCGGAATATAAAGGGTCAAAACGGATTTCTCGGATCATTCCCGATCTTTTGGTACATTCGGCGAGTTTCTGCGTCGTGCGGTTCGTGAGAAGATAGATATACCTAGTCGCATGCATAGATACGTTTGTTTACCGTTGAATTTTAATAGCGTAGATTTTTATCAGTTTGTTTTTTTATTCACGTAACCCTGTTAATTTCAGACGATTTTCATTCGATTTCTTTAAAAATTTAACCATTTTCATTGCAATCATTCTTCAAGTTACTGTATCTGCCTTCTGTTGTATTTTGTGTTATTTTCGAATAGGAATATTTCTAATATCATTGGTGAGTGCCAGAATATTTTTTTAAAAGAACACACACACATGAAGATTGTGCTTTTAATTATTGCTGCATTTTCTTTTTATTTTACTTTTAAGTAATGTACTTTTAAACGTTCCTTGTTCGAGGAAATTTACTAAAGGAAGTCGCAGTTTTTGAAATATTGCAAGTAATCAGCAATTATATATTAATTGACATTCATTACTGATTAATTTTAATATATGTTATGTAATTATTTTAAGTATATAATATAATATAATTACGTAATAAAATTATTAATATATACATTATTATTATTATCTATAATAATTATTAAATTATATTATATGATTATTATTATATACTATACATAATATAATTATTATTATACCATGTGGGCATAAAGTCCGTAAAAACTTTAAAATTTTATAAAACCCGGAAAAGTAAACAAGATAAAAAATGGTTTGCAGGTTTAGCATTGAAAAGTTAAGGGATTTTTTGAAGATAAAAGCAATAATTATAATTATTCAGAAAATAGCCAATTGTTTGCGTCTTATTTTAGAAAGACCCCACCTCACAAATGCTTCTCCCTACGGTATCCGACAGTAAAAGCTCATGGCAAAACTGTAATTTGTATGAATACTGATTAAGAACTCCATGAAGAATGTTGCGTATTGAGGATGGTGGTAAGCCCAAGCGTCTGCCAGCTTCCCGAGCACTGCTAGTGTCTACGGAATCTATGGAAATTTGTGCGGACATCCGGGTTTCAAAGAACCCTTAATCCCGTATCTGGCAAAAAGTCTATTTGGTAACATGGCTTTTCGTTCAGTTTTCATGCTTGAGGTGTGAAACATTGCTATTGGACGAGCAGCGGCGGACCAGTGGGCGGGGCTTCGAAGTTCTGTTTACTTCTTGTAGGATTAAATTGTAATTTGGAGTTAGGCGCATAAAAATATCGGTTTAATTTTGTATGGGGGTGGGGTGACGTTCTCGGCGTCTTTTTATTTGCAGTGTTGAGAACCTCAAAGCTATTGCTAGTATTTACTTGCTCACTTTTCTCCGTGGGATTATTTTTTGCTGTTTTCTTAGGGAAAACAAAATCGTTATTTGAATTTAAATTTGAATTAAAATTTTTATTGGCTTTCGCCGTAAATTTAGCAGGTCTAATGACCGGGTTGGCAGGTCTTTTGACCGCCTTAAACTTATAGTTATGTTTACAGAGAGCAATTGGGCAAGGTAAGAATTTAGTCATCTTACCTTCCAGGGTTTTTATCTTGGTTTCAAGATTGTGGAGCTCCTCTTCGAGCTTTCACTTCGTTTCCGGCGTAGGGCTGGGAATGCTCTTCTCGATCTCTAACATTTCATTTATATAGCCCTTTCTCGCAGTGAAGATACGGACTTCCTTGTCTATACCATGAAGGTTTAGGCAACGTTGTTCATCAGTGAGTAGTGGTGGTGGGGATCAATGTCCTCCATAGAGTAACGCTTTGGTCATAGACCTGCTGTTCCATTTTACGTCCTGTTCGTACGAGATTCAAGGCTCGGCTTGGATCTTGATATCTCGAAAGATTTCTGCAGAGAGGAATTCAGTGAAGAGCGAGTCTTCCTATTGGCTGCTGAGAAGTGAGGATATAATGGCTCAAAAGTGGCTGTCCATGTGGGGGGGGGGGGGAGGGGGAGGGGTGTTGTGACGTAATGTCCAGTAGGGGTGAAAAATTTACGAGATCAGCACTGCTAGTTTTGAGTCATCAGTATTTATAATCGTCTGTCTCATTTGCATATTTAAAACTAAGTCGTTTGAAATTTTTTTTCAAAAAATTTCAAAACAGTTCTTAAAAATTATTTTCCTGATGATTTGTTACAGCTAGTCCGCAATCTTGAACTCCATATCACTCGAAAAACCCTGCTTGGAGGGCGTGATTTCTCAATAGCGCCCAACAGCGCTTAGTGCGTAGCACTTCGATGTTAAATTGGTTCCAGCATCTTTACTATCTAAAAGAACCTTAGGATTGCCCTTACATGTAATATAAAATTAATTTTGAGTGTTTATGCCCAATGTTTTTCATAATATACGCATCTGAAAATGAAGGATTTTTTTCTTCTTTTGAAACGTATTATAAATCCTTTTTACGGAACTGCATTTTTTATATATGTATACATATTTATAAGAAGTCAAATTTTCCTTTTCTTACACCCAAGTTTGTATCTCATCTTAAGATTGGATCTCCAAGTAAAGCAAGTATTCAAGCAGAAAAGATAACTATCTAGGCGAACGGACATTGATGTCTTAATCCAAGCCTCATTTTAGAATATTTTGGAGACTATCTTGAAATATGATTTTGCTGCTTCGTAAATTACAAAAGTCTTGACTTTATCAGAGCATTAAATCAGAGGAACACGTGTCATATTCTTATCAAAATTCACATCTGAGCTACAAATTTATTCTTTCAGAGTTCATATTTCCTAATTTTGGTTGTAATCAAATACGACAGAGGTGGCAGTAATGTTTGTTCCGTTGAATCAAGATTAAATCAGCAAGAGAGCCCTGATGCATTACAATTCAAGTCAGAGTTCTAAAAGAATGCAATTTTGTTAAAAACGAACCGGGTATAATTTCTAAAATGAAATACCTATCATATTGTATAACAGCTAAATTCAAAAAGGATTAAATCTTTACATTATCTCGTTAAGCTAAAATATACTTGATGATGCTTATCATAACTTATATTACTTCTAAAGAAAAGAATCTGCTGCAAACATTAAAAACAAATTGAAATGAATTCTACTGCACTTTTTTAATTTTTTAAAGTTCCATCAGTTAATTTACTGGGTTTCAAAGATCTATCTTTTGTATGCTGGACTGAAAGATAATTGTATACAAAACTTCACCATAAGTTGGAAATTGCTTCGTGACGTTTTGATAGAGTAATAAGAGATTCCTTAATATTTCTTAAATAAACTTATTAAATGATGCTTTTTTTTCGAAATGAAACTCTTTCTAAAATATTTATTACAAAGTATAAAAGAAAATCAAGTTAAGGCTGTCTTCGGTAAAAGTACGAGAGCTTGAACTAAACGCGAAGCATATTTTCAGACATAAAAAATGCCTCAATTTCCATGGAAATTTGCAATATTGCACCTTTTGTTAACAATATAGAGTTTTTAAAAATGCCAAAATATTCCATGAATATTTTCTTTTTTGTTATAATACGTGAATGCATAGCCCATTTAACATTAAGGTATAGGAGAAAATAATACTAAGTCTAAAAAAATACTGAATTATCACAAATTCACAGAATTTTCCTTTTTCTAAAACCATAAATGCTTTGAACGCGTTTCTCATACTCTCTTTTCGTTTTTCTAAATTGCAGAGTAAGGAACATTTTTCTGAGCATGCCCTAATCGGGGATCGGCAAACATGTGAAGAGGAAGAGCCAAGGGCGTCGTAACACTTTTTGAGATCCTAGGACCCTTATACAAAAGTAGGTTCTACCTGTGATCCTTGGTAGCCCAGCCAGTATGGGGATATGACCTTTGGCTTGCAACCGAGTGGGTTCGGGTTCGAATCCCGAGTAAGGCAAAGTTGTATTTTCTTCGGGAAAAGAAGTCGGAATTTTGTCTGTAATGGATTTCCGTCTCGAATGGAAAGCAGCATACCCTTTCTTGTTATATGCTAGGATCATCATCCTCTGTAATAAATGTCTATATTCTTCTGTTTGTATTGTATGTCTCTGTTCTTCCCCTTGTATTTCATATGTATATCTCAGGATAAAAAACACACCTGTGATCTTTAAAAGTAGACTGATAGCATGCTTTGTCAAATGCTCGTACAAACGGTAAATTGAAGCAAATAAATGTGCACAACTCACAAACCAACTCGAACGACGGCCGTATTCGGTTAAATTAGTTGAATGATTGCTTATGGTATTTGGTTTAGGTCTAGACATGGACAATGGTCATCACATAACAATACAGTCTTGCCACTTTAGTCAGTTGACATGGAGTTTGAAATTCCCTGTTTTCCGGAGGATATGTACGGGAATAATATTTGACTATTAAAATTATTCGGATCATGGGTAGCCTAGTGGTTAGAGCACCAAACTCTTGACCGGAAGGGCTGGGTTTGATGCCCGTACCGCCAAATACCCTCACACGGAGTACATGCTCGTTAAATCAATGGGTCCGAAAGTCTTGTGGGCTGAATCACGAGTACAGGGAACTGGAGAAAATTTCCCTCCACTTCAGTTCCATGCCTAAATTGTGGAGGTGGAGGTAGATGGTGGCGCCATGTATCGTAATGCTGTATCGTCCCTTCGGGAATTTCACCGAGCAAAATTGTACTGTCACTTGTATGGTGCTCAAGGCTAAGGCCAACGACAGGAGTACATCCAGCCCATTGCCACGATGAATTTCGTGGGCCTCGATCTGACTATGTCAAACAGGTGGCATGATCACCAACAACAACAATTCGGATCATGATCTTATGAAGACAGAGCAGAGAACAAAACAAGGACCCCTGCGAGGACAAGGCCCGGACCCAGTTGGCACATGCCTTGTCTCTGGGAAGGACCAAGTTTTAAGTGAAACAAGATAACTAAGGTATCCAAGAGCCATTTATATGCATACGCATGCGCAAAAAGGGTGGGATGGGGATGGTGGAAAGCATTCCTGTTGAGGTAGCATGTTCCAATATAAAGTTATTTTATAATATTTATTAAATAATGTTTTCACTTTTCATTCCTTCAAAAAATAAGAAATATCGAAGATA
>BMAV01001028.1:235782-249029 GCA_019973955.1 Trichonephila inaurata madagascariensis
TGAAAGGAGGATGTTTTGAAAGTAGGTAATTTCTGTGTTCTTTTTTTGCCAAAGCGTTCAAATGAATATTTTTTAAAAAATATTTAGTGTTACTCATAGATTAGTATACAAGTATAAAATTGTTTCACTAATATTATTACAATAAAAAATTATTTAAGTACAATACTTTGGCAAAAAAAGAACACAGAAATTACCTACTTTCAAAACATCCTCCTTTCATGAAAAACGCTTTTGTGACAATATTTTGCTTGTAAATCACTAAGACTTCTTCACAGAGCCTGAACTAGGATATTTTAAATATTCACATTATTTTCAGAGTTACTTCCAATTGAAATAATTATCGGTGTTTTTTTTTTTTGGTAAAATTTTTTGCACTACGATGTATTAAAATACGGATAAATTCCCTTCTAAGTTTTATATATTTTAAAAATACTAGTTCAGCCTCTGTAAGGAGGTCTGAACTATAAATATAGGCAAAATATTATTATTATAGAAGCGTTCTTCATAAAAGCAGAATGTTTTGAAAATAGAGAATCCTATGATCATTTTTTATCAAAATAATACATTTACATGATTTTTTGTTATAATAATATAGTCTTAAAACAATTTTATACGTGTATTCTAATCTAAGTGACACTAAATATTAAAAAAAAAAAATTCGTTTGTTAGCTTTTGCAAAAGCATCTGATGTTTTGTGACATCTCTCGCGTTCTTCTTCTAACATAACCTCTACGTTCTTTGACGGCCACGATTAATGGCAAAACTTTTCCAACCCAAATCCAAGAGATGAAACGAAGCATAGATGCAAATAAGATAACCTTTAAAAGGATAGAAAGTTTAGTGAGCAAGGATGGAAATTTAGAGAAAGCTCAGTTCGGAAAAGATAGAGTGTGGATCGACGGTTTAGAATCAAGACGCCCACCTCGCCAATCTATACAAGGTACATACCATTGTACTACCCTAGGAGAAAGATTTGGATTAGCCTGGACATTGAGTATTCAACCAAGGTAGGGAGAATATATTCTGAACGCTAGTATATTATTGAAACGAGATTAGGCGCGCGGATCTAATATATTTATATTGATAAGTGATCTAATTGCGCGATCTGAGTTAGTTAAAACTACGTACTTTGGTTTATTCTTACTTAATATAAGTTTGTTCGATATCTAAGTAATTTAAGTTAAATTCTTAATAAAAGTCATATTAAGAATTATAGAATGTCTCATCATTCCCCCGATAATCCCACACCTCTAACTTACGCGGAAACCCCACGACATAGCTATCGAACGATGACTATGTCGCAGTTTAAATGTATGTATTACCGTTAAAGTGTAAAATCCATTATATTTCATAGAATAATTATTTTATGAAATAACTAGATAAGTCAGTAAAAGTACATAAAATTATTGAATTTTACATTATATATATATAACTAGGCATTTTGTAGAATAACTATTACTTGATCGTTGAAGTATGAAATAATATTTTCCCTATTATTTATTAAGAAAGATGAAAAAGGCATTTTTCGAGAGTATGTAGCTATTAATGATCAATCAATTTATAAAATAACTTTGAAATGTTTTTTTTTTTCATTTTAACTGTCTATCATTAGTTATTTCATAGAATAACTAGGTAAAGTATTAAATTTTTCATCTATTATATACTTTAATTGACTTATATAGTTATTTAATGAATTTCATGAAATACCTAGTTATTCTATGAAGCAACTGAATTATGCACTTAAATGGCAACATATGTATAAAATCGCAGGCTATTTTTTTTCTATTAATAATTGTAAAGACAAAAGAGACTGAAACAGTTTTTAGCTGACATAATGATTGTTATTAGTAATACATTGAGGGAGGTCTAATTCACCACAATCGTCTATGCAAAGCAAGGGTGTCGAACTCAAAGGCTAACTTGAGCCACAAAAAGAAGGTTTAACTTTAGAGGTGTGACTCAAAATAAATTAATAAATAAATATTCCCAAAAACGCAAAAAAGTTTATTTTGAATAATACTCTATAATAAACGTTTATAAAAGAAAAAAAAATATATTTACATCCTGATACTTGACATCTCTTTTCTGCTACTTTATCTCCCATTTCGGGATAAATTTTTTTATTTTATTATGCATGATTGTGTGCTGTAATGACTTCAAACAACTCTAGATCAAACTATTTATCAAAGTATGAAAAACATCAAAAAATATTCCAGTACAATTTAACTTCAAAAAGGGTCCACAGATATAGAGTCTCTTTCGCGATAAAATATTTATACCGCTAGCATAAAAATATTAATCAAAGTGATACTTTCGAGAAATGTCCTGTACATTTGATATGCCAAAGGGTCCACACAGTTCACTAGATCCATAAAGTCTTCGCTTTTCGTTAATTCCACACCGAGTTTATGTGAGCTCGCTGGCATTATCTCCACCGTGCTGTTGCTGACTCGAAACTCCTTGGTTCTAAGTCCACCTTCGTTAATTCGCGGATTCCCAGGTATCGCTGAGTGAGAAACTTCTTCGGATTCTCTCAAATAAAAGTCCTCGTAAGCCATCTCGCTCTCCCTTTTTAACCTCTAGGTTTCTCATGGTCACTCACCGCCTATTCCTTTGATTTCTTGTATGCCGACCCCTTAGAACGTGGGGTCTGTCTCGGTGCATAGTGGAAGCTGTCTGGTGCAGACGCTCCGCCGTCTTAAATCCGTGAGAAACCGAAAAGTACATTCAACCGGCGTCCTTTATCATCCTTCGGAATGCCCGTGGAAAAAGATATCAGAATTTTTGACCACCCTCTTACGCAACTTTTCTCCAAAAATTAGGAAAACGAACGGATCTTTCTCACGTTTGTCGGCGTACTTTCTTAGTAGTTAGAGAAAAGAGAGCGGATACATCACAGTGCCAATATACTAGCTGAACCGCAAAAAGGTTTGTTGCGGGCCGTGAGTTTGACCCCCCTGGTGTAAAGAGTTAATGAGGTTCGAAAGGCACGGTTTGCCAACCATTGCCTTAAATCATTATGATTTGGAACTAATTTCGACATCATTTGTAAGTCGAAATTTATAATCTTAAATCATATTATCAAGGTATCCGACTACGTTCGGAACCGTGATTTAAAAAAAACGCATAAATGGATAATTTTTATGACATTTAGTGTTACTTAGATTAGACTACATGTATAAAATTGTTTTAAGGACATCTTGTCAAAAAAATTATTTAAATACAATATTTCGGCAAAAAATTAACTTAGAATAATCTTTTTTTCAAAATGTTCTCCTTTTGTGAAAAATGCTTCTATTATAATAATATTTTGCCTGTATATAGCTCAGACTTCTTTACAGAGGCTTAACAATGATTTCCGAAAAATTCACATTATTTTCAGAGTTACAACCAATTAAAATAATGATCGGCGTTTTTTTCTTAAAATTGCTTCCCTCTGTTGTCGTAAAATATGGATAAACCCACTTCTAAGTTATATATTTCAAAAATTCTAGTTGAGCCTCTGTAGAGAGGTTTGAGCTATATACAGGCAAAATATTATTATAATAGAAGCATTTTTCACAAAAGAAGAACATTTTGAAAATTCAACATTTTGAATTATTCTAATTTAATTTTTTGCCAAAATATTATATTTAAATAATTTTTTTTGTCAAAATATCCTTCAAACAATTTTATACATGCATTCTAATCTAAGTGACACTAAATATCATGAAAATTATTCATTTATGCGCTTTTTTAAAATCGTGGTTCCGAACGTAGTCGGATACCTTAACATAATATAACATTAATGAAGTTATGTTTATTAACGGCTGCAGCTCATTTAAGTATTGATAAAACAACCAAAGTAAACAACATTTTGAGACATATTTGTCTTTTAAAACTTAAAAAAATTTTTGTAATGAATTCATCAAAGAACATTCGAAAACATCCCAAAGTCCTATACATAACGAAATTATATGAAATTATTATGACAAGAAAGATTTATTTTAGAAAGTATTTAGCAGACACACTGGTGTAACGGAGAATATTAGGGCCCCCTGCAAACTCAAGCTTTGTGCCCTCCAGCAATGCTGGGGTTGCAGGGGTGTACGCTACGCTACTGGATGAATCAAATCAAATAGTTCTTGAAGATAGATTATTATTATTATTATTTTAAAGGGATTTTTTATTATTGCAAGCACAAAATGCTTTAAAAAAAATAATAATAATGTTTATATGACGTAGTGGAGAGATATTTCCTCAAATGACTAAAAGAAGAGATCAAATAAAAAAAATACTTTTGAAATTAAAATTATATTTAAATCAAAATAATTTTCAATCTCACAAATATCCTATTCTTAAATGAAATAAAAATGGATTTAGTTCTTAAGTTTTATTAATTACCTACATCAAGGTTTTATTTTTCATTTAAACTATTGTTTGCATTGTTTTTGCTTTTCTTAAATCTTTTATGATATTTCTGTATTAATCACTGTTTTTGTAAGAGAGAGAAGTAACTTTATAAAAATAAATTAAAAGTAAAAAAAAAAATCTTGAATTTTTAAATTTTGAGTAGAGATGGCGCCACGAAATAATGAAGTTAATGCAATGTTTGAACGGAAACGATTTTCATCCGGTGGAAACGTCATATTTTTGACAAGGAATAGCAATGCAATAAAATTGATGTTTAAAAAGATGAAATTGTGAGAAACAGTTCTAATAATATTTCTGATCTCAAATATGGAGAAGGTAAAATATTAAACAGCCCCTACCCTTACCTTAGATAATCAAATACCTGTTAAAAACTTTTCTGTGCTTTTAATATTGACACCAGTGATGAAAAGCACATTTTTTGGGGGAATAAAACTCTTCACCTTCAATTCTCTTAGAAATAATTATAGAAATGAACTGTAACTAGAACATATTGTATAAAAAAATATTTTTCACATTTGTGAGTGCAAATGTTTGTTTTTATATGATATAATATATGCAAATAACACATTAAAAAAAGAATATATATAACGATTTTAACTATATATACTTACTTTTGGTTGTATATTAGTTGGCCTTAGCATACATATTTTCAAATGGTAGGCTTGTAAGAACGTTGGGCCCTACCCAAAAAAAAAAAAAAAAAAAAAAAAAAAAATTATTAGAAATTTTACAAAATCATCATCAAATTATTACACTATATTAAATAAATATTTTTTTAAGGCTCAAGAACATTATACACGCAAAATATGGTATATGGTTTTATTAACCATTGATTATATTATAGTGTAAAACATTATTCATTAAATTGATAAAAACTAAAGAGAAGGAGTGCAGCAAATTTTAAAGAAAAAAATAGCGCTGGAATACAAAATGGTAGTAAGCCACTATTCTACAGTATGATGTCGATGATTTTATTATAATTTTACAATAGAAAAAATAAATACTGATATAATATTTTGTTCAATTCAAGAGGAAAACGCATTACTTTAACCCCGTAACTGGGTTTGCCTGATACTGAGATTACTAGTGCTAATTTTTTTAAAGAGATGCAGTTTGTCCATGGTATTGAAATATTTCTCATCTGGGATTTTCTTTGTGGTGAAAGCATTAATTTAGATTCTTGAAAATATTGGATACAGAACAGGGATTGGCAAAGCAATGTGCAATTTGTTGCTTGAGAAGAAATGAAAATGCAAAGATAATTCCCCCCCCCCCCCCCACGACCCCGATACTGTATCGGTCCCCATTGTAATGTAAGACTTAGCATTACACCACGCTTCAAATTGTCTGTGTATATATACATACATGCACACAATATCCTCAACAGTATGAAAAAAGAGATGCGAACATGAGATTTTTTTGTAAGGATAAGAAAAATTCTTCTAAGATATATGAAACATTCTTCATAGCTTGCAGAGTACACTTATAAAAAGCGAACATTTAGGTGTTTTTGTGTTCTACAATTATAAAATAAAAAATAACGTGGAAACTTCAAAATTGAAAATTAAAATAAAATTCTTTAATTTTCTTATTCTGGTTAAGTATTATGCTTCGTTATATGCAATAAAAAAAATGTGGATCGTTTTTTTTGGGTGGGGGTGGGGGACATTTTAGGCAAAAAAAATTGATCGCTTAAGGGGTTAAAACACTGATCCTTCGAATAAATGATCATTTAACAATTACATAAAACTTCAGCTACACTGAAGAACCGTAAAAAATATGTATAAGACGGTGTATCTGTCAAATGATATATCACAGCATTAAACGTAGCTGCAAACTTCCGGAATGACAACACATCACAATTACTTAGAATCAGTTATTTTTTTTCTGTGATCAATGAATTGATTCTCTTAGAAGCAAAAAATGAACTAGAAACTCTATCAACAAGCTGTGACGTGCTCACGCGTCTTTTCATTAACCTGTCCTTTTGGGTTCTTTGGGGCCAGAATGAATGACAACTCTTTTCCAACCAACCCAAGAAGTAAAGCGTGAAGGAAAGATGCAAATTAGGAAGCTTTTAAATAACAGAAGTTTAGAGTAAGCTGGTGGCACATTTGGGGAATGTTATGATAGAGTCCGTATTTCAAGTGTGAAGAAGTTTTTGAGAGATTAAGTGACAGCCAACAGAAGTTACCCGTGACAGAGAGCCCTTAGTCAAGGTGCATACCATTGCACGCCTGTGAACTGCAACTTCAAATAGGATTAGATAGATTGATACTTCGTTGGACAGTAAATGTAGGAATGACTAATTAAATATTCGGATCTGTGAGCGCATTGGAATTGAGTTTAGGCGAGTTAGTTATTGATAGTGGCCCGGGTTACGTTATTTCGGTATTATATATATTGTGTGTTTAGCCACCGTAGATTCTCTCACATATCATATTATTATCTAATATGTTATTGGTATAAGTTAAGATCTTAATAAAGTCATATTAAGATCATGGCAGCTTCTAGTTCTTCATTTATTCCTACACCTCTAGCTCACGCTGATAATCTAAGAGAAGGGAACTCGAGGGGGGGGGGGGCCCCCTTACAAAGCAAATTGGTAAGTTCGACCAGCGGTTGGTAACCTTTTGAGCTTATAGACCACTAAATGTATAATTTTTATATTTGGCGGACCATTATTATAATATGAATTTAGAAAAAAAGAGATGACTATTTTTAATTTTCATCACTATACTTGTCCCCTCCCATATTGGATTGAATGGTAACGAGATAGCCGATAGTTAAGCCAAAACTGCCATTGCTGACGCCTTGCGATGTGATGCATGTAGAACTTTTGCTGAACTCTCTTCTATTGAATACACTTTAGAGAGTGCCCCCTGCTCACCCTTGGTATATTTTGGGAGAAAACCCCTCCTTGGTGTTACCAACTTAATATTCCTAGGGATTGGCAGACGACTTTATCACACTTTTTTAGTGGCCGCATCAAGTCTTTTACTTTTGAACTGGGCCGGAAAGTCTTTCCAGTGTGCCATAGATACGAGGTTGATCAGGCCTCCCCGAGTCATATTCTTAATTGTTTGAGTTTTACTTTTGACGAGGTTTTAAGAAATCCCATTTTATTTCTGGATTTCTTGGAGATTTTTGGTTTTATGGAGATGGTGTAGCAGAGCTATACACCATCTGGGATAAGAAACAACAACAATATTGTCACTTATTTACGTCTGTATTTATAATTCCTTGTCAACGAAAAGGAACTTCACGAAAAACAAGTGCAAACCAGAAAAACAAACAAACAATATTAGCAAACTCAAGCGTTATGCCACCAATATACTAAGGTTCCCAATTCTCACTTTCAAATGTCGCTATATACACATACAAAAGAAACTAAAAAGTCGCGGAACTCAGAGGGAATTTTGCTTAAAGTAGTAGCTAAAAATGCTTTAAAAATTATAATCTATATTCGATTATGCGTTTTGCTGCTTGAAACTGAATTTTCTTAAAATTATAAGTAATCAGTGCCGAGATTTAAGCTCAGTTCGGTCGCTGGGCGCAAAAGATCTACGGACCCCCTTCGCTTTGGCGGATTGAAATTTATTATCAGAAAACCTCATAAGTCCAGCTTATCCGGGCCCCTGGGTGCCCGCCCCAAGCGCCCAATGGATAAACCGGCACTGTAAGTAATGTACCAGTTTTTTTTGTAAACCATCAAACATTTTTCACAGAGTCCAAGTGGTCCGTGAACCACCAGTTGGTAACCATTGATCAAGTTAATTTGAACCACTTTGCATAAATATTAAAAGTAGAGGAGAATATTTTAGAAATTAAAAATGTATCACTTTGTGTGAGCGTTTCTTCTTTTTGATGATTCCTTTAATATTGATTTGGGATGTGAAAGCTTTAAACTAAATCGGATCCATGATTCGATAATTTGGATATACAAAAATTTAATGAAATATTTTTGTCTATAACTCATGTATAATCCAAATTAACCAAAATTTGTCTAAAAGATGCATAATTTTTTTCTATTCAAAACTCTTGTGGTCGAATTTCGTTTATAAGCTTCATGATGATGAGTTCCTTTTGCTATTAACCTCGTTTCCATGGAAATCTCTCTTCAAAAAACAATTCAAACAAGTATTATATTACGCTTCATTTCACCAATTTTTTTTCTTTTTATTTACCCAGCAACCTACCACATTGCACGGAACTATTTTCTCTTTCCCTTCAAAATAGTACTACTCTACACGCACACACACTCTACAGGAAAAAGGGACTAAACCATGACTGAGCTATTTCCGCAGAACGACTCATAGAATTAATTGCGTGTGGTCATAGTTGAAAGGTTATGTAAAAGACCCCTCAATGAGTAACCTTTCAGACAAACACGAGATTTAATTAATCGGTGATGAATATAAACACAGATCTGAACATATATTTATAAGAAACTCATTAAATGTCGAAAATGTATTTCTTTGCGTGTCACATGCCAAGCTGGCCTTTGTTGAGATTGTATTGATTAACATAACTAAAAGGATTGACATGAAACTAGGAGTGTCAAAAATATAATTGGCTGTCAGCGTGTGATTGTTATATCGTGCCCTTAGCGAAGACATATAGAAAGTTATTTTGGGTGCACACATTGGAAATATTACCACATTATAAGAGTGTTTGCATACTGCCGTCAGGTCGGCTCTAACAGTTTTGCCACTCCAGATAAAAATAGAAAATGTCGCTCCTCTCTGCAAAAAAAATTATAATTAAAAAAGATAAATTGTTCACATATATGATATACGCCTTGAATAATGTTATAACTTGAATAATTTTTGCGAAAAAAAAGGCGAAATTAAGGGCATAATTACCTATTATTGTTTCAAACGAGTAATATGTAAGAGAAGAAATTACCCTGGTAAATTTCTTCGAAAAAGAGTTTGTTTTATATGTATAACTTATAGTAATTACACTAAAGACCAAAATAAAACACCTCCTGTGACTCTCTATCAATCAGAAACTCTTATTACCACTAATAAGCAAAAATCAAAGTTGAATCTTTTTTGAACAAGACGAGGGTAATTTCGGGTGGAATGGGAGGATGCTGGATTAATATTGAACTGTGAATTAAACGAATAACTAAGGATTAAACTTGGATCTAGTAATACAATCCAGAAACTAAAGAGATGAGCAAATAGTGTAAGTCTATATAGTATGAGGGCCGGCTGTAGCAGTTTTGCCGCCTCTGACAAGAATGGAAAATGCCGCTCCTTCTCTAAAGCAAAAAATTATAATTAAAAAGGATGATTTGTTCACATAGATACACACCTATAAAACTTGAATAATTTTTGTGAAAAAAAAAGCAACATAATAATTATATATATTATTTTGTCTTGAAAAATACTAAATAATTCGAAATTAAGAACATAATTACCTGTTATTATTTGAAACGAGTAAAATGTAAGAGAAGGAATCGCTCATTTCAGCAGGCCAATTTCTTCGAAAAATAGTCTACTGACGGTGGGAATAACAAGCGTTTTTTTAACTTATAGTAACAACACTCGAGACTAATATAAAATACGGCTCTATAACTACCAAAAACTCTAATTATCCTTGTCCCCTTTTGGATAGCTGAAACCGCACACCAGATGGGTGAAAGGAATGTCCGTTGTGATCCCACTTCGGACTCGGGAGAAAGTTACTAGTAAAATATGTGTAAGCAAGTCAAATTTCATGATTTAATATGTACTCCCGCCTTGAATCCTTCAAGTTTCAATGTAAAAGAAAACTTACATTAAACATACAGAGTACAAAATAAGGAAATAAGATACATTAAATGAAATACGAAATTCCTACACACAATAATATTTCAGAAAATATAATTTCTCAAATTCGATCCAAATGCCGCCCTTAAAATTTGCCACCCCGGGCAGGGGTCCAGTTTGTCCGGCCCTAGAGTCGCCCCTGATAGTATGTCTCTTCTGTAGTAGTGTCTTTAGTATGTAAGCCAATATTGTGTCTCTTCCCTCCCTGCCCCCAAGAAGGAAAGGATGAAAAGTCTGAAAGGAAGTTCCTGATAATCGTTCTTTCCGATTGTTGTGGAGTTATCTGAATAGACTCACTTGAGAAGTGAATACCTTCTAGTAGTACCTTTTTTTCACTCCACCGAATAAACAGCGTTATACTCTGATCAAGAAAAGGCGTTGCAAATGTTGCTTCTAAGGGATCACACATTTAACTATTTCTCAAAATCCAAAAAATTTATATTAAGGTTTTAGATTATTATTTCTCAGAACATTAAAGTGCAAAATTTATCATCGGGGAAAAATTAGGTAAAGGTAAATTTATTTGGTAGTTACTCATTATACCATCGAGCAATTTCGTCAGATCAAAAGGCGTCAAAGGTCATAATATGCAGCAAATTGTGGAAATCTTTCTCGCGCACGTTTAAGCTCAATAGTATTAATGATGACAGCATTTGAAAACATTTTTTTTGTGTGTTAGCGACGTCTTTTCATTTGTCGAAATTGGTTGACGGTATAATATGAAAGTACTGTTTATTTATATGTAATAAATTAGAATCGGTATCTGATTGTATTAGGTTGGGAAAAAGAAATCCATTATTTTTACGGTAGATGGCTGTATTGTCAATATCTCGTGAAGTATCAATCACACAATTTCAAATTTATGCTCGTTGTCAAGGTAACAGTTTACACTAAAAGAATTCTTTCTTTTTTTGTTTGTTTGGTCCATTCACAGTTGTGAGTTACAGTGTGTTAAAGTTGGAAGTCAACAAAGAGAAAATTCGGTATATTTTACAGTTTTTCTTTGATAAAGGCGAAAATGAGAGCCAGGCGGCTAAGATTGTGAATGTCGTTTATGGTGTCGATACTGTAACAGCTAGTTATGTGCAATTTGGGTTTCGTCGATTCCGTTCAGGCATTTTTGATATTAAAGATGCACTCTCACAGGCAGGCCCGTCGTTGAAAATGTTAATAAAATCACAGAAATAATCAAAGTTGATTGACATGTTAGTAGTCGTAGCATCGCCCAGGAGCTAAAGATCGACCATAAAAAAGTTTTAAATCATTTACGCTAAGTTGGATTCAAAAAGAAGCTCGATGTTTGGGTGCCACACCAAAAAACGTGATGGACCGAATTTTCATCTGCGAAGCCCTGGCCAAACGGAATGAAACCGACCCATTTCTTAAATGCATGGAGACTGGGGATGAGAAATGGGTCACATATGACAATATTGTGGGAAAACGATCGTGGTCAAAGAGTGGTGATTCAGCTCAAACGGTGGCAAAACTAGGACTAACGGCCAGGAAGGTTCTACTGAGTATTTGGTGGGACTGGAAAGGAATAATTTATTATGAGTTGCTTCCGTAGGCCCAAACACTAAATTCAGATCTCTACTGTCAACAACTGGACCATTGGAAGCTAGAGATTGACCAGAAACAGCCAGAATTGGTCAACAGAAGAGGTTTTGTTTTCCATCAGGACAATGCCAGGCCACACTCGTTCGTAGTGACTCGCCAGAAACTCTGGGAGCTTGGTTGGGAAGTTTTAATGCATCCACCATATAGTCCGGACCTGGCACCAAGTGATTACCACCTTTTTCTGGCATTACAAAACTTCCTGAGGGATAAGAAATTGAGATCAAGAGAAAATTGTGAAAAAAGATTACTAGAGTTTTTCGCCAATGAGAACCAAGTCTTCTATTAGAGAGGCGTTATGATGCTATCTTTGAAATTTCAACAAAGTATGCAACAAAATGGTGCATATTTGATCCAAATCGGACAATCCGAAGCATGCTAAATAAAGTCTTGGATTTCATGCAAAAATAATGGATTTCTTTTCCCCCATCCTAATATATTAATTTTTAACAGATGTAGTGAATAGTTAAAAAAAATCAGTGGCTATTTTAACATGTATAAAATGTCTATGCTTGAACATTGCATTTTGTTTGCTTTATAAACTGCTGCAGAACTATGAAAGAAGCGCGCTAATCCTCAACATTTTTAAAGCAAGGTATGGTTCGCTTTTGAATAAGAAAATTGGGAAACGTTGGGAGTGATTTCGTGATAAGGGACGGATGTGTGTAACAGGATGTGACGTAAGAGCGCACTACTTGATTTGACCAATGAGAGTGCGTGGCTGTGTCTTTTCGCTATATATCCTAGCATGGGGGTCCAACTCTAGTAGCCATCAAACACTCGAGCGCTTGACTTTAAATCCGTTATTCACAATATTGGGGGACATAAGTGCGGCAGAATGCTTATTTGAAGATGGACAAACAGTGATTTCGGCGGACGTATACGTTTTTTCGAATCAAACGGTTAAAAAAAATAAAGATTTCCTGCATTTCTGCATTTTGTACTTTTACCATATAACGAAGGTTGTTCTGCTCTTTAAAAAAAACTATCACTCGCTTCCCCTGAATTTGAGTGGTGATTTTAACTTTAACTTCAGTTTGCCAAAAGTTGAACCGCTCATAGCTTTTATGAATGATGAACTCTAGCTCGAAATGAACACAAATCAAAATGTTTCGACTGCTTACATTGGTGTTGTTATTGACGCTGTTTTTCAGCGGTTCTTAAATACTTTGAAATCACAAGTATATGTGTCATATTTTAGTTATCATAAGTCTATTGTATTCGCTCTTCCCAAAACTGAACAAGAATAATTATTTTTGATAAAATATTGCATTACTCCTTTTGTTAATTAAATACAATTTTCATTAAAGATATAATTATACAATAGAAAATTATTTCCAATCAACCCCGCTTGCGAGATAGATAGATTGACACACACACACACACACACACACACACACA
>BMAV01001028.1:258124-330168 GCA_019973955.1 Trichonephila inaurata madagascariensis
CAACCATGCCTTTGCTTTACAGCGACACACTGCTCCCACAGCTGGTGTGATGGTATGGGGTACCATTGCCTACAATACAAGGTCACCCCTAGTATTGATCCTTGGCACCATGACAGACCAGTGGTATGTCCATGACCTCTTGCAACAACATGTGTTGCCACTCATGCAATGGCTCCCAGGAGCCGTCTTTCAGCAAGACAATGCTCGACCTCATACGACAAGGGTGTCAAAAGACTGTCTCCACTCTGTTACTACCCTACCCTGGCCTGCCCGATCCCCAGATTTGCCTCCAATCAATATCTGGGATCATTTGGGATAGCGAGTTGGGCATCCCACAAGTTTGAACGAACTAGAGGTAAGGTTACAACAAATATGGAACGAAATGTCTCAAGACATCATACAGAACTTGTATGCCTCAATGCCCGATCGTATCGCATCGTGCATTCGAGCTAGAGGGGGTTCAACAGGGTATTAAATCCTCCGTTCTTTTGCCTTTTTTTTTTCTTTGATTTTCTAATCATTCACTTATATAAAAGTAGTCATTACGTTTGTAAAATTCCGTTTAATTTTGACGACTCCTTCCTGGTGCGCTAATTTTTTTGTACTTGAGTGTATATGACTAGCCCATGGGATCATTGTTAATAAGCCAATGGGGTCACTTGTTCTAAACTTAGCATTGTTAAAAACTAATTGTTAAATACATTATTCAGTACTGATACATTTATAAGTGTATAATATCAGTGTAAATGTGTATTTTATTTTCCGTGTTTTGTTTGTTTACTTTCAGTAAATTAATATCATTTTTTAAAATAATCTTTTATTCTCGACTTTTCAATATGCTCGTGGTCCCCTGGTATAGTTGTCATGCCCCTAAGATTCAGAAACACTGAGTTAAGTGGCAAAATATGGATTGAATGCGTTTCCAGGGAAATATTTAATCATGAGTACAGAAAAATATCACGTAACTTTTACGAAGATTCCTATTTAAAGGCCTTACTGTCTGATTTGCCGCTACAAATGCTCTGACAAATCTTCGCAAGGATTCAGATCTGGAGATTTTTGGTGGCTTCAGTAGTAAGTAGAATTCCTCTTCTTGTTCTTCGAATCATTCACAGACAATTTTTGCTATATCGCATCTGACATAGTCTTATTGAAAGATCCCATTTTTTTTCACAATACAGTTACTATGCATGGGCGCACGAGTATTTAATTAATTGCGATGGATAAGAAAGCTGTTGATGTGATGATGATGATTACTGGGACTACCTTTCAGAAGAATTTTTGAACCGCAAGTATGCCAAGAAAACTTGCTCTTCAGATAGCAAAACTATGCCCACCATCTTGTTGATGTAAAAAAAAAAAAAAGCAAAAGTATATAAAAGTTTTTTTTAAAAAAATCTTATAAAAAAATAAAACGCATCTGAAAAAATCTTACTTTTATCTCAGCTCTATGGTCAGAAATTTCAAACAATCAGACAAAAAATTTTATTTTTCGAAAATATTAAAATTTTTTTGGATTATTTTTTTTTATTATTATTTTGAGCTGTAATAGTCCTTTAAAAAATAGAACTACTTTATATTCTCCTGAATACATAAATATTAAATTGAAATTAAAATTGATCTCTTAAAGGGTGAATAAAAAAATGGTGAAGGGATTAAAATGCATTCATTTTCCGTCGCTGTTAACCATCTAATGTTTTTACTTACTTCAATTAAGGAATTGATTCAAACTGAAAAGCTTTACGTGTACACATATTAACAACCTTTGTGCATCAAAGCGCATCTTTTAAAGGAATGAAGTAATTTTTCAAATAAAGCTCCAATTATAGATGTTTCTATTTCAGTAATTAGTCGTTAATTACTTAATTTTCTCACAAATGATTCTTGTAAAAGTTTCAAGAATAAGACTTTTATTTGAAGTATTGTATCGTGCATTCTTAAGAAATGATTTTTAAATACTATTTCATTAAAAGTGTTTTTTAAATCGTGCTTACGGAAAAGGATTATGCATCTAAAAATAGCATGACTCTTTTATAGCCCTTAATAAGGTTTTGAAAATGATTTCCGAGAAAAAGAAAAGGACAATATTTTGGAAATAGATTTCTCTATTTAAAAAAATCATACTTTTACAAACATGAATTCAGTAAAAGAGGGCAATTTTCTCATCATAGTGGATCCACCTACACCGGCTGGGTGGCGTAGTTGGTTTATCCCTGGCGTTGTATGCTCAAGGTTGCAGGTTTGGCCCTGGCCCAAGTCGGTGGATTTTCATGATTCAGAAAATCGACAGCTTCCATTTCGTATGATTATGCGGCATGTTAAAAATCCCTAGAGTGCCTGTTTGACTTGGGTGCTCTCGGCAAAATTAAATTTCTCGTACCATTTCGCATAGTCAGAGCTCAGGTACTTTCTCCCTGAGGAAACTGAGTGTCAAACTTGCATTGCGTTAATTGGTATTCCATGTTTTGGTGCCGCACTTAAAAGTAGTACTAACTCCTGGGAAATGTACTACGTCTGCAATGGTAAGTACTAAACCTCAGTCCTATTGGAAAAAAACTTTTACAAACACACACTAATTAATGAAGTTCAAATAGTGTATTTTGTTATTTTTAAGTCATAAACCTATTTTTTTTGATTTAAATAGACATACATTTTGCTAAATCATACTTTGTATTGATGGATTCATGAAAGAAAAATATATTATGGAGGTTCTATAAATCAATAAGTTGCGCACAGTTTTAGTTTTGACAGTTCTCAATTCTTACAAATTTTTTTTTATTTGTAAGATTATTTTGAGAAGAAACTTAATATTATTTTCACTAATAAAGGCATTTAATCCATTTGCTTCGTTTGAATTTTGATTTAATTCATTTCAATCATTCAACTCATTTGTTTCTTTCGTTAATTTAATTCATTCAGACTGAAGTAGAATCTATCAATCCATTCGAAAGCAATATATTCTTATCTCAAAATTATGTAAGACTTTGACATAAAATTGAAACTGAAATGCAGTAACAAAATGCTTGAACTTTAACGTATTTTGTAAATAACCAATAAAATATATGTATATATTCATGACCCATGACATTTTATGGATATGAAATTTATGTAAATATTCTAGTTATATATTCTCTGTTCTCTTTGTAGGCCTAAAATTTTCAAGTTCAAAATCTATAAATATTTATAATAATATCTATCTCCTAGTAAATTCCGGACGAAAATTTGGAAGGTGTATGTACTCTTAGCTGGTACTTCGATAAATCTCTGTAGACATGCTTCTCAGATTCACTCTTTAAATGTGATATTTTCTCAATCACACCTTCCATTATCGAATCTGTTGACGAACACTTGTTTTCTCTGTTTGCTCTGGAAATCAATGCACATACAGCTTAGGCTTCTAGCTTATCGGATTAGTAAATAAATATGTGGAAGAAATCTATAGGACCATGTTTTCGGTTAATTATACAAATCTGCTGAATTGTAAATAATTATATTATTTTCTGTATTTATTCGATTATAAGTATTCGATTATTATATTATAACTATTTCTGCACTTATTCAATTTTAAAACACGCGAAATGTGATTTATTATTACATAATTAATTTTAAGCCTACAATATACAGTGAAAATCGTTTAACACGAAATTGAGGAGACTGAACTATTTTTTTTTGTATTAAAAGAAATTCGCGTAAAAGGATATTGGAAAAACACACATTTCAACAAAATTAGGTTTATTAGAGTGTATTTTATTTAAATATATGTAAAAATATATATGCATGTATTTAATACATATCAATTGTAAGGACGCCCCCCTCCCCCTTGGGTGCCCTTCTCCTAGATTATCAGCGTGAGCTAGAGGTGTAGGAACAAATGAAGAACTAGAAGCTGCCATAATCTTAATATTACTTTATTAAGACCTTAACTTAAGCCAATAACAGATTAAATAATAATATGATATGTGAGAGAATCTACGGTGGCTAAACACACAATATATAATACCGAAATAACGTAACCCGGACCACTATCAACAACTAACTCGCCTAAGCTCAATTTCGATGCGAATACAGATCCGAATATTTAAATGGTCACTCCTACCTTAATCTCCAACGAAGCCTCAATCTATCTGATCCTAGCTGAAGTTGCGGTTCACTGGCGTGCAATGGTAAGCACCTTGACTAAGGGTTCTCTGTCACGGGTAACTTCTCTTGACTGTCACTTAACTTCTTGAAATACTCTTCACACTTGCCACACGAACTAACATAACATTCCCCAAATGCCACCTCGCTTACTCTAAACTTCTGTTATTTAAAAGCTTCCTAATTTGCATCTTTCCTTCACGTTTTACTTCTCGGATTGGTTGGAAAAGAATTGCCATTTATTCTGGCCCCAAAGAACCCAAAAGGACATGTTAATGAAAAAACGCGTGAGCCCGTCACACAATGAAGCAAAAACATTCCCAAGACCTTAATGAAGTTTGACACAAAATTTTCAAGATCAAACATTTATTGAGTTTTTGGAAAATAATCTGATACTTTTCTTTGCATTGCCTTTTTTGGCATCAAATTGTCAACAAATTGTTAGATGTCATTCATTCTGTTACACATTTCATCACTGATCACCATAAATAATTGAATATATTTTTAATGATGTTCCTCATTTCGAGTGACATGGGAACAGGAGCTGCATTATTCATTTCATTTTCATCGTCGGAATCTGCCTCAATGATGTTTTTTGAGCTCTTTTATTAAATTGCAAAATATTTTTGTCTACCAAAATTGGGGCTGTATATATATTATCATCATCTACTGCAACGAATTCTTCCGATGATACAGTTGGACTCTCCAATCCGGCTGCTGTTTTTCTAATTTTGTACATTCACGGATGGGGGAACTCTTTTCGTGCAAAGCGATTTTTGTTTCGTGTTTAGAGAAAACAATAAATGTAAATACATAGTAGTTTGTCGAGACCATTGTATTATTTCGTGTTAACCGATATTTCGTCTTAAGCGCTTTTGCGTTAAACATATTTCACTGTATTTTTCTAAGAACATATAGTTTAAGATCATATAACATATTTGCATTTAGTTCTTTAACCAAATAAGGAATTGTTTATTAAACTGCTATTACATATGAAACATTCTACAGCAAAAGTTCTACAAAATATTCATAATGAACATTGAAAATTGAAATCGAATACAATTTAAGGGTAAATGTAAGAATTAAAATTGCCCAATTTGAATAAAAATATTGTATTGCAAACGTAATTGATTAAAATTTTCTGTGATTGAAAGATTAATTAATATCACGGATAATTTTGTAGAAATCCTTGGATTATTTGCTTAAAATTAAATAAATCGGGAAAACACATACACACGCGCGTTAAATTACAAATAATGACAGGAAGATCGAATTATTTATTTAGAGACCCTCCAAATATCGAGAATTTGAAGATTTACTATGCATCTTAATGTAATTATAAAGTAACATATAAATATTAAAAATCAAACGTGTTTGAAAATATTCTTCGATTTCAAAAGCAGATTAATTATTTCGTTTTCTCTTTGGGTACAAATTGATTTCACCGTTAAATATTCAAATTATTGATGTTAAATTCTATGATAATGCCTTAAATACATTTTTTCATTTGATCAAAATCGTTTGTTATTTTCTGAGTTTGATATGATATCCAACAAAATTTTATCAAAATTTATTCATTGAAATTGAAGCCGTTTTAAAATATTATTTAGATATAAGGATGAATTATACATGACAAATTAGGTACAACACGACTACATGTAACTGGAAGTTTCATATCTGATAGTATAAGTTCCCTGCGGCTGAAGCTAAATTTTTTTGGCCGATTACTTCAGGAACAATATGCAAATTTCATCAAATTTGAATTGCATTAAAATTTAAAATACTAAAAACTTTTTTGACTTATTAACAAATTTTAATGTCAATTTTAACTTTGAATTTCGACCTTAACTTTTAATTTTAATAGCCATCTTAGATTTGAATGAATCATTAAAATCACTATAAAATAAAATAAGTTTAGAAACAATGGTGCTAATTTGATATCCAAATGCTACAAGCCAAGTTGTTGTTTATGTTCGCCAGAATGTTGGCGAAAATATTACAATATGGTTACCTTGATATTTTTATCATGTGGTAAGGTGGTTGCCATGAAGATAACGTATATTATTAATTTTTATTGGTTATTTCCTGCGGGGTAACCACGTATTAATTTCAGACGATTTTAATTAGATTTCTTTAAAAATGTAACCATTTTAACTGCATTTGTTCTTTAAGCTGCTTTTTCAGTCATATGTTGTGTGACATCTCTCGCGTTCTTCTTCTAACATAGCCTCTATGTTCTTTGACGGCCACGATTAATGGCAAAACTTTTCCAACCCAAATCCAAGAAGTGAAACGAAGCATAGATGCAAATAAGATAACCTTTAAAAGGATAGAAAGTTTAGTGAGCAAAAATGGCAATTTAGAGAAAGTTCTGTTTGGAAAAGGTAGAAGTGTAATTTGACGGCCTACCAAGGAATCACGGATATCAAGCCATTACTACAAGGTGCATACTATTGCACGTGAGCCCAACAGCCTACCTGAAAGTGATTGAACCGTTGAGTATTCAACCAAGGTAGGAAGATTATATTCTGAACGCTAGTATATTATTGAGACGAGATTAGGCACACAGATATAATATATTTATATTGATAAGTGATCTAATTGCGCGATCCGAGTTAGTTAAGACTACGTGTAGTGGTTTATTCTCACTTAATATAAGTTTGTTCAATATTTAAATAATTTAAGTTAAATTCTTAATAAAAGTCATATTAAGAATTATAGAATGTCTCATCATTCCGAGAATCCCACACCTTTAACTTACGCGGAAACCCCACGTCATGGCTATCGAACGATGGCTATGTCGCAGTTGTACTTTGTGTTATTTTCGGATGAGGATATTTCTAATATCATTGGTAAGTACCAGGATCTTTTTTTAAAGAGTGTGCTTTTGATCATTGCTGCAGAAAGCACATATCCATTTCATTTTACTTTTGAAGAATGCATTTTTAAATGTTCCCTGTTTGAAATTCATTAAATTCATTAAAGCAAGTTATCAACAATTTTTGATATTTACTATTGACTAATTTTAATATATATTATGTAATTATTTTATGTATAATACTGTAAAAATATATATAATACAAGTATTATATGTTATGTAATAATTATATTATATGATTATTATTATATATATTATATATATATTGATGTTAATTATTGATTGATATTGGTTATTTTCAATATATTCTTTATTAGAAATATATTTCAAGGCAGTTCTTTAAAATTATTTTCCATACGATTTGTTACAGCAAGACCGCCATCTTGGATTTCATATCACACGCCAACACGCGCTACTTGGCGCATAGCACTCGGATATGAAATTAGTTCTGAAACAATATTTTTTTCTTTTTATGCAGCTAAGAGCTATAGGATTCCATCTTAAAATAATTTTTTTAAAAAAAGATATGGCAGAAGAAATTTTTAGCTCAAAAATCACATAAACTTCAGAAATTAAGTTTATTTTTATAATCGCATTTAAAAATTGGAACAATTTTTTCAATATAAAAGAATTCTCAGAAATATATGTATATAGATTATTTTACGAATTATATACAGAATATTAAATACACTTTCAAGTTTACATAGTAATTAACAAAAATAATGCAAAAAAATATCTCATTATCTTTTGCAACTACCATTCGTACATATGAGAACCTGCTCATGTACTGCTGCCTAGTCGTACAGAATTTGAAGATCATGCTAAGAAACGGCATTCTAAAGCTCAACCATGCTGTCTAATCAAAAGTGGGGTGAATGAGTCAACCATAATATAATCGTAACCATTCTGAATAGGTGACATATTCAAGGAACGTACAGGCTATAGAAAAAGCAGAATATATGTCGTGTAATATAAAAACTCTTACACAATAAGAAATGTGTATGAGCATTGCCTTATTGAAATCGTTTTGCGGCAATGAGATATAGGAGGACTAAGATTTCAGTTTTCAAAGCTTTCTTGATGCAACATTTGTTGTTCAAGGTCCACACAATTTGAGGCAGATGAAAAATTACCCATGTTCAATCTCTGTCACGCTGAGAAAGACACTTCGAAAGAAGCTGTTCACCTGTTCAGTGTGTGATAAGTATGCGTCAATTTTTATAATCCAAATTGTGATGGAACTAAGATCTGATCATCTCGCCATTAGCTGTGCTGGTGTGCTCATCACGGATTTAGTGGTAAGTGTCAAGGGGTTCCTCAGTCGAGGATTTCGTGCACGTAATTAATAGCTCTGCAGACGTCCATGAAGCATAGAAGCATTTAAAATCATGTTTGTAGACAATGTGAAATACTGTGCTAACGCATGAAGAGGTGATGCATGATACGATCATATATTAAGGTATCCGACTACGTTTGGAACCGTGATTTTGCAAAAACGTATAAATGAATAATATTTACGATATTTAGTGTCACTTACATTAGAAAATGTATATAAAATTGTTTTAAGAATATTATTTAAAAAAACTATTTAAGTACAATATTTTGACAAAAAACGAACATAAAATGACCAATTTTAAAAATATTCTCCTTTTGCAAAAAATGCTTCGATTATAATATTTTGCCTGTATATAGCTCAGACCTCTGTACAGAGGTTTAACTAGAATTTTTGAAATAATAACTTAGAAGTGGGCTTATCCATGTTTTAAGACAACAGAGGGGATAAATTTTAAGAAAAAAAAACCGCTGATAATTATTTCAATTGGTTGTAACTCTGAAAATAATGTGATTTTTTTTAAAAAAATTAGTTCAGACTCTCTGAAAAAGTCTTTACTTTATATAAGCAAAATATTATTATTTTAGAAGCATTTTTTATAAAAGGAGAACATTTTGAAAAAGGTTATTCTAAGTTAATTTTTTGCCAAAATATTGTATTTAAATAAATTGTTTTTGTCAAAATGTCTTTGAAACAATTTTATACATGTATTCTAATCTAAGTGACACTAAATATCATGAAAATTATCCATTTATACGCTTTTTTAAAATCAAGGTTCCGAACGTAGTCGGATACCTTAACATGAAGAGGAAGCTCAAGATGATATCCCATGGTGACATCATATACAGTGTAAATAACTGCCAGGATTTACGTTTATTTAATTCATCATGGTCATCTTTTCCACTAATGAATCTATTGTTGCATTATGCCTCGTGAAAATGGCAATTTCATGATACAAATATCTGTTTTTATAAATGTTAATCATATGACCGAATTTAATTTTCATTGTTAGCTTGTAAGACGCTGTACCCCTCTGTCGAGGAATATAGACTTCTAATCAATTATTTACATCAGTAAAATGACAATATACTCATTTCAATGTACCGTCACAGTGTGTTTTTTACATTGCTTTTTTAGAAAATTAAGTTTCTCGATTCACACATGTGTGTTCGCTTTGTAATTCTAAAGAGTTTTTCTTCTCCTGTCAGTTTTTTGATTTGCCTTTTTATCTTCATGATGTGGCACTTCTCTTACAGATTATAATGTATTAAAAAAAATCTTACATGAAAACTGAAACAAAATAAAATTAGCTTGCTGTGATAGTACAGGCAATGCGATATATAATCAATAAGTAGACTTGAAATACTTTAAGCTCACTTTTTAAAATTTCCTTTTGCGTTTTGCATGCAAATAGTTTTGCCTAGAAAAACTTGCTTCTATTATGGCATTTCACTTTCACATGAAAAAATTTTCTTATTGGTAAGAATAACACATTTTTTTTATTGGCAATGTTGATTATACAAAATAGACAAGTATATAATGTATTATTTCGTTGATTACTTTTTTAATCTATTTATTTTCAAAAAATAGGAAATTCCTATATTGATAGTAGTTTCTTGTCCACTTCTTAGATGATTTCAAAGAATTGGCTTACAAGTTTTTGAAAGTAGACATTGAACAAGTAGAACAGTAGACCTCCCCCCACGCACACCACTCAAGATGTGGGCTCGAATTTCAATTAAATAGACATACTTGCTCTCCTCGGTTTCTCGAAAGAAGGACACGCCCAATAGAAAGATATAAGCCGAGATGTTTCTATCTATGATCCTGCAGGCTGGGATCGTTGTTCTACGTACTATTCAAGTAACGAGCTTTTTTTCTGTTGAAGCATCAAATGATGCTTGAACAATTTTCATAGTGTTGAGAGTACGTGATGCTGCAGTTATTCTCACAATGACAATGTGGTCCCTTGTCCTGCAAACAAATGTTCCTGACTCAAGATAAGTGAAGTAGCTGTTCGATTTCTTGAGTTTGCTCGAACTCTTTACGTGATGGCTTTGTTATCCGCAAAGCGGGTGGATAACATGTCTATTCCTCACCGGTTGCTGACATCTTGCATGGATATCTGTATGGCAGTACTTCTCAAACTTTAGATTCTTGCGACCCAATTTTCAGTCATAATTTCCATCGCGCCCCCCCCCTTTCTCCATATAATAACAATGTATTGAATTCAGTAATACTATGCTTTAATGCTAAAGCTACAATACGACCTTAACCTCTTAGGTACCACCGACGTATAAAAACGTCTTGGGCAGCCAATGTATTATTTGGTCCGGACGTATATATACGTCTTTCCGAATTACGTTCTTTTCTGTGAACTTCTATCCATATAATTATCCCGAAAGCTTTGTAATGCAAAAAAATTAACTTGACAGTGTTTGCGAAGAATTTACGTGTTTCAGAGGATTTGCTTCTTTATTCCTCTTTTATCCCTCCCTCCTCCAATACATCTCATACGCGCGCCTACATGAAAAAACAGTGGCATTGGGGAGCGAACCATATAACTTTTAATCTCGGCAGTTAAGGGATGTAACTTTACAAATTATCAAGATAAGTGTTAATTTTTGTATATAATTGTATATGTGACAAGCCCATGGAGTCACTGGTAATTATTAAACTTGCTCTTAACTTAATATTGTTCAATTACTTAGAAAATACATTGTGAAGTACTGATATATTTATAAGTGTATTATATTAGTATAAATGTGTAGTTTATTTTTTATTATTCCAGAATGTATTTTGTTTGTTTACTTTCAGCAAATTAATAATTTTTTTTAAATAATCTTTTGCTTTCGACTTTTTAATATCCTCTCGCCCCCCTTGTGGAGTTATCACTCCCCCTATGGGGGCGCGTCCCACAGTTTGAGAAACGCTGCTGTATGACCATTCACGTCCGTTGATTTCATATTTGTACAATAATCCTTCGGTCACAATCAATATGAGCAGAAATATAGCTGTCAAAATATCAGTCCCGTTCTGCCAAGATCTTGCCGCAGTGAAATTCCGAATTCCTCTCTATATAAGAATCAGATTACAACATATACAAAGGCGTTGGACATTATAAAGTGACTTCCAAACGAGAAGTTCATTGTACAGTCTTTTTTCTCTTATTATGCATGCTGGTGACTAGATTATTCTAACTAACGCTGCACAAAAACGAGGAAATATTAATGATTTGCATATCCAAGGGTGTTGTACTTACACGCAAATTGTATGTGTCTTGCACGCTGAATTTTTCTATAAGCATTTCAATCTGTTCAAAGATTAATTTTAATCTGATTAAAATTTTCAAAAAAACTAGTTTTAAGTTTTTTTTTTTTAATATAACAATTTGAAATACCACAAGCAATAAACGGTGACTAAATATTTGGATTATTTGATAATCAGAGTTGTATTCAAAATTTCGAATATTTAGATATGTCTAACATCATAAAAAGATTTTAAATAGTTTCATTTGTTTTGTACAATTTGCTACGGCATCACGAAATTTTAATTCCTCCATTAGCAAGAACATCTGTTTCCCCCCTGATAATTAGTCTCGTAACATAAATAAATTCAAAGTATTAAAAATGATTTCCCTATAAGTAACTTTCTTTTCACATTTATATCAAAGAGATGATTTCTTTGACCAAGGATAAAAAAGCTGTAAAATATTAAGAATAGATAAGATTTTGAAAAAAATTCTTAAGTTATTGCAATATTTTTAATAAAAATATTTTTTCTGCATCTATATATAAATATATATTTTTAAAAATTAATTTAATGTTTTATGATTTTTTTTATTTTCCTAATCATTATATAAAACAACTTTCATAGTATATGATCTTTGAAGCTGGTTTTATAAATGACAGATAGTTAATTTTAATGTACATTTACAAAATTGGAGATAATTAAATATCCACATACAATGAAAAATTAAATCACTAATGTTGCGAAAAAAATACTTTTTTTCCCATTAAAATATTTTTTAAATCGACAAGCCTGGAATTCTTACTAAGTCTAAATTCAAAGAAAACACACGTGAAAACTAAACGATTTCAGAAAACTGAGTGAACCGAAATTTCAAAAAGGAATCTCGAAATAGGCAAAACCGCTTACAGCAAAAACTCAAAATTCAATTTTCAGCATTTATTGAATAAAACTCAGGGAAAATGCCCTGAGAACTAAACCATTTCTAAACCCTCAAAGGAATTTTAAATGAGATATCAAACGTTGTATAGCTTTGTTTTATAAGATACAAGCTCAGTAGAAATATTTTTAAAGATAAATCTTTTACGAGAAGGATCCTGATTTTGATATAAAAAAAGAAATTCTGATTCATACAATTTATTTTCTACATACAGTGGGCCACAAAATGTTCGTACACTTGCAATATTCTATAAAACTTAATGTTTTCAACAAATAAAAATTCATGTATCAGAATTGTAGTTTTTTTTATGATATTTGTAACTTATTCTTAATAAAATAACATAACCAATAATTAAAACATAATACAACTATTATTCTAAAAAATTAATGATAAAAAACTATTAAAATGTTACGCCACAAAAGTGTTCATACACTTCAAAAAATTCTCAACATAGATTTAAATATTGCATTTTTTTGTTAATTTAGTACTTATTTGGTTATAATGTTCCTCCATTCTTCTGTGATTATTGTTTTTCACATTTTGTTTTTTATATGTCATGTTTTCTTCTTTTAAAATCAAATTCTCATGAAATATGTCCTACTAGGCTTAAATCAGGTGGCTTAGGAGCTATTTTCAGACTTTGGGACAGTTGTAGAGACATCAGCTGCACCAATGAGAGCAGTGTGCTTGGTGTCATTGTCTAGTTAAAAAAATAAAGTCGTCTACAATATCCAAACTTTTGTCGGATAATTTCAAATTGTTTTTTAAAAGATTTAAGCAAATCTAAGGATTCCGAATACCATAAAAAAAAAACCAAGTTACCTCGCTGTACACCCCCACACAAGAACGCCCCCAACTCCATGTTTTACTGTTCCGACTAGATTCTTGGAATTAAGTTACAAAAAATTCAACATTGAAAGCAAATTGGTTGGGATGAGAGAACATTCAGCCTTTTTTGTTTCGACGGCCTATAATAGTTTGTATACGAAAAAATTGAGGAACTTAATCCTAAGAATTTAGTTGGAACAAGAACATGTCCACTGCCATGCTTCAGCATGGAGGTGAAGGTGTTCTTGCAGGGAGTTGGGTATAAATCGACCTCAGGTTTAGAAAATATTTTTTTTAAAGATGTTGTGAATCCTGAGCTTTATTCAAATGTTTTAATGAACAATGTGAAATTATCCGACCAAAATTTGGAGACTGTAGACGACTTCATTTTTTAACAAGATAATGACGCCAAGCGTACTTCTCTCACTGTACGCCACTAGTGTCTCCATAACTGTCCCAAATTCTGAAAAAAACTTCTAAATCACCCGATTTAAGCCTAGTAGGATATATTGGGAAGAATTTGATTTAAAAAAAAACCATGACATAAAAAGCAAAATGTGAAGTAAATAAAATAATCACAGAAGAAATGAGGAACATTGTGCAGAAATTAAAAAAAAACTGATGAAATCTATACCAAAACGCTTAAAAATTATTGTGGATGCTAAAATATATCCTACTAAGTATTAAATTAAGAAAAAAAAATACAATACTTAAAGCGATGTCGAGATTTTTTTGAAGTGTACGGAGGCTTTTGTGGTGTAATTTTTTAGTAGTTTTTTAATTATCAATTTTTAAAAATAATAGTTATACTGTGTTTTAAAAACTTGTTGTGTTATTTCATTAAGAACAAGTTGCAGATGTTATAAAAAATTACAATTATGTTATTTTGATTTCTATTAGTCGAAATCATTAAATTTTATAGAAAATTGCTAGTGTACGAATGCGTAAGTGCTTTTGATTGGTTAGGATTTCTGTAATTCATAGAATATATCATTATTTATTTCCTATATCAAGCTTCAAATATTTTATTAATCTTCATTGTTTTATTTGTTAGTACCTCAAACAGAATTTTTTAATTAAATTTTTATTTTCACACACACATTATAAATGTTTTCATCTACTATAAGTAAATTTTTTAGTCTATTATCTCTTAAAATCTTTAAATGTTGAAATAAATTTTGAAAATATTCATGAACATGTAGAAAGATTTAAAATTACGTTAACAATAACTAAAGAAGAAAAATATGTATCAAATTCCTAAGGTTAATTAATTGTAATTGAAATTCATTATGCGTTAAAAGAATACATTTTGTCTTTTTTTTTAAATTACTCAAATTTGCATCAGGAATTTAAATTTGTTAATTAATGTTTTAGTGAGAGTATAAATTGTTACTTTAGGGAAAACTTAAGCAATTTCTAAAAGAAAAACTGTCTGTTGTGGTAAAGATTATTAATTAGTTTTAAAATTGATTTATGATTTAGTTGGCTGATGATTAATCCTAATTTTTAATTTAATTCTTTACCTAAGCACATTTGATTTATGAATAAGTAATTCGATCAGTTCTCTAATTCACCAATTATAAGAATATTATTTCAGGCAAAAAAAAAAAAAAAAAAAAAAAGGATAAATACAACATTTTTAATTAAAAATATCAATTTTTTTGGAGCTCGAGATAAACATTCTTGTCGCAAAAAAGAAAAAAAAAAGAATAGTGTCTTTAACGGCAAAACTGAATTTCCAAATAATAAAATCCAAAACATTATTTAAGTCTTAAAATAAGATCTAAAATTCAATTTTAATTATAAAAATTTTTCATGCAGAAAAGATGGTCAAAATATTCGTAAAACAACTTAAAGATAGTTGTTTTATTATATAAAGGGTTCACTAAAGAATGATAGAAATGATATTTAAAACATTTTTAAAAATGTTGGATTACATTTTATTAAAAAAACATTAGCCACCTGGTGTACAAAAGTAAGTCGAGTTTATAACCTAAGTTACATACTATAAACGGCTGATAAAAAAAGTATAGATATTATAGTACAAAAAACTACATTAAATAATATAAAAAAGTAATAAAAGAAAAAAAAAAGGAAAAAAATAAATGAGGAGAGAGATAGAGAGAGAGAAAACAGAAAACACATATGAAATAAAAACTGAGAAAAATTACAAAAATTGGGAAAAAATAAGGTAAAATAAATAAACAAAACAAAAAAAAAAGTACAAAAGAGGGGGAAAAAACTCGATTAATGTTTAAATAATTAGTAAATAAAATAATACACAGAAATACATATTTTTAAATAATATTAGTTTTAAGAAGGTTAATTTTAATTTAAATTTTCATTTAGATGATGTTTTGTTAGTCGTTAGTGTCTGAACACATTTTTCATACATTGGCAGAATTATACTATATCTTAAGAATAACTTTTCTCAGCATGGCTAGAGATTTAAAAATTAACATAACACATATAATTTCTAAAAAGAAATCTCTTGATGTGTGTGTTAACCATATATTTTGAAATGAATTAAAAAATAAGCATTAGTCCTTAAAATACTGTTTGAAGTTGAAAATTCTAATAAATATGTCGACTATTTTATCTTTAATTTTTACATTCTTTGAAAATTTTTCTTTCCAATATTAGAATATAATTCGATATGAAAAATATGAGAGAAATAGTATGAAAAGGACTGCTCATTAGAAATTACTCAATACGATGACAGATATAGAAATAGGTAGTTTTCTAGATACATAATTCTACCAAGGAAACTGAAATTCTTTCAATAATAAAAAAATAAAAAAGTATCATTGAGATTTTGGCAACATAAATAAATGGGTACTGCAGTGTTATACACATTGCTAACTGTGGACAACTTTATAAAAAAAACGGAGTTTAACCAGTTTTATGACGAGCTAACCTTCCACATTTCTGTTTACTATACTGTTTACCACATTCTGTTTACTTTTCTTACATTTTGACAAAAAAAAATTATTTAAATACAATATTTTGGCAAAAATTAACTTAGAATAATATTTTTTCAAAATGTTCTCCTTTTGTGAAAAATTCTATTATAATAATATTTTGCTTGTATATAGCTCAGACCTTTCTACAGAGGCTCAACAAGAATTTTTGAAATATATAACTTAGAAGTGGGTTTATCCATATTTTACGACAACAGAGGGGAGCAATTTTAAGAAAAAAAACTCCTATAATTATTTCAATTGGTTGTAACTCTGAAAATAATGTGAATTTTTCAAAAATTCTAGTTGAGCCTCTGTAGAAAGGTCTGAGCTATATACAGGCAAAATATTATTATATTGGGTTGTTCGGAAAGTCATTTCGTTTTTTTGGGGGAACATGAAAGACAGTTTTCGTATAATGAATAAATATTTTATTAAATTATATATTGGCCATTCTGGTCCAACACCTTTTGCCATCTTTCTGGCAGTAACATAATTCCCCTCTCATAAAAGTTTTGGTCCTTGCTGGCAAAAAACTGGTTCAGGTGGTTTTTGACATCTTCATTTGAGGTAAAGGTTTTGCCATCCAAAAAATTTTGCAGGGACCGGAACAAATAGTAGTCGGAAGGCGCCAGATCTGGAGAATATGGTGGATGTTGCAGTACGTCCCATTCAAGCTGTAAAAGTTTTTGGCGAGTGACCAAACTTGTGTGAGGTCTCGCATTATCCTGGTGGAACACTACACCCTTCCTGTTGATTAATTCGGGCCTCTTCTCTTTAAGTGAATCATTCAATTTGTCCAGCTGATGACAATAGACTTCTGAATTAATCGTTGTATTGTCCGGCAAAAGCTCAAAAAAAACAAAAACAAAAAAAAACGATTCCTTTGGCAACCCACCAAACGGAGAGCAACACCTTTTTTTTGGTGAATGTTGGCTTTTGACACGCTTTGAGCCGGTTCATCTTTTCTGCTCCATGACCTCTTGCGTTTAACATTGTTGTATACAACCCATTTTTCGTCCCCAGTAATAATCCACTTCAAAAGCGCGACGACACAAATTTCGCTCCGTAAGGACATGGGGCACCCACACATCGAGCTTCGAGGTTAAGCCCATGCCTTTCAAATGGCCATAAACAGTCGAATTCGACAAATTTAATCTCTCACCGATCTCTCGTGTGGTTATTCGCCGATTTGCATCAACTAATGCCTTTATCGCATCTTTGTCAGCTTCGACCGGCCTTCCAGACCGTGGTGCATCTTCGACATCAAAATTGCTGGATCGAAATTTTGCAAACCAGTTCTGGCACTGGCGTACTGTTAATACGCCTTCTCCATACACATCCGTCAATTTTTCTCTCGCTTGGACAGAATTTTTACCTTTTCTGAAGTAAAAAAGTAAAATATGACGAAAATGCTGCTTATTGCTCTCCATATTTAAAAGGGCACCAACCAAAAAACTACTGCGTAGAATTAATAGAACTTTTTCACACACAAGCCTTGCAATATCAGCTCAAGACATATAATGGTTATGCGGCTTAAGTGTGAAGTTGGTTTCGAAAAAACGTAATTAAGTCCTCTGACGGGAAAAAACGAAATTACTTTCCGAACAACCCAATAATAGAAGCAATTTTCACAAAAGAAGAACATTTTGAAAAAATATTATTCTAAGTTAATTTTTTGTCAAAATATTGTATTTAAATAATTTTTTTTGTCAAAATGTTCTTAAAACAATTTTATACATGTAGTCTAATCTAAGTGACACTAAATATCATGAAAATTATCCATTTATGCGCTTTTTTAAAATCACGATTCCTAACGTAGTCGGATACCTTAAGTTCCATAAATCTATTTTTAATTAAAGGTAACAAAGCTAAAGATGTTTTTGAAAATGCGCAAGTCATGCACAAATCGAAGAACAATTAAAGTTATTGCCAGATTCAATGATCCAAATATATATACAAGTGTGAAAAATAATAGTCGAAATTTCGTCTAACTAATGCTAATATATAAGTGCATGGCAATTAAAGGAAAGAAAGCGAGAATACATAAAAATAATACAAATATAATAAAATCTGTAGAAAAAAACCTCTTATTTATTATAAGTTTTTGAAAAATTCTGGAAACAAACATGATGCTGCTACTTCTACATGATATTTTAAAAGATGAATACTCTTATGACGTTTTATAATCTATATATTTTCTACTGTGATATTTTAAGCTGCGGAAGAATGCATCTGCAAACATTAATTAAAATCAAATTAGATTTCGGATGGGGGATTAACAATATGTTTGTGTGCTCAGTGATTGTTTAATTTCATCTCTAAACGTTTAGTAATTTTTTCTTCTTCTTTCCTCTAATACTACTTAGATTTTCATTGTTTGAAGTTTAATTACGGTAGGAGAGCTTAAGTCAATAAGATCACTCGTTCAAAACGATTTGTAATTAATTTTATGATAGGTATACGTATTCTGTGCAGCGTGCATTGGTGTAGTGAATTCTACTAAGCTTAAAATTAATTTAAACATATCTCCAGATTCATATTTTATTATTTTTATGACTTTAGTTTCATTAAATGACGAACGTTTAATTTTAATAAATTCTTATTCTACGTTAACGTATCCGAGAGCTTTTATATCCTTTCATATCCAAAGCCAAATAATATTTGAAAAAAAATCTATTTTTTATAAAAAAAAATGTTCCATTAAATAAATTTTCTTCGGTCGAATGCAGTTAAGTTTTAAATTATTTGTAAAGAATATTTAATTAAATATAAATTAGAGACTACAAACTAAGAACTATTAGACATAGAATGAATAGTTATCAATTTTTTTTAAAAAAAAACTACACTCTCGAGAGTTAAACAAAAATAAAACTATATTTAAAGAAATAAATAACCTACTAAACAGAATAGGAGAAGTGGAATTCCTTCTGTACTAATGTTTAGATTTGCATCTTAAGGTGCTCTAAAATCTTACTTTTTTTTATAAAAAAAATTGACATATTTGTTTTATAATTTTATTTTATAGGCCCTCTTATTAGCTTTACAAAAATACCAAGTTTTTTATTTTCCATTCTCTAGAACAAAAGCTACAAGTGTTTTAGTAAAAGCAGATGCCAGAACTTTACATAACTTGTCAAACTTTAAAATGAGTTTTACTCGAAATGTGTTTTTTTCGAAAAGCTCAAACGGTGACAGTGATTGATCAAAAACTTTTTAACATAATTAGCTGAAATTTTTTCTGTACGTTCTGTATAACAGTAGAAGTATTTTAACTTTCAGATTCATCAATCACTGTTTTATTACAAAATTTACAGTTCTTTATGTGAATATAACCTCTGTTTATTTAAGTCATTTCATATAATAACTAAGATAAAGTGCTGTAGTTTTTATAAAAATTAAAATATCTCTTATACTGAAGGGCATTTCAAAAAGAAATAGCAAAGTAATACATCAAAATTGAAAAATTGAGAATTTTTTCATTTACTATTTGTCTAGAAAAGGCTCTGTTTATGTAATTTTTTGTCAATTTTTATCCGTTTTTTCCCATTTTAGTAGTAATAATTTATTTTTCTCTTATTAATTTTATCCTTTTTTTCTTAAAATGTACTAAATAAATCTAAAAACCACAAAACAAATCTCCATATCTCTATTTTTTTTAAAAAACTTTTCGCTGGAAGTCGGATACCTTAAACGTAAATCCAGACTCATCTCAATGTGTGCCAACTGTAATAAGAGAAAGTAAAGTTCTAACCCAGAGTACGTGATTTTCAAATCTTTTTGATTTGTTTTATCTTTTTTTCTTTCTTTTCATCAGTGAAACTCAGATGGAATCGGTGACAGAGCCTGATGAAATTTGCAATGTGATTGAAGAAGTTGTCTTTCTTGACAGGTAAATAAATTTAGAAGATTGTGTGAAGATGTTTTTTTTTTCTTTCAAGAATTGCTAAATTTCCACAATCAGGAGCTGACAATTCATGAGTTCACAACAAGAGTAAGACATTGAAGATACATGGGGTTTTTTAGACCCAGTTCAATTAGGAGATGGAATGACTATTGGGAATTCGGCAAAAGGCATCAGTTTAATGGAAAAAATGTTACAGATTTTAGAAAATACAGACACTAACGAAGAGCATATTTTTTTCAACAAAACAAGGAATAAAAAAATTATTAGCATGATACGAAGAAATTTTGTGGGAAAAAAAATCTTTGAGACTGAAGATTACTTTATTATATTTTGTGAAGTTACCCCCTCGGGTGCCCTTCTCCTTGATTATCAGCGTGGGCTTGAGGTGTAGGAATAAATGAACTAGGAGCTGTCATGATCTTAATTTGACTTTATTAAGATCTTAAAATACCGAGAAATAACGTAACTCGGACCACTATCAATAACTAACTCGCCTAAACTCAATTCCAATACTATCACAGATCCTAATATTAAATAGTCAATCCTACCTTAATTTCGATCTACCGATCCAGTTTTAATGGCAGTTGCGTCTTTACTGGAGTGCAATGGTATGCACCTTGACTTAATGGCTCTATGTCAGGAATAACTTCTGTGTTGGCTGTTACATCACAATTGAATCACGGACTATCTTAACATTCCCCAAATTGTGTGCCACACCGTTTACTCTAACTTCTGATATTTAAAAGCTTCCTAATTTGCATCTTTCCTTCACGCTTCACTTCTTGGATTTGGTTGGAAAAGAGTAGCTATTAATTCTGACCCCAAAGGACCCAAAGGACATTTTAATGAAAAGACGCGTGAGCCCGTCACAATTTAATGAAACCTTCTACATTAAAAATAACTTCGGCTTGCGATTTTGTAATTGTGTTACGGAAGATTTTATTAAGCATTCTTTTTTTATTCTAAATTATAGTTTTCTTTTGTCTCCGGCCGAAACCAACAATAATTTATTTGAACTTATATGCGAAATTATACTTCAACTTACGCGGTTATCATTCTGTCTCACTTATAGAGTATGTTCGGGGTACTACTATATATATGTCGCAGGAAAATGATAGAATTAGGAATTTCATCAAATCTCTAAGGGAGATGATCAATTGATGAGATATGTTAAAATGGAATCTCTTCAAGGCATTTCTCCTGATAAAAGTACGGGATTTGAACAAATCCTTGACATGTTTCAGTGAAATGATGAAATAATATTGTCAAGAGTTTCAAAGTGTTTACTTAAGGTATCCGACTACATTCGGAACCGTGGTTTTGCAAAAGCGTATAAATTGATAATATTTATGATATTTAGTGTCACTTAGATTAGAAAATGTATATAAAATTGTTTTAAGAATAGTATTACAATAAAAAATTATTTAAGTACAATATTTTGACAAAAAATGAACATAGAATGACTTATTTTCAAAATTTTGTCCTTTTCTGAAAACTGCTTCTAGTATAATAATATTTTGCCTGTATATAGATCAGACCTCTGTACAGAGGCTCAACTAGAATTTTTGAAATCTATAACTTAGAAGTGGGTTTATCCATGTTTTACGACAACAGAGGGTATAAATTTTAAGAAAAAAACGCCGATAATTATTTCAATGGGTTATAACTCTGAAAATAATGAGAATTTCTCAAAAATCCTAGTTGAGACTCTCTGGAGAAGTCCGTAATTTATCTACGTATATATATAAAATATTATTATTATAGAAGCATTTTTTATAAAAGGAGAACGTTTTGAAAAAAGGTTATTCTAAGTTAATTTTTGGCCGAAATATTGTACTTAAATAATTTGTTTTTATCAAAATGTCCTTAAAACAATTTTATACATGTATTCTAATCTAAGTGACACTAAATATCATGAAAATTAACCATTTATGCGCTTTTTAAAATTACGGTTCCGAACGTAGTCGGATACCTTAACAAATATATTACATTATTAAACGTAGAAGTAAGTAATACACACAATAATAGTCAATGGAATTCAAATTATTTATTCGAAACTAATTAACAAATAATTAGAAAATTAGGCTGGTACTTTTTTACGTGTAACATCTTTTTTCTCGGTTGCTCTTACACACTAAAATATTAATCCCTATGTTAATCCTATGGTGTCATTTTTTTAAAGATATGGGGTTGATATTTAGGGGATCAATAGTACTACCTGTATGGTTAGGAAGTTCACGGACTCGACCCCCCAGTTGTCTCTTTCCCCCTGGACAATATTTTGCTAATGCAAAAATCCTGACTAGTTCATTTCATCACTTCACTGAAACAGTTTAGGGTTTGATGAAATCACTTACTTTTATCAAGGAAATGACCTTGAAGAGACATTACTTTAACATCTTCCGTCAATTGATCCTATGCCTTAGAGATTCATCAAATTCCTAATTTTGTCATTTTTCTGTGACATATGTATGTATATATATATATATATATATGATCCTAACTTGTTGCATTTCTTGATTTCCCCCTCCATGTGATTCTAAGATCCTTCATAATAAACACAAAAATGTAATTATCTTAATTGTTAAAAGATTTGTAGATTTTGGAAACACACTTGGATTCCTAAAAAATAAAAAAAAAAAAAAAACCCTAAAAAAATAATAAAATTACAATAAATATAAAGAAGTAAAAGTTTTACTAAACTTCACAAGATGGCAAGAATATAATTGGATTATCATCTCTATTATGAAGTTATGACATATCAGAATACTGTTATAGTTACAATTTTTTTCCGATTTAGCATAAATCAATTTTTCCATAAATGTAGATGCTAACAAGCGGATTCACAAATCAAAATATTCAACATTAATCTACCATTATAGCATTTTCGAATAAAATACATAAAAAAGAAATGTTTCAACAAAGTATAGGATTATTTCCTCAACTTGCATATATATAAATAAAATAATTTTCAAGAATACAAGTTCACCCTATTTAAATTTAAAGTTATTTGTACTTTTTAAATTTTTCCTATGGAATATACATTTATTAAACAAAAGTCAATTTTAACATACACTTTCATTAGGTAACTTTATTTTAAATATAAACTTGAAAACATATTGAAAAGTGAGAATTAAGGTTAAAATTTATAGATTTGTTTTAAAAAGAAAACTATAAAATATAGAAATACTTGCCGTCTACTAGCATATAAAACTCAAAAATCTTGCCAAAATTTTGCGGTTATATTTCTTAATCAGAAATGAGTAAGAATGGTCAACTTGATATTGTACATGAAAAAAAATCTCTTAAATTCCTAAACTAAATATATCGTTTATGTTGCACTTTTTGTTGGTTATGTCAAGTACCAAAATAATTGGACAACTTTAGTTATCAAATAAAGTCAATGCACAGATATAAATAATTAATTATTAACACAAAAATAGAATTTTCGGTAAACGAATGAATTTGTATGCTATTCTTTTAATATAATTAAGGAGTTTTATAATGAAAAAGAATTCCTTATACAAAGTTTAAATAATATTGTTACGTAGATCAGGGCTCGAGTATTTTATGCTATCGGTCTCAAATAACAAAACAGTTTCTTAAGAGTGATGAAATTTATTACAGATAAACAATCAGTAAAATACAGGATATAGCAGCAAAATTCGAAAAATAAACCCCAGAAGATCCTTATGGTTTCTACAGTGCTCAGACACAACTATCAGCGTCTGCAAATACAACTACGTAAAGCTCATTTGCAAACAACTAATCGCTATTCGACTCTTCAACAGTCAAAGCAATACTGACTCAGTGTTTCAGCGAGCGACTCCTTCTTATTATCTGCACGGCAACCTTCTACCTCTTTCTCAAAAGATCCACTTGTGTCATATATCGGGATCCTAATAGATTTCTCCAGTGATTTCCAGAGGAATCCATATGATAGCCAGTTATCCAAAAAGTGTCGTCGAAAATGATGCCAACTGGGCTATATCGCCAAGTTTCGATTGAAACGCCATAACAATATAAGAGGCAGTGTTGCTTGTAAATATTACAGTTTTTATTGTAAAATAAATACAACAGAAAGTAACATTAATGTATTAAACATCCAGATACAAATTATTTACACTACTTTAAACATTAGTTACACAACATTCGTACCAGTTTTATTAAAGAAAGTACAAAGAGATAAAAATTATTATCTATGCTTTAAATTTGATAAATTTTTAAAATATACTTCCTATCTCCAGTTTCGCTATTTTGTTCCTTTATAAATTTATTTCACCTATATGTCTTATATTTCTTGAATGTTCTAAATTACATGTTTATAAATGCATCGATTTTTATTATTTAACCATACCAATAAAATCAAACTCGTTTGTTTATAAATAAGGTATTATTTAAATATCCTAGTAAAATATGATTAATTTGATTTATTACATATATTGAAATATTATATTTGCTCATGAGAAGTACGTTATACAGAATGAATTTTAATCAAAAGTAATCTTATGAGAATACATAAAATGTACCTTTGTTTAGTTTACCTCAGAATTTTGGAAAAATAATATTATTTACTGTAGATAACTAGTTTATTTAATAGCTTTCAGCATCATTTTCAAAATGTAAATTATGTTCTCTCACATTACAAAGTATTAAAATTAAATGAGTGATTCGTTCTATGGGAGTTTATACAATTTTCTGTAATAAAGATTCCATTATTTACATTTCAGAAAATAACCTGAGGATAAAATACATAATAACTCTAATAAAATTTCTTATTCTATACAGAATATCTTTTAACAGGAATATAATTGAATTGAATTAAAGAATGTTGAGGAAATTAGTTGAAAGCTTTTAAGATAAATCTTTTATTAAAAGACCATTATTAAATATAATTCCTGTTATTATAACGATATGTTTTAAAGATATTTATAAAAGTAATGTGATCAGATTGCAATGTGATTTCCTCTAATATCTCGCATGGTTTATATGTCAATATTAAATTTAAATTCGAATTCTTTCTAATGCAAATGGAAAGATTAAGGAAGGCTATTAAATTGTATTTTCGTTTTAAGAGAAAATATGTTTTAATCCTACTATTCTTTATTAATATAGAGTTTTAATTTTTTCCGCTTTTTTACTTTCCACTTCCAAGAGAAAAATTCCTTAATAAAACAAAAATGATAAAGTAGTGTTCATAAGGTTATACAAAAACATTCATGAGTATAAATGCTAATCTTTCACTTATGGTTTATGTACACTTATAGCCATAAATGTTTGCTCACCAAGAGAGTTGTCAGAGTAAAACGAAATTTTATATCCGTAAGTACAATGTTGATGTAAGTAAGTAATTACTAAAACAGAGAAAAAAGATCCTTTATTGCAGAAAAAATTACAAATTTATGGAGTTTTTAGCACCCTGTTGGGCAACCTCTAGAATGAATGCATGATGTGATACAATCTGACCTTGAGACATATAAGTCCAGAATGATGGCTTGTGAATATCGCGCGCGTCCATAATTGCTGAAACGTGCCTCTAATTTGACCAAAATTAAAGGATGTCCAACATACCGTCTTAAATAATCCCAGATATGGTTGATCGGTGACAAGTATGGGGATCGAGCAAGCATGGGAAAGGAGAAAATGGGGCAGAGGCAGTTCTTAGAAACCCTTTGCTGTGTGTAAGCGAGCATTATCCTGATGAAAAATAGCAACTGGGAATCCTGCAATATGTTACAAAACATGTGGCTGAAACATGTCACGTACGTATCTATGAACTATCATAGAGCCATGGCTCCATGATGGTGGGTGAATGTATGTCGTATGCGGTGACAGTCTATAACCAAACCAATGGCACGCGACACAATATTTTGGGTACGCCACCGATCAAAACAGTTTCCATTTTATTTCAAAATAACAAAGTTCACTACGGAGTATAAAGAACTAACGCCAGTGATTGATCGTGGGGCCGCGGGAAGCACACTCGTTTGTTATTGTCTTGCCTTAGTTATATCGTGGACTACAATTGCTAATGAGTGCTAAGTTTGTCTACGCATAGCATAGGCAATTTTGGTGATACAATTGTAATTTAAGTTTTTTGTGTGTTATATTTGCAATTTCTAACTATTATTTAACATGGTTAGTTCAGTAAATAAATAAAGTACAAGAAAGTAAGTGTAACAAGAGAAATTCAAATTTGGTGGACCGAGAAATATAGCATGCTTAGTGAAGGCGACAATGCGATTTGTGTTTTATATATTCTGGAACAGTGATATGTAAAAACCCGTCCATAAAACGGATTTCAAATACATTTAACTATTTAAAGATATTTTCTCATGTTATTTTAACCATTTTTTCATCTATCTATGCCTGGTAGTCATTATTTTCAGAGAGGAATAACATTAAAGACTCACTTAGAAACCGTTTGACAAATTTCTTCAATTCAGCATGCATTCTGCTAAAAGAGTAACATCTTACCCAATCTTTATAAAAATTATTTGTCATCTAATCTGTGCAACAACATTAGTCTCACTAATGTTACTTTAATTTGAATTACACGTATTGCGACATAGCCATCCTGTGATGACCTCATGTCGGCCGGTTCCGCGTAAGCTAGAGGTGTGGGGTTATCAAAATGATGAGATTACACAATTTTAATACAACTTTTATTAAGAATAATCCTATATTACTAAATTTAATTTGACAATTTTAATTAAAGTGAGAGTCAAGCCCACTAAATCACGTATTCAAGTCAGATCACGCAACTAGATCCTTTATCTCAATTATCATTAATAATCCTATGCATCTAATTACTTATATCTAATATTACCTTTTTCAGTTCTCTCCTTCCTTTTACCTAGAAATGGTATCTATAAACTTTTTATAAAACGATGATTCCAACTTCTTTATCTTAGGCTTCTATTCTTCCCCAAAACTATCGGACTGCAAACTCTTGATCTGTAAGATTCACACTAAGCTTTGTCACGCTATCGATCAGAATGCTTCCACAATACTATCTCTGAGCCTGCCGCGCTATATCTAGGCTTGCCACGCTATATCCTATCATCATCAAAGCTTCTATCCTTTATAGTAAATCTCATTTTGCATAATATCTTTGTTTATCTTCTTCGTAGCTGGGTTGGAAAGTTTTTGCCATTAATCGTACGTCAAAAGAACATAGGAGTTATGTTAACAGAAAGACGCGAGAGACGTCACAAATCCCCCTCCAGTTATTGAAAAACGTGATTTACTTAAGGGTTCTCAATGCCCTAATAAATTACGTGTCTAAATCTCTATTTCTAAATTTCTTCGCTTTCTGAGTTTGATGTAAATTTAATCTTAAACCTTCTACTAACTTTTTATAATTTCCAATATTTATCTTGACTTTAATTTTCATTACTCATCTTAGAATTAAATTTTAATATTCAATTTAATTTTAAACTCGTGACAATAAATTTACTCCAATAACTAGGCCAACATTAATAATTGGCTGCTTCTTAATTTATGCCCACTCTCACTTTTACATTCAGTTACTTAAAATATTTATATACACTTAAATATTCTAAAACAGTCATTCTGGTGCGCAGACCCACCCAATACTGCATATGGAGCTGAACTGTCGCCCCTTCTTGTTGAAGCTATAATTCATACTTTCAAGATTTTCTAGGTCAAAGTTCCTGAAATGAAAAACTATTTGAGTCTCTCTATTTCCATAATATTAATCAATTTCACAATTATATATTATTTATATATCACAATAAATTTTCATCTCCATCCCCACATCTGGTTTCAACAAAACTCCCAATGAGCTGCGCAGCGCTGCGTTATTATTATTAAGTTAGTGCCCTGACTACACCGCGTTTCCCTGAACCAGATGCCTCATAATACGTAACAATACAACAACATATATATATACACATATTATACAATTACAAACATTTTTCAATAAACTATTATAACAAATAACCAAAGGAATTTTCGCATCTCACGAAGTCATACATCGAAGCAAACAAAATGTGTGATTACAAATGTTTTCTTCAGAAAAAATTTTTTTAACAAGTCAAAAGTTCCAAAATTAAATAAACACTCATTGTAGTGTTTGACTTGGCTTATAACTTTAAGCATTGCCCGAGACTCTTCTTTGCAATAATTTTTCCGACTAATTTGTTGGAAGATCATAAAAATGAAACAATACAACCTGATTTTTTATATGTTTTCTCCCACATTCACATCTCAACGATGAGGTGTCATCACTCTTCTTTCCTCGGTTGTACTGGAATTTTGTTGTAAGGCTTGTAATCTCCTTGTCGTCCTTTCCTTTGACTTCCAACTGTGTCCTTGGCTGGTCGGGGGTTCTTCTCTGTTCTCCGTCGTGGCCTTAGACTGTATCTTGCTTCATCTGTGCAACTTCAGTACCTCTCTTTTGTTCCTTTTCCGCTTCTAGAAATAGTACTGATGACATTTGTCTTTATTATTATTATTATTATTCCCTTTCTTTGCCACTTTCTTTGTGGTCCACTTGCCCCCTGACACACCTGGATCTTTTTAATACCCCTATTATATTTAAACCTTTTGTTTTTATTTTCATTCCTAATGAACTAGGTAGTGATTCACCAGTGATTTGTTTTTATGGGTCCTTCTATGTTATATTGATTTCCATTGGTTACCAATCCCTTTTTGCTCTAACCTACGTTTTTCCACCGCAGATTTTTCTTCTCTTTACATGTGACTCATTTAATCCTGGTGTACTTTTTCCGAAGTACGAGTTTCTGACTTGGATCTTATACTATTTGGGATACCTGTTCCTAATCTCGACCTCGTCATCACATTTCCTATGACGATATATTCTTATTTGATCTACGTTAACTGTTAATCTTTTCCTGATTTGCTATTACAATAATATTATTAAAATTTTAACTTCTAAGACCTCTATAAGGTCCCTCAAATTTTGTTTAAATTTAGCGCATACTTTGTTAGCTGCTGAACTTACAGGGTGTGTTTCCAATAAGACCCAATCATTTACCTTTATTTTATGTCTTTTCTACGTCTACATAATATTTTTCCCACCTTTCCTGTTTAATTTTCGTACTTAGTCTAGCTTTCAAAGCTTTTCTGTATATTCGAATTTGAATTTTTAACTTTGATATCATAACTAGTTTTTGAAATGGTGTAATCAATTTTCGACCTAAAAATAATTCAGCTGGTGTTTTTCCCGTTGTTTCATTCACCGCCGTACGAATAGCGTAAGCAAACTCACGTAAGAATTGATCCCAAGTATCGTGTTGATCATTAACATAATTTGCAATCATTTGCACTATATCTCGATTAACTCTTCAGTCCGATTTGCTTGTGGTCGATATGCAACAGTCTTCACATGCCTTATGCCTAATCTTTCACTTAAGTGCTCAAAAATCTCGGATATAAATTGGGGACCATTATCACTTATTAATTTTATTGAGCTCCATAACGCGATATAAAGTTATCAAAAAAAATATCCGCTATTATACGAGATGAGGCCTTTTAAGAGGTATAATTTCAGCCCATTTGCTGAAATGATCGGTTATTACTAAAATATAGCGGTTACGTCTTATTCTCGATATAGGATACGGGCCTAACAAATCTAACGTCACTATCTCATTCGGATAATTGATATAATTGGATTTAACCGACCAGCTGGTAACGCGTTTTTATAGTTATTAACTTGGCACATATGGCATGTAGAGACATATTGATCAATAAATTTCTCATGTACGGGAAATAACAAACGTCCCGAATTTTATGATACGTTTTAAATCTGCCTAAGTGTCCAGCGATTGGCTTGTCATGAAATTCTCTCATTATTTCATTCCTTAAAGATTTTGGAATGTATACACGCATTTCACCTAATGACGTTGCGTGTTTCGCATAAAATAACAATCCTTCAATTAAACGGAAATCGGGGACCAATTCTCACATATCGTTGCATTAACCGAGTTATCTTCCGGGTTTTCTAAATATCTATATATATGACCTAATTCTGGGTCATTTTTTTGTTCATTTATTAATTGTTCCCGTGAAGTAAGTACCAAATCCTTGATTATGGCACAATTAATTTTATCACCAATTATACTTTAATTGGATTCCTTGAAAGAATGTCAGCCACTGCATTTTGAGTTCCCGGTCTATGTTCCCATTCTATATTGAATTCTGCTAACTTTAGTGCCCATCTAATCATCCTACTGACAAATTTTTGCCATGTGTTAGGCGTGTTAATGCGGCGTGATCTGTTATTACCTTAATTGGTAATATTCCTAAATATGTTCTAAATTTGTTCAACGCCCATACTACTGCTAGACATTCTCTTTCGGTTACTGTGTAATTCCTCTCTGCGTTGTTCAGTGTACGGGCGCAAATTAAACAATTTTACAATTAGACTTTTTATTCATTATTTATCCAACGTTAAACTTCTTAGAAACTCATCAAAAGTATATTATTAAAATCATGTCTTTTATAAAAATCTTATAAATAAATAAATCACATTAAATGTTTGAAGATCGCTGTATGTACCATCACTTATGTATTAAAAAGATTACATGAATTAAATGTACAAAGAAATTACGGATCTCACATTTCGTGGAAATACTTAACTTTCTATAATAAAACTTCCCATATAGAAACAAGCTGATATTAATACTTGGCAATTTAGTTCAACATGTGTGTTCAGATTGCTCTTTTTAAAATTTTCCTTTGACAATAGTTTTGCAAATTGTTTATATTAATGGAAAAAAAGATAATTTTATCTACCTGATTGCTTCAAACTTACCAGATATTGTTTCATCTAAAACTAAAGGAATGATTTTCAATTTTTCCAAACACTTTTTCTCCAAACAATTATTATTTAGATGTATTTGTTCCTGAATTACATCGCTCGGAATTCTATGAACACTCGGAATTAAATGAAATCGACAAATCTTAATTAAACAAAAGACGATTAAAGTATAGATATGGGCGAATAATTTATTTTAGTTTGAAACATTGAAATTTCGTTCCGGAAAGATATATACAATATTTTTACATTCATTGATCTCTTTGTTACTTAAAGGTTGTTCTTCCAAGCATGAATATTATTTAACCTGGGATCTCTGAATTCAAGCTTGGTAAATAAAAAGTTTTATTTTAACTTGAATTTAATTTAATTAAATGCTGAAATATATTTTATGGTAAATAGAATTCTTTTACTAAGATTGTTTGATAATCCTTCAAAAGAAATCTTGAAAGGATGATTAAAATAATTCCTGGAGAGCATGAAATAAGGATATTTATTCTCTTGAATTTATATTATATATTAAGTAAAATAAAATTTGTATCAAGCTAATTTGTTGAAAACGAGAATTTTGGTCGAATTTTTAGACTGTTTATAACAATAGACTTTTATTTTATAATTTGAACTTAATTGGATAAAATGTGATATGCATGTTCTTTTATAAGTCGTAAGTTCAAAACGTATTCTTTATAAATTCCTTTTGCATATCCTTTTGATAAAATATTAATTGTGTTAAGCATTTAATTCAGATTAGTAAACAGGAAAATAGTTGTTTACTTCTATTTTGAAATCTGGAGTGGTTAAAATTAATTAAGCATTTCCTTTTCTATTTCAGCAAAGTTTAAAAAAATGTTAAGCAATAATGTCTCTCTTGTATAGCTCTAACCTTGTCTCATCCGTTTTAATTCCTTCTTTACTAATAATTAATCCTAAATATTTCAATTCATCGCACCCAAATTTACATTTTTCTTTTTATTAATGTCAATCCTGCATCCCTTAACAACGAAAAACTTCCCTTAAAGTCGTTCAACATGGTGAGTGAATGATGGAGACGCAATAATAACGTCAACCATGTAAACACTCACAAACCTCCCTATCACCGGTTTTAGGATTATGTCAATTGCTTTTTTGAAAATTGGGAGCTGCTCCTGATAAACCGAATGGCATCCGCTTGGTTACAAGTGCCACTTTTACTACAAATGCGGTCTTAACTATATCGCTGGGGTTTACTGCCATTTGAAAGTACCCACTTCAGGATCAAGAGATTTACATTATTGTTGTATATGGCATGTTCGTTAATAAATCATCTATTAACGGTAAAGGGTATCGCGGATACTTTGTGATCGACCCTAATTTTCTATAGTCTACTGCAAATCTATATGCTTCCGGATTATCCGGTGGTAACCCATTATTTTCTTGCATAATACAACAGGTGACGCGTATGGGACTGAATTGAACAATCGTTTCTTGTAACATTTTTGTATGTGAAAATCTATTATTGCTTGCTTAGTGCGATCATACCTATAAGGCCTTGAAGCTACTGGTGGGTTATCTCCCGTCAAATTTTATGGTATAAAAACATGAGTAAGACCTGGTTTGTCTGAAAAATAACCCTTTAAAACTACTAAAACAAATTTTGTAGTTTTGTTTTTCTACTTCCCCAATTTGTTTTAGATAAATCTATTTCAACCTTTTCCTCTTTAATTGGTTCAACCACTTATTTATTTGGAGAATCTGGAATTTTTAACGATTTTGATCAAAAATCTAATACGACTTGACGCACTTATGAAATCTATACTCTAGAATACATGGTATTCTAAATCTTTCAACACATGAAATGACCAATTTCTTTCTCGAATTGTTCGATCCCACTTTTCCACCCTACAATCCTCTGCTGCATTTCGCACCCTTGTGCTGTTATTACTCAAATAAGTATTTTTTAATTTGCTTAGAAAACATTTCTTTTCTATATACTTCCGATATAAATGATTTATCTGCTCCGGTGTCCCATAGCGCTTTCAAAAATGTGTTATTTAATACAATAGAACGTGTGGAAGTTCTACGGTGATATACATATCGGAGAAAAGTCTAATTGTCTCTTGTCGACATCCCTTGAGGTTGATCATTAACCTTACAATATTTAATCGTCCCTTTATGTCCTATCGCTGATTGAAATTTCACTGAACCCTTATTTCTACGGTCCCCTATTAAAAAATTATCATTTCGCCTATTTCCTGACTCCGAGGCCCTCCTGTTATTGAATCTCTGATCATTATTATGAAAACCTATTCCCTCTCGAACCCTCTATTACTTGACGGCTATTCTCGTAAGACTCATTTCTACTGTTATTTTGGTCTACGCCTTATTTCAGAATTCCTCCAGTTTCTACCATTAGCTTCAAAATTAGGCATCCTATGCGCATTTTTGACCTCGTCTTTTCTATATTATCGTTCTGATAACCCCTTTGTAATTTGCAAGAATATCTCTCTTCTTCGAATTTAGCCCAAGACTTCTAAAAAGTTGTATCGTGTTTTGTGGATTGCGCACCTCCACATAGTCTTGTACCTGTGGTTCGAGTCGAACTAAATATGATCCACTAAGTCTGCTTGGGACATTCCTGTAATTCTAAACTTCTCTATTTTTAGTAATCTATACACAAAATCAGTAGCATCCTGATTTCTTCCCTGCTGGGATGCATAAAACTCCGACGTAGTTCTTCTTATTTTGACCGCGGGAAAAGCTCTTCGCTAATTCAGTTTTTGAGCTGCGCAAAATCCGTGGCTGTATTTTGCACTAACAACGCAGAACCAAATACGAATACCAATCTTGAGCCCTTTTCCCCTGAGATGACTTTTAAGTAAGCACATGACAGATTACTTGGGATTTCAAGTAACTGTATGTTGTTATCTATACACTCTATAAACTCTGCAATGTTCTCCGACCCTGAAAAGTACATTTGAGGTAGAACTGCATTTCCACCGCAGTTACATTACCTAACCCAGAATTAAATACGTTCGGTGCCATTGCGACATAGCCATCCTGTGATGACCATAAATGTGCCGGTTCCGCGTAAGCTAGAGGTGTGGGTTATCAAAATGATGAGCATATAATAATTCTTAATACAACTTTTATTAAGAATAACTTATATTACTTAAATTTACCTGACAATTTTAATTAAAGTGAGAGTCAAGCCCAAATTAAATCACGTATTCAAGTCAGATCACGCAACTAGATCCTCTTTATCTCAATTATCATTAATAATCCTATGCATCTAATTACTTATATCTAATATTACCTTTTTCAGTTCTCCTTCCTTTACCTAGAAAAATGGTATCTATAAATCCTTATAAACGATGATTCCAACTTCTTTATCTTTAGGCTTCTATTCTTTTCCCAAAACTATCGGACTGTAAACTCTTGATCTGTAAGATTCACACTGCTTTTGTCACGCTATCGATCAGAATGCTTCCACAATACTATCTCTACCTGCCGCGCCATATCTAGGCTTGCCACGCCATATCCTATCATCAAAAGCTTCTATCCTTTTTATAGTAAATCTCTCATTTGCATAATATCTTTGTTTATCTTCTGGTATTGGGTTGAAAAGTTTTGCCATTAATCGTAGCCGTCAAAGAACATAGGAGTTATGTTAACAGAAAGACGCGAGAGACGTCACAGTATTACTAAAGCATTACTACTCTACGCTGCTAAATGTATTTTTTAGTCATAAATAAAGAGTTTTGAGTTGTTAATATTTAGTTTTATTATTTTACCAATAATCACAAGTCAAAATTATTTGACGTCACGTCTGTACCGTCAAATGTACTAATTAAACATTTTTTTAAAAAATATGGCACCTTGATCCATAAAGGCTCGCTATGCCTGCCCTATACCATTTCACCAGTTGTGGGAGTGGTTTGTCACTGCCTAGTGAAGGCAGTTTTGAGACCTTTTAATACTGACCTTCCACACATGGTTGTCGATTAGCACACCGCCCACATTTGGAATCGGCCGCGGAAGACCTGATTCCATGCGGTGGCAGTGCAATCCTTTCGAGCGCGGCATGGGCTGCGGTAGACTGTGGTAAAGGTATCGGATCATGGCAGGTATACGCGAGTTTGAGCCCAGTACAACTAAAGACCCGCTGTGTAGGGCAGCGATGCACGTTAAATCTGTCGAGAGCTGAAACGTCCTCCCGTCGGTGTGGTGTGGTAGTTTAGGAGAGGGGGGTGCCAGCTCAGGTGTCGTCCACTTCACTTGACCATGGTTCAGAATTACGTGGTCCGAATGCAAAAGCCCGTGTAGTTAAACAGTGCGACGTCAATATTCATTCACTTACTCACTCGCTCGAGTGCGGCATGTGTTCAAACGGAGTCGACGGTGAGTAGGTATCGATGTCAGTACACGTAATGTGCACCTCGATAGCAATTGTCCTTTAGCTAGGCTTTTTCCGATGTCACGGGCTGACACGTAGGCCTGTAGTGAAGGTTCTGCCTGTGTATGGATGGCAAGATAATGAGAGAAGAGACGCTATACGTGCGTGTCGTATAATGTGACGATCTTCTCGACTTTTGGTCTGTCAAAGGCATCTTGCACCTGGTCGCCGTGTAACACACGACTCTCTTATTCACTGGTACCAACACCTCCTCACAGAAAAGTCAGAACGGCGTAGGTGAAGAGCTACACTCCTAGATGACCACCTGGTTTCCAGTATGATTCATCCCCTCTTGAATTCCGACAGTTGTTCATATTGTCTCCGATGGCGACGTTATGAGATCTCTAGTTAAAAAGCGCCCCTCTGCAGAAGATTAAATACACTCAAACAAGCTCTTATAACTTGTTTTACAATCCACGGTGAACGTTCAACGCCCGCTGGTGGCATTACGCAATGCGCAGTCACGCTGCTTAAAAAGTAATCATGTTCTTTATTATGAAAACATTTCTGCTGTATTAATATTAAATATTCGCAAGTAGTAAATTATATTAAAATGTTACTAAGTTAAAACAGTAAAAAATTTAAAGAGAAAGAAGGAGGCAGATAAAAAAATGCCTAATGGTGAATGCAAAATTTGTCCATTGGTATAGTGTTTTCATTTATTTATCTTTTGGTCTTTTTCCGGTTGTTTTTTTCAAAGTAAATTTAAAAGTTAATTACCTGGTTACCCCTTAAATAAGAAATAAAGTACGGAAAATTATACAAAGTCTAATCCAAATAATCCAAATTAGTGTGTAAAGTCTTAGAAAAATGCTGGTTTCGTGAAGCGACAAGCAAAAAGAAGCCCAATCTTTGATTGGTTTCTAAAAGAAATCAAATTTGAGAAAGCCTTTTCTCTATAAATTTGGTTTAACAGTGAAACCAGATTTTGTGCATGGAATACCAAATCCTTTAATAAACATTGTACCAAATACAAATCTTAAGCTAAAAAAAATATTGTAGTCAATATTTACAGATACTTAAAAAAGGAATGGTCGATCAGTCCAAAAGGTTTCTCTGATTACTTGATTTTCTTTTTCTATTTTGAGCATGATCTGAAACAAACATATATTATAATCATTTTTGAACCTCTCTCTTACGCAGACAGTTTTTCTTAGTATCTTCTTTTTTTTAAAAAAAAATATAGGTAACATTCAAATTTTGTTGAAAGTCAAGTAACTGGAAATATATATATATATATGTTGTATATGATATTTGGTTTCAAAATATAGGGTGTACTTAATGCTTAAAAAAAAGGTTAACTCTCCTGATGTCTATTTAGCATTATTTATTGCTCTAAGCGCAAGCAATAATTATTCAGGAGGAAACTTATTCCACTTTTTCCTTTTGTATTCTCAAAATACATTTCATAACATAAAAACTGTCATACCAAGAAGGACTTATCCGGATGGGGGAAATTACTTATGCACATATCTTGCGATGGACAACACAAATAATTAACTGTTAACGACTGAAAACAGCCAAGAAGAGGTGGAACTCCGGTGTATTTCAAAGCAGCTCCATATAAAACGGAAGACATTCAAAATCTAAATATTTATTTTAGCCAAAAGTAGTTCCATTCACCCGTACGGAATATGCCACATTTCTCGTGACAGATTTGGTAACTTATAAATTTTCTTAACCTTGTAAATTTAAATTAACTTTTTTTTCCCCTTACATTTTTGACGCACAAATGTGTTGCGAAAAAATATAGTCCATTGTAAAATAAATTCGCGTTTTTTATCTACACTTGAAGACCTGCTTTGCCTCCTATCATAAAAAAATTACTGTCAGTACAAAATCTAAATAAATTCTGCTTTATATTATTTTCTATTAAAAAAAGGAGCCAGTTCTATCAAAACATTTTGGTTAAGCCGTTCCTGAAAAAAAGACATTAGAATATCTTCAACTATATTAATTTGGGGAAATATTAAACACATGCAGTTAAACACGAATTTTCAGCCGTATTAATTGCATCATCAGCTTGTCAATGGAATTTCACCTCGTCGAGAAATTAGCTAAATCGCTAATACTTTCTGGATATAGTTAATCGATTCTTCTGGCAACTGTACGATCAGAAAACGTTATTTGCCGAATTTGTTTCGCGCAAAAACGATTTACCGAATGCCAATTTAAAACGAGCAGTCTAAATACAAATATTAGCTCGTATTGGGACTCTCTATTTTCTTAAAAATTTTGCAATTTTGTATAAAAAGCTGGTACATTACTAGTGATTTTGATGGATCAGAAACTTTTTATCTGAATGTTTTCACTTTGCATATTATTAACATAAACTGTAATAAATTGTACCACTAATTAAATAAATAACATATCCTTATTTTAATGAACAATTTTATATTATTATTTAGAAAGAATAGTTTCAAATTATAATGACTTAATTGCATCATATCATGTTATCAATTTTCGAGACGTTCGTAAAAATCTAGCACATTAGTTCTTCCACGCCAGAATGATACAAGGAAATACTTAAATACGAGGCATCACATTATTTTACCTGTTATTTGTGTGTGTATGTGAAAGCCTCAGCTACTTTTTGACCGTGAATACCATTATTCTCCTATTCATGAATTTTCTCCTGTAACCAAATTAAATTTATACATTCGTCTACCAATATTAGAGTGGCATTTATTATCTGGAAAACAAAAAGTTTAAATTACCAACTTTTTACACACTTATCTAACTCTATCTGATCTGTCTCAACGTAATTATTTCTATCTTCACTGTGTGTGTGTTACTAATCTAATTCTTAATAATTACATTTTATACTCTGTTGTTTTCCATATATAGTTAAATTTATTTGAATATCTTCTCTATTCGTAAATTTTCCTCTGCAACCAGAAGAAATTTTATGCATCCGTCTACAAATATTAGGATAACAAGAACACATTTATATTTTTAAAAATACAACTTTTAATTAATCTACGATTATTAACAGTAAGAAATCCCACTAAACTGATGCTAGTTATATATAAATAAAGTGTATAATTCTATTAAAATCTGTATCTGTGTATCGTCTATTAAAAGATCTTTAAATTTGAGGTTACTGATTTCTCAACTTTTGTATTTCTTATTAAATTGATTATACACAGACAAACTGTACATAAGTAACGACATTGAATACTCCCCAAAACGGACATCCAACAGAAAATAAAACGTTAAAATGTTGCATTATTAAAATTCCTTTATACATTAATGTGTATGTTTTTATTTATGTTATGGGGAGAATTATATTTTTTTTATATTTTTATATGTTACATTTATATAACAAAAACTACACTGCTGGCCACCGTAAATGCAACACCAAGAAAGACAAGAGATAGCGCAACAAAATTTATTTTGTAATTAACATGTTGATCAAGTATCAAATGATTAAATTTATAGATTTCTGTGAAGTGTGGTTCCTGCCAGAATCAGTAGCCAGAGTAGCCGCCATTGTTGGAGATCACTGCTGCCACACGCCTCGGCATTGATTGAAAGAGACTTTGGATGGGTTCTGGGGTACAGTAGACTGAAGCAGCTTCCACACGTTACCAAAAGTTGGATCTGGTGTGGCAGCTGGGGTGTAATCTGTCAATCGTTGAGCAAACTATGGACTACATGCTTTCTATCGGCGAAAATACGGAGAGCGAGCCGGGCTAGGAAGCAATTCAATCTGTTATTGACGAAGAACCTTTTGACAATGCTTTACACGTGTGGTCACGCATTATCTTGTTGAAATATGGCTTTGGCCAAGCCTGAAGGTGTAAGGAAAGACAACTGGCTCCAAATATCTCGAAGATTTGGCACTGGTTGTTTAAAGTACCGGCAATGCGCACTAGAGGAGTGCGAGAATGATATCCAATACCGCCCCATACCATAGTACCCGGTGCAGGACCGGTGTAGGGGTGCATAACGCAGCTGTTCAGCAACCTCTCTCCACGGTGTCTCCAGATTCGAATCCGACCATCGTGATAAAGGTAGACAGATGCGTGATCGGTCAGTAAAGACAACTTCATTCATTCTGCCGCCCACATCCTTCTTTCATCGCACCATTGGGCCGCGGAGACGTCTGTAGGTTTCGCGTCAAGGTTAGACCTCAAGTACGGACGTCTTATGACAGACCATTCTGCTGCTGTAAACGGCGCCGAATGCAGGCTGCGTGCAGACACTGAATGATGCGTTACAGACTCAATGTGCTGTGCTATGGTTCGTGATGTGATTAAGCGATCCGTAACTGCCCTGCACACAATTTGCCTGTCCTCACATGAAGTGATGCACTGAGGTGGATGCGATCGACCACGTCGGTGTCCGTCGTACCCTCCTGCATCCAATGTTCACATATCCGCATTAGAGTTGTTTGGTTTCGACCAACACGGCTACCGATTTCCCTGAAAGATAATCCACAATCTCGGAAGGCCACTATCCTTCCTCTGTCGAACTCTCGATACTTGATCAAAAGCTGACGCTGTTTTTCTACGAGACATAACTGATCGTTTTTGAAAACCACAAGAAAACACAATTGCCGAACTTGAAATCATCCAGAAATCTCCAAGCCTTAAATAGCGCTTGAGGTGCGCCACAGGCGCGTGATGTGTGTCTGCGCTGAAATTCTAATCATTTGCATATCTCACCCGCTAATGCATGTTGTAAATTTTCATGTTATTTGCATGCTTCCTGTAGGGTGCTGCAGTGTAATTTATACAAAAGTTATATATATATATGGTATTTTGAAGTCAATAGCGCGAGAACTTTTCGGAAAAACTGCTTTATTCATCCAGTGAACGACATATGAAAACAAAAACTAAAGCCAAGTGCGTTCTGTTTAGTCGGATTGTATACTTTTTCCATAGCTGTCAAATTATCACTTTTATTTGGTTTCGATTGGAAGACTAAAGGAAGTGTATGAAAACCATAAAATTAATGAGCTGGGATTGGAAATATTATGTTTATAATGTCTTTCTGAGAACTGATTAGCTGATTAATTTGTTATAGAAAATAAATGTTGGGTAAATAGGAGATTTAGTTTTAGATATAAGTTAATTATCTTTACATACATGCGTGCACCTTCAAAAATAACGAATACTGCTTTATTCGAAATAAATTTTATTAATTTATTTTGATTTTTCCAACAGTAATTTTCAAATTCAACAATATTTTACAAAATCTTATTAAAAAATTTTAGTGTAATAAAGCAATAATGCAATGACATAATTTGTCAGACTGCATTCAAAAGCGTATATTTCTAAAATTTTAACGCTTTACTTAATTTCCCCACCGAATAAATCATACTGTTCATATTTTGAAATGTGTCGATTATTTTTGCATATTAATTGGTTGATTCGCTCATTAAATTAAAAAAATCTCGTAAATTATTTCTTTACTATAGATTCAAATTAAAACTTAAATCGGATTATGTAATACGATTAAAAACTTCTAAAATAAGCAATAATTTAAGAATAAGACTTTTAATTGAAAATGCAAGGAGTTTTAGGCATTATAAAATGGTACTATTATATATGCAATAAAGGAGGAATTCTTTCAAATATACTACAATGCATTAACAAAAAACTTTACCATTTAAATAATCAAGTTTGCATAATCTACAAAGAACAATATTAACTCGTTGAATCATACATATGGATTTTGTGTAAGAATACTTAAAATAGTGTAGATATTTTATATTTGATGGCTAATACTGTAATATTACTCTATGTTATATTTATTTTGTGTTAAAATTGTAATATTCGCAACGTGTTAAAAAAAGGCGTTATAATCCTTACGTTATAACGGTTCCATGAACTTGGCGAAATCTTGGCGATAGAACCAAGTTAGTATTATTTTTGGAGAACATGTTGGTGACTTTTGGCTGACTATTTTGGTGACTTTTGGCGACCATTTTAAGTGAGTTTGGAACCCTAGAGATTCTTTTATAAATTAGTGAGAAATACACCAATTTCAATGATCTATGACGAAAGCGGATGTTTCTCGAAGGATCTGCGAGGCCTATAAATAGGAGATACTTGCCGAAATCCGAGTTAGTGTTGTTTTGACTAACGATTAGTGAACTTTACTGACCGTTGAAGGTTCTCTCCAGCGATTATTTCGGTTGTTGAGAACCAGCGGTGCTTTGTGAATAATCTTACATACTTGTATTTTAGACACCGATATTGTATTCGAGCGCTGTGTTGAAGGTTCAGACCCTTCTTGAAAGTTATTTCGCAAATTTCACTGTTAAGCCAGTATTTCAAAGATTGTTTTCCAACTGTAAAAATTCCATCACCCTGTCTTGTTCATTGCGACTGTTTTGCATAAAACTTCGAGTCCCGATCAATGTAGCAATATGTTAAATTGATTCAAATTCTCATTCCTAGAAATAAAATGGCTCATTTTCTATGAGTAGTTTCATCATCTATTCTCAATAATTTAAAAGAAAAGATTTACTCAAAACAAATGATGGTATTGTACTTTATAATTTTTCATGTATTTAAGCATTTAAAGACAATGTAAAAGTTTATTTTACTGTAATAGTTATAATTGATTGAGCTTTAACATACACCCAATTCTTACTTATATTTTAAGCTTCAACTTTATTTTTATATTTTTATCGATATAAGAAAGTTCAAATTATAACTGTAGTTCTTAACAAAAACTATATATACAGCATGAAAAACGTAATACAAATTATAATCCCTTTTAAGCCTTAACTTCGACAATTCCCCTACTTTTTATTTTAACCTTCAAGGAAAATATGAAAAATCAAGATAAGTGAGCTGAGGGTAATATTTTTTAAAAAATACTAAGTGTAAAATGAAAAACTAAAATGAACTAAAAAATTAAGAATATTGCATTAGTAATTATATAAGCTTAAGAGCGTAAAAGTTTACAGTGAACTAAAAAATTTCTTTTTTTTCTCCCTAATTTTTATCCTTTGTGGTACTATTCAAGTGTAAATAACCTTTGGTATCAGTAATCCTTGTTTTGTTCGTTTTGTCCTGCTTTGCATACTCTGTGCTTAACTTCATTTAATATTTTAAAAATTATAGTATTCTTTATATTTATTAAAAATTTTCATATATCAGAAACAAATAAAACAGATATTATAAATGAAATATAAAGATATACAAGTTAAAATTAGTAAAAATAAAACTAACATTATGGTTATATTCTGTTTATTCTTATCAGATGTCTATTAAGTTATTTCTATTAGAAACATTAAATTTAAAACCCATACTTTTATAAATTAATTTAAAAAATACTTTTTAGTCATATCATTTACGACAAGATCCAAGTTACATTTCTTTGCTTAATCTCATTCCATAAATTGGCCTTTTTCATTCTTTTGAATAATTCTACCAACTTTTCTTCCATATTCCCTCTCGCATTATTAAATCAATCTCGTAATACTGATAAAAATATAAAAAAACCCAAAAATGTGTTTCGTTTATTCTTCTTAGTTCGTATCACATATATAGTTATTGCTTCAATCAAAACATTTAAAAAATAAAAAATCCTGTTCAACATTACAGAACTTGAAATTAAGTTTTAAAATAAATAAGTTCCAATTTAAAGTGGAAACTTTTGAGAACTTGTGGCATAGCCATCTGTCGATAGCTATGTCTTGGGGTTCCGTGTAAGTTAGAGGTGTGGATTATCGAAGGATGAGATATCTTATAATTTTATTATGACTTTATTAAGAATTTAACTTAAATTACTTATATAACGAACAAACTTGTATTAAGTGAGAATAAAACCAAAGTACGGCCGTTTAACTAAGTCAGATCACGCAATTAGATCACTTATCAATATAACTAATTAGATCCTCCTAATCTCAATTCAATAATTTACTAGCGTTCAGAATATAACCCTCCTACCTTGGTTGAAGGCTCAACGATACTGATACTTCCAGGTAGACTGATGCTCGTGTGCAATAGTTGCTCTCTTGTATATATTGAAGCGAGGTGGGTGTCTCCGTGATTCTTGAGTAGGCTGGTTCCAAACACACTTCCAACTGTTCCAATACTCCTTTAAGCTTTCTAAGATACATTTTCTCACTAAACTTTCTATCTTTTAAAGGTTATCTTATTTTGCATTGTTGCTTCGTTTTTTCCTCTTGAATTGCTGGAAAAAGTTTTTTGCCATTAATCGTGGCCGTCAAAGAACGTAGAGTTATGTTAGAAGAAGAACGCGAGAGATGTCACAAACTTTATAAATAACCAAGGCAAAATACATACACACGCACTATAAAATGTATCGTATACATTATCAAAAATATTTTACGCTTATAAGATCTATGTAAATGTATGCAGTATAAAATGCAATGTACCTCTTAAAAGGAATCCTTAAGATTTTTGATACATAAATCGCAAAAAGAATTAAGCTTTTACTGAATACATATAGAAAAGAACTTATTTATCTGCTTTTTCATTCTTAACTGGTATTCTTACACATAATTTTAGATTCTATAGATGCAAATTTTATTTTAGGGTCATTTCAGTGTTATTTAATCCTATATGTTTAAATACATGAAACATGATAGAGAGAATAATTTGGTAATTTATCAAATAACTTAAATTTACCCTCTTAAGGTATCCGGCTACGTTCGGAACCGTAATTTTGCACAGAAGCGTATAAATGGATAACATTTATCATATTTAGTGTCACTTAGGTTAGAAAATGTACATAAAATTGTTTTAAGAATAGTATTACAATAAAAAATTATTTAAGTACAATATTTTGACAAAAAATGAACATAGAATGACCCCTTTTCAAACTATTCTCCTTTTGTGAAAAATGCTTCTATTATAATAATATTTTGCCAATCTATAGCTCAGACCTCTGTACAGAGGCTCAACTAGAATTTTTGAAATATATAACTTAGAAGTGGGTTTATCCATGTTTTACGACAACAGAGGAGAGAAATTTTAAGAAAAAAACGCCGATAATTATTTCAATGGGTTTTAACTCTTAAAAATAATGTGAATGTTTCAAAAATCGTCTATAATGTTGAGCCTGCATGAGGTTCAAGCTATATACAGGCAAAATATTATTATAATAGAAGCATTTTTCACAAAAGGAGAACATTTTGAAAAAAAGGTTATTCTAAGTTAATTTTTTGCCGAACTATTGTATTTAAATAATTTTTTGTTGTGAAAAATGTCCTTAAGACAATTTTATACAAGTATTCTAATCTAAGTGACACTAAATATCCCGAAAATCCCGCTTTTAAAAATCATAGCTCCAAACGTCGGATATATATATATAACTTAAACACAATAATATTTTATATTCAATAAAAGTCATTAAAGTTTATTAAAAACTATATATACGCGCGTATATATAAACCGAATGCAATAAATTATTATGATCCCCTTTTCAACTTATAAATTTCTTGCTACCAGAAAGCGAGATTAAAAAGGAATGAAGCAATAGTGAAGACACAGCATTGTGCTGTTTGCGAGAAAATGAAGAAAAAACGTGATTTAACTGTTTGAAAATTTGATGATTGCAGGTGCTCAAAAGCGTTGGAATCTATCAACAAACCAGTTGCAATTGTATTCTTTAGAGTAGCAGTTGGTTAATGTTTCCAAAGAGTGGAAAACCGGGCAAAAACTCCGATCACAGCGTCAAGGTTGTGGTAGTCATAGTCTACTGAATGCCCCTTGGACAGGAGAATTGCAAAAGTTATTCAATCCAACAAAAGTGCAAATCATTCGTTAAATAGGAAATCTTATAAATGCAAGGAAAAACTGTGAACAACATTTCTGAATGAACTCTTTTGCTTTCACAGTACACCATATGCTTGGTGGTAGCTTGACGAACTGTTTGAAAGTCTTTTATCAGCCTTGAAGAAGACCAGACGTCTCCATTTCACAAAAGAGTACAAACATTGAACAGCAGATGACTGTGAAAGCTCATGTGGTCTGATGTGCAAGTATGGAGAAAATAGTAAAAGCATGGACTCTGTAGCTGCATTGCTACAATTCTTCAAGCTGGAGAGGCAGTTTGATTTTGGGAAGGTCCTCTTGTCAAAACGCGCGCTATTCATCGTATTTAGTCTCAGATACCAACATCCTCAAGGATCCAAATCCACAAATATATAAAGGCAAACGGTTGACACACACACACACACACACACACACACACACACACACACACACACACACACACACACACACACACACACACACACACACACACACACACACACACACACACACACACACACACACACACACACACACACACACACACACACACACACACACACACACACACATAGCCATACATACACAGTCATAAGGGCCATACACATACACATTAGCCATACACATACACACACATACACATGGGCTAGCCACAGTCACATACACATACACATACACACACATGGGCCCACAGGGCCATACACACACACACACACACACACACATGCCATGCCATGCCACACACACACACACACACACACAGCCACATGCCACACACACACACACACACACACACACACACACACACACACACACACACACACACACACACACACACACACACACACACACACACACACACACACACACACATACACACACACACACACACACACACACACACACACACACACACACACACACACATACACACACACACACACACACACACACACATACACACACACACACACACACACACACACACACACACACACACACATGCCACATGCCACACACACACACACACACACATACACACACACATACACACACATACATACACACACATACATACATACACACACATACATACATACACATACATACATACACACATACACACACATACATACACATACACATACACACATACACACACATACACATACATACATACACATACACATACACATACACACATACATATTGAAGAGAAGAGAGCATTAAAAATATTTCAGAAAAGGCTACATAAACTTAAATTAAAACTACCTCAAAACAAGTGATGCTTTAAAATCAAAATTGACGAAAGAGACTCGACAAACAAGAAGTATAAAATGTTGCAAAAAATGCATTGAGTGTACAATTTCAAATATTTAATGTCATTTTAAAACTAACTACATGAATAGTCTCTTGCTTGCTTCACAATTTCATACAGTATTTTTGTACATTTTATTTTAATAAGGTTTTTTAAAATAATTTTCTATATAATAATAAATATCTTTTTGAATTAGTATTCCTATAGCTCAGGGTTATCAAAGCAAAATAATTAAGGTTTAATATTAAACACCCTCAACATTATTGCTTCATGTAGTTTCATGTTTGAATTCAATGATTGAGTATTTTGGACATGTCATTTGCACGTTAATAGAAATATAGCTTGCAAATGGCAAATGTTTAGTTATTTCATGTTTTTAATGCGTCCTTTTAAGAAACTTATTTAAATATTTTACATGCAATTTTGTTTGAAATTTGACATTTCTATCTCTTTCTTCATGAAAAAAAAAGATTATCTTATATAAATCAGATTATTTATCCAACAATTAAACAATTTTACAATTAGACTTTTTATCTCATTATTTATCCAACGTTAAACTTCTTAGAAACTCATCAAAAGTATATTATTAAAATCGCGTCTTTTATAAAAATCCTATAAATAAATAAATCACATTAAATGTTTGAAGATCGCTGTATGTACCATCACTTATGTATTAAAAAGATTACATGAATTAAATGTACAAAGAAATTACGGATCTCACATTTCGTGGAAATACTTAACTTTCTATAATAAAACTTCCCATATAGAAACAAGCTGATATTAATACTTGGCAATTTAGTTCAACATGTGTGTTCAGATTGCTCTTTTTAAAATTTTCCTTTGACAATAGTTTTGCAAATTGTTTATATTAATGGAAAAAGATAATTTTATCTACCTGATTGCTTCAAACTTACCAGATATTGTTTCATCTAAAACTAAAGGAATGATTTTCAATTTTTCCAAACACTTTTTCTCCAAACAATTATTATTTAGATGTATTTGTTCCTGAATTACATCGCTCGGAATTCTATGAACACTCGGAATTAAATGAAATCGACAAATCTTAATTAAACAAAGACGATTAAAGTATAGATATGGGCGAATAATTTATTTTAGTTTGAAACATTGAAATTTCGTTCCGGAAAGATATATACAATATTTTTACATTCATTGATCTCTTTGTTACTTAAAGGTTGTTCTTCCAAGCATGAATATTATTTAACCTGGGATCTCTGAATTCAAGCTTGGTAAATAAAAAGTTTTATTTTAACTTGAATTTAATTTAATTAAATGCTGAAATATATTTTATGGTAAATAGAATTCTTTTACTAAGATTGTTTGATAATCCTTCAAAGAAATCTTGAAAGGATGATTAAAATAATTCCTGGAGAGCATGAAATAAGGATATTTATTCTCTTGAATTTATATTATATATTAAGTAAAATAAAATTTGTATCAAGCTAATTTGTTGAAAACGAGAATTTTGGTCGAATTTTTAGACTGTTTATAACAATAGACTTTTATTTTATAATTTGAACTTAATTGGATAAAATGTGATATGCATGTTCTTTATAAGTCGTAAGTTCAAAACGTATTCTTTATAAATTCCTTTTGCATATCCTTTTGATAAAAATATTAATTGTGTTAAGCATTTAATTCAGATTAGTAAACAGGAAAATAGTTGTTTACTTCTATTTTGAAATCTGGAGTGGTTAAAATTAATTAAGCATTTCCTTTTCTATTTCAGCAAAGTTTAAAAAAATGTTAAGCAATAATGTCTTTGTAGTTTTGTTTTTCTACTTCCCCAATTTGTTTTAGATAAATCTATTTCAACCTTTTCCTCTTTAATTGGTTCAACCACTTATTTATTTGGAGAATCTGGAATTTTTAACGATTTTGATCAAAAATCTAATACGACTTGACGCACTTATGAAATCTATACTCTAGAATACATGGTATTCTAAATCTTTCAACACATGAAATGACCAATTTCTTTCTCGAATTGTTCGATCCCACTTTTCCACCCTACAATCCTCTGCTGCATTTCGCACCCTTGTGCTGTTATTACTCAAATAAGTATTTTTTAATTTGCTTAGAAAACATTTCTTTTCTATATACTTCCGATATAAATGATTTATCTGCTCCGGTGTCCCATAGCGCTTTCAAAAATGTGTTATTTAATACAATAGAACGTGTGGAAGTTCTACGGTGATATACATATCGGAGAAAAGTCTAATTGTCTCTTGTCGACATCCCTTGAGGTTGATCATTAACCTTACAATATTTAATCGTCCCTTTATGTCCTATCGCTGATTGAAATTTCACTGAACCCTTATTTCTACGGTCCCCTATTAAAAAATTATCATTTCGCCTATTTCCTGACTCCGAGGCCCTCCTGTTATTGAATCTCTGATCATTATTATGAAAACCTATTCCCTCTCGAACCCTCTATTACTTGACGGCTATTCTCGTAAGACTCATTTCTACTGTTATTTTGGTCTACGCCTTATTTCAGAATTCCTCCAGTTTCTACCATTAGCTTCAAAATTAGGCATCCTATGCGCATTTTTGACCTCGTCTTTTCTATATTATCGTTCTGATAACCCCTTTGTAATTTGCAAGAATATCTCTCTTCTTCGAATTTAGCCCAAGACTTCTAAAAAGTTGTATCGTGTTTTGTGGATTGCGCACCTCCACATAGTCTTGTACCTGTGGTTCGAGTCGAACTAAATATGATCCACTAAGTCTGCTTGGGACATTCCTGTAATTCTAAACTTCTCTATTTTTAGTAATCTATACACAAAATCAGTAGCATCCTGATTTCTTCCCTGCTGGGATGCATAAAACTCCGACGTAGTTCTTCTTATTTTGACCGCGGGAAAAGCTCTTCGCTAATTCAGTTTTTGAGCTGCGCAAAATCCGTGGCTGTATTTTGCACTAACAACGCAGAACCAAATACGAATACCAATCTTGAGCCCTTTTCCCCTGAGATGACTTTTAAGTAAGCACATGACAGATTACTTGGGATTTCAAGTAACTGTATGTTGTTATCTATACACTCTATAAACTCTGCAATGTTCTCCGACCCTGAAAAGTACATTTGAGGTAGAACTGCATTTCCACCGCAGTTACATTACCTAACCCAGAATTAAATACGTTCGGTGCCATTGCGACATAGCCATCCTGTGATGACCATAAATGTGCCGGTTCCGCGTAAGCTAGAGGTGTGGGTTATCAAAATGATGAGCATATAATAATTCTTAATACAACTTTTATTAAGAATAACTTATATTACTTAAATTTACCTGACAATTTTAATTAAAGTGAGAGTCAAGCCCAAATTAAATCACGTATTCAAGTCAGATCACGCAACTAGATCCTCTTTATCTCAATTATCATTAATAATCCTATGCATCTAATTACTTATATCTAATATTACCTTTTTCAGTTCTCCTTCCTTTACCTAGAAAAATGGTATCTATAAATCCTTATAAACGATGATTCCAACTTCTTTATCTTTAGGCTTCTATTCTTTTCCCAAAACTATCGGACTGTAAACTCTTGATCTGTAAGATTCACACTGCTTTTGTCACGCTATCGATCAGAATGCTTCCACAATACTATCTCTACCTGCCGCGCCATATCTAGGCTTGCCACGCCATATCCTATCATCAAAAGCTTCTATCCTTTTTATAGTAAATCTCTCATTTGCATAATATCTTTGTTTATCTTCTGGTATTGGGTTGAAAAGTTTTGCCATTAATCGTACGTCAAAAGAACATAGGAGTTATGTTAACAGAAAGATTTGAGAGACGTGCCTTCACAGTATTACTAAAGCATTACTTACTTACGCTGCTAAATGTATTTTTTAGTCATAAATAAAGAGTTTTGAGTTGTTAGTATTTAGTTTTATTATTTTACCAATAATCACAAGTCAAAATTATTTGACGTCACGTCTGTACCGTCAAATGTACTAATTAAACATTTTTTTAAAAAAATATGGCACCTTGATCCATAAAGGCTCGCTATGCCTGCCCTATACCATTTCACCAGTTGTGGGAGTGGTTTGTCACTGCCTAGTGAAGGCAGTTTTGAGACCTTTTAATACTGACCTTCCACACATGGTTGTCGATTAGCACACCGCCCACATTTGGAATCGGCCGCGGAAGACCTGATTCCATGCGGTGGCAGTGCAATCCTTTCGAGCGCGGCATGGGCTGCGGTAGACTGTGGTAAAGGTATCGGATCATGGCAGGCATGTCATGAGTTTGAGCCCAGTACAACTAAAGACCCGCTGTGTAGGGTAGCGATGCACGTTAAATCTGTCGAGAGCTGAAACGTCCTCCCGTTGGTGTGGTGTGGTAGTTTAGGAGAGGGGGGTGCCAGCTCAGGTGTCGTCCATTTCACTTGACCATGGTTCAGAATTACGTGGTCCGTCGCCAAAAGCCCTCGTGTAGCTAAAACAGTGCGACGTCAATATTCATTCACTTACTCACTCGCTCGAGTGCGGCATGTGTTCAAACGGAGTCGACGGTGAGTAGGTATCGATGTCAGTACACGTAATGTGCACCTCGATAGCAATTGTCCTTTAGCTAGGCTTTTTCCGATGTCACGGGCTGACACGTAGGCCTGTAGTGAAGGTTCTGCCTGTGTATGGATAGCAGATAATGAGAGAAGAGACGCTATACGTGTCGTATAATGTGACGATCTTCTCGACTTTTGGTCTGTCAAAGGCATCTTTCACCTGATCGCCGTATAACAGGACTCTCTCTTATTCACTGGTCCCAACACCTCCTCACAGAAAAGTCAGAACGGCGTAGGTGAAGTGTTACACCCTAGATGACCACCTGGTTTCCGCATGACCATCCCCTTGAATTCCGGACAGTTGTTCATATTGTCTCCGATGACGACGTTATGAGATCTCTAGTTAAAAAGCGCCCCTCTGCAGAAGATTAAATACACACAAACAAGCTCTTATAATTTGTTTTACAATCCACGGTGAACGTTCAACGCCCGCTGGTGGCATTACGCAATGCGCAGTCACGCTGCTTAAAAGTAATCATGTTCTTATTATGAAAACATTTCGCTGTATTAATATTAAATATTCGCAAGTAGTAAATTATATTAAAATGTTACTAAGTTAAAACAGTAAAAAATTTAAAGAGAAAGAAGGAGGCAGATAAAAAAATGCCTAATGGTGAATGCAAAATTTGTCCATTGGTATAGTGTTTTCATTTATTTATCTTTTGGTCTTTTTCCGGTTGTTTTTTTCAAAGTAAATTTAAAAGTTAATTACCTGGTTACCCCTTAAATAAGAAATAAAGTACGGAAAATTATACAAAGTCTAATCCAAATAATCCAAATTAGTGTGTAAAGTCTTAGAAAAATGCTAATTTCGTGAAGCGACTAGCAAAAAGAAGCCCAATCTTTGATTGGTTTCCAAAAGAAATCAAATTTGAGAAAGCCAAGCCTCTATAAATTTGGTTTAACAGTGAAACCAGATTTTGTGCATGGAATACCAAATCCTTTAATAAACATTGTACCAAATACAAATCTTAAGCTAAAAAAATATTGTAGTCAATATTTACAGATACTTAAAAAAGGAATGGTCGATCAGTCCAAAAGGTTTCTCTGATTACTTGATTTTCTTTTTCTATTTTGAGCATGATCTGAAACAAACATATATTATAATCATTTTTGCCCCTCTCTACGCAGCCAGTTTTTCTTAGTATCTTTTTAAAATATAGTACATTCAAATTTTGTTGAAAGTCAAGTAACTGGAAATATATATATATATATGTTGTATATGATATTTGGTTTCAAAATATAGGTGTACTTAATGCTTAAAAAAAAGGTTAACTCTCCTGATGTCTATTTAGCATTATTTATTGCTCTAAGCGCAAGCAATAATTATTCAGGAGGAAACTTATTCCACTTTTTCCTTTTGTATTCTCAAAATACATTTCATAACATAAAAACTGTCATACCAAGAAGGACTTATCCGGATGGGGGAAATTACTTATGCACATATCTTGCGATGGACAACACAAATAATTAACTTTTGGTTGTTAACGACTGAAACAGCCAAGAAGAGGTGGAACTCCGGTGTATTTCAAAGCAGCTCCAGCATAAAACGGAAGACATTCAAAATCTAAAACATTTATTTCTAGCCAAAAGTAGTTCCATTCACCTGCATGGAATATGCTAATATTTCTCAGACAGATTTGCGGTAACTTATGTAAATTTTCTTAACCTTTGTAAATTTAAATTAACTTTTTTTCCCCTTACATTTTTTGACGCACAAATGTGTTGCGTGAAAAATATAGTCCATTGAAATAAATTCAAGTGCTTTCTTTTTTATCTACACTTGAAGACCTGCTTCTTGCCTCCTAATATAAAAATTACTTCGTCAGTACAAAATCTAAATAAATTCTGCTTTATATTATTTTCATTAAAAAAAAGGAGCCAGTTCTATCAAAACATTTTTGGTTGCCGTTCCTGAAAAAGACATTAGAATATCTTCAACTATATTAATTTGGGGAAATATATTAAACACATGCAGTTAAACACGAATTTTCAGCTGTATTAATTGCATCATCAGCTTGTCAATGGAATTTCGAATTCCTCGTCGAGAAATTAGCTAACCGCTAATACTTTCGGATATAGTTAATCGATTCTTCTGGCAACTGCATGATCAGAAAACGTTATTTGTCAGAATTGTTTCGCAAACGATTTACCGAATGCCAATTTAAACGAGCAGTCTAAATACAATATTAGCTCGTATTGGGACTCTCTATTTTCTTAAAATTTTGCAATTTTGTATAAAAGTTGGTACATTACCAGTGATTTTGATGGATCAGAAACTTTTTATCTGAATGTTTTCACTTGCATATTATTAACATAAACTGTAATAAATTAAAATTAATTAATTAAATAAATAACATAATATCCTTATTTTAATGAACAATTTTATATTATTATTTAGAAAGAATAGTTTCAAATTATAATGACTTAATTGCATCATATCATGTTATCAATTTTCGAGACGTTCGTAAAAAATCTAGCACATTAGTTCTTCCACGCCAGAATGATACAAGGAAATACTTAAAAAACGAGGCTACATTTTCTTTTACCTGTTATTTGTGTGTGTATGTGTTTTCCAATACTACCTTTAACGGCATCAACACATCATTATTCTCCTTATTCATGAATTTTCTCCTGTAACCAAATTAAATTTATACATTCGTCTACCAATATTAGAGTGGCATTTATTATCGGGAAAAAAAAAAAGTTTAAATTACCAACTTTTTAAAAATTATCTAACTCTACCCATCTGTCTCAACGTAATTATTTCTTTTTCACTGTGTGTGTGTTACTAATCAAACTTAAAAATTACATTTTATACTTTTGTTTTTTTCCCCCATAATAGTTAAATTTTTTATTTGAATATCTTTCTATTCGTAAATTTTTTGCAACCAGAAGAAATTTTATGCATCCGTCTCAAATATTAGGATAACAAGAAAACCCTTTATATTTTAAAAATACAACTTTTAATTAATCACATTAAACAGTAAGAAACCCACTAAAAGATTATTAAATTTAAATAAAGTGTATAATTTATTTAAAAACGATCTGTGTATCGTCTATTAAAAGATCTTTTAAAATTTTAGGTTACTGATTTCTCAACTTTTTTATTTCTTATTAAATTGATTTCAAAACAAACTGTACATAAATAACGACATTAAAAAATTCCCAAAAAAGGACATCCAACAGAAAATGTTAAAAAGTTGTTATTTAAAATTCCCTTTTTACATTAATGGTTTTTTTATTTATTTATGGGGGGTTTTATTTTTTATTTTTTATATTTACATTTTTAACAAAAAATACACTGCTGGCCACCCCTAAATGCAACACCAAGAAAGACAAGAGATCCCCAAAATTTATTTTGTAATTAACATGTTGATAAGTATCAAATGATTAAATTTATAGATTTCTGTGAATTGGTTCCTGCCAGAATCAGGAAAAGTAGCCGCCATTGTTGGAGATCACTGCTGCCACAGCCCGGATTGATTGAAAGAGACTTTTGGGGTTTTTGGGGTACAGAGACCAACAGCTTCCACACGTTAAAAAAGGATCGGTGTGGCACTGGGGTGTAATCTGGGGCAATCGTTGAGCAACCATGGACCCACATGCTTTCTATCGGCGAAAATACGGAGAGCAGCCGGCAGGAACAACAATCTGGGTTTTTGACGAAGAACCTTTTTACAATCTTCAGTGTGGTCCCCATTATCTTGTTGAAATAGGCTGGCCAAGCCGAAGGTAAGGAAAGACAACCCCAAAATCCGAAGATTTGCACTGGTTGTTTAAAGTACGGGAATGCGCACTGAAGTGCGGAATGATATCCCAAAACCGCCCCATACCATAGTACCCGGGGCGGACCGGGTGGGTGCATAACGAGTGTTCGCAACCTCTCTCCACGGTGTCTCCCGATTCAACCACCATCGTGATGGAGACAGATGGGATGGGCAGTAAAAACAACTTCATTCCTTCTGCCGCCCACATCCTTCTTTCATCGCACCATTGGCCGCGGAGACGTCTGTGGTTTGCGTCAAAGGGTTTGACCCAATGGACGTCCCGGGGCGACCACTGCGCGAAACGGGGCGAATGGTTGTGCAGACACTGAATGATGCGCAACTCAATGTGCGGCGGTTCTGATGATTGCATCCGTAACGCCCTGCACACAATTTGCCTGTCCTCACATGAAGTGATGCATGAGGTGGATGCGATCGACCACGTCGGTGTCCGTCGTACCCTCCGCATCCAATGTTCACATATCCGCATTAGGTTTTTTGGTTTTGACCAACACGGCTACCGATTTCCTGAAAAATAATCCAAATCTCGGGAAAGGGACATCCCTTTCCCCTGTGAACTCGGTCGTCAAAAAACTGACGCTGTTTTCTCGAGACATAACGATCGTTTTTTTTAAAACCACAAGAAAAACACAATTGCCGAACTTGAAATCTTCGAAATCTCCAAGCCTTAAATAGGCTTTGAGGTGGCGCCACAGGCGCGCGTGATGTGTGTCTGCGCTGAAATTCTAATCATTTGCATATCTCACCTCCGCTAATGCATGTTGTAAATTTCATGTTATTTGCATGCTTCCTGTAGGGTGCTGCAGTGTAATTTATACAAAAGTTATATATATATATGGTATTTTGAAGTCAATAGCGCGAGAACTTTTCGGAAAAAACTGTTTTTATTCATCCAGTGAACGACATATGAAACAAAAACTAAAGCCAAGTGCTCCTGTTTTAGTCGGATTGTATACTTTTTCCATAGCTGTCAAATTATCACTTTTTATTTGGTTTCGATTGAAGACTAAAGCGTGGAAGTGTATGTGAAAACCATAAAAATTAATGAGCTGGGATTGGAAATATTATGTTTATAATGTCTTTTCTGAGAACTGATTAGCTGATTAATTTGTTATAGAAAATAAATGTTAAATGGTAAATAGGAGATTTAGTTTTAGATATAAGTTAATTATCTTTACATATACATATGCGTGCACCTTCAAAATAACGAATACTGTTTTTTATTCGAAATAAATTTTATTAATTTATTTGATTTTTTCCAACAGTAATTTTCAAATTCAACAATATTTTTTACAAAATCTTATTAAAAATTTTTAGTGTAATAAAGCAATAATGCAATGACATAATTTGTCAGACTGCATTCAAAAAGCGTATATTTTAAAATTTTAACGCTTTACTTAATTTCCCCGAATAAATCATACTGTTCATATTTTGAAATGTGTCGATTATTTTTGCATATTAATTCATTATTCGCTCATTCGTAAATTAAAAAAAATCTCGTAAATTATTCTTTTACTATAGATTCAAATTAAAACTTAAATCGGATTATGTACGATTAAAACTTAAAATAAGCAATAATTTAAGAATAAGACTTTTTAATTGAAATGCAAGGAGTTTTTAGGTCATTATAAAAATGGTACTATTATATATGCAATAAAGGAGGAATTCTTTCAAATATACTACAATGCATTAACAAAAAAACTTTACTCATTTAAATAATCAAAGTTTGCATAATCTACAAAGCAATACTATTAACTCGTTGAATCATCATTGTTATGGATTTTGTGTAAAGAATACTTAAAATAGTGTAGATATTTTATATTTGGATGTATAATACTGTAATATTACTCTATGTTATATTTATTTTGTGTTAAAATTGTAATATTCGCAACGTTAAAAAAAAGGCGTTATAATCCTTACGTTATAACGGCAGTTCCATGGGAACTTGGCGAAATCTTGGCGATAGAACCAAGTTAGTATTATTTTTGGAGAACATGTTGGTGACTTTGGCTACTATTTTGGTGACTTGGCGACCATTTTAAGTGAGTTTGGAACCCTATAGATTCTTTTATAAATTAGTGGAGAAATACACTAATTTCACGATCTATGACGAAAGCGGATGTTTCTCGAAGGATCTGCGAGGCCTATAAATAGGGAGATACTTGCCGAAACTGAGTTAGTGTTGTTTTGACTAACGATTAGTGAACTTTACTTGACCGTTGAAGGGTCTTCCAGCGATTATTTCGGTTGTTGAGTAGAACCAGCGGTGCTTGTGAATAATCTTTTACATACTTGTATTTTAGACACTGATAGTTGTATCTGAGCGCTGTGTTGAAGGTCTGTAGACCTTCTGAAAGTTATTCTGCAAATTTCACTGTTAAGCCAGTATTTCAAAGATTGTTTTCCAACTGTAAAATTCCATCACTCCTGTCTTGTTCATTGCGACTGTTTTGCATAAAATCCTCGAGTCCCGATCAATGTAGCAATATGTTAAATTGATTCAAATTCTCATTCCTAGAAATAAATACCATTTTCTATGAGTAGTTTCATCATCTATTCTCAATAATTTAAAAGAAAAGATTTACTCAAACAAATGATGGTATTGTACTTATAATTTTTCATGTATTTAAGCATTTAAAGACACAAAAAGTTATTTTTACTGTAATAGTTATAATTGATTGAGCTTTAACATACACCCAATTCTTACTTATATTTTAAGCTTCAACTTTATTTTATATTTTATCGATATAAGAAAGTTCAAATTATAACTGTAGTTCTTTAACAAAACTATATATACAGCATATGAAAAAACGTAATACAAATTATAATCCCTTTTAAGCCTTAACTTCGACAATTTCTACTTTTATTTTAACCTTCAAGGGAAAATATGAAAAAATCAAGATAAGTGAGCTGAGGGTAATATTTTTTTTAAAAATACTAAGTGTAAAATGAAAAACTAAAATGAACTAAAAAATTAAGAATATTGCATTAGTAATTATATAAGCTTAAGAGCGTAAAAGTTTACAGTGAACTAAAAATTTCTTTTTTTTCTCCCTAATTTTTTTATCCTTTGTGGTAATTATTCGCGTAAATAACCTTGGTATCAGTAATCCTTGTTTTGTTCGTTTTTGTCCTGCTTTGCATACTCTGTGCTTAATCTCATTTAATATTTTAAAAATTATAGTATTCTTTATATTTATTAAAAATTTTCATATATCAGAAACAAATAAACAGATATTATACCGAAATATAAAGATATACAAGTTAAAATTAGTAAAAATAAAACTAACATTATGGTTATATTCTGTTTATTCTTATCAGATGTCTATTAAGTTATTTCCTATTAGAAACATTAAATTTAAACCCATACTTTTTATAAATTAATTTAAAAAATACTTTTTTTAGTCATATCATTTACGACAGCATCGTGTTACTTTGCTTAATCTCATTCCATAAATTGGCCTTTTCATTCTTTTGAATAATTTACCAACTTTTCTTCCATATTCCCCTCTCGCATTATTAAATCAATCTCGTAATACTGATAAAAAATATAAAACCCAAAATGTGTTTCTGTTTATTCTTCTTTAGTTCGTATCACATATATACATACTTCAATCAAAACATTCTAAAAATAAAATCCTGTTCAACATTACAGAACTTGAAATTAAGTTTTAAAATAAATAAGTTCCAATTTAAAGTGGAAACTTTTGAGAACTTGTGGCATAGCCATCTGTCGATAGCTATGTCTTGGGGGTTCCGTGTAAGTTAGAGGTGTGGGATTATCGGAAGGATGAGACATTCTATAATTCTTAATATGACTTTTATTAAGAATTTAACTTAAATTACTTATATAACGAACAAACTTGTATTAAATGAGAATAAACCAAAAATACGGCCGTTTAACTAAGTCAGATCACGCAATTAGATCACTTATCAATATAACTAATTAGATCCTCCCAATCTCAATTCAATAATTTACTAGCGTTCAGAATATAACCCCCTACCTTGGGTTGAAGGCTCAACGAATGATATTTCCAGGTAGACTGAGGGCTCGTGTGCAAAGTTGTCCTTGTATATATTAGCGGGGGGGGTGTCTCCGGATTCTTGAGTACGTTAAACACACTTCCAACTGTTCCAACTAAGTTTTCTAAGTTTCCATTTTCTCACAAAATTTTCTATTTTTTAAAAGGTTATCTTATTTGCATTGTTGCTTCTTTTTCCTCTTGAATTGTTGGAAAAAATTTTTTGCCATTAATCGTCCGTAAAAAGAACTAGGGTTTTGTTAGAAGAAGAAGGAGAGATGTCACAAACTTTATAAATAACCAAGGCAAAATAAAAAACTATAAATGTATCGTATACATTATAAAAAATTTTTTACGCTTATAAATCTATGAAAAGTATGAAATTTTAAAATGCAATGTACTTAAAAGGAACCAAGATTTTTGATACATAAATCGAATTAAGCTTTTATTTTGAATACATATAGAAAAGAACTTATTTATCTGTTTTTTCATTTTTTTAACTGGTACTTACACAAAATTTTTAGATTTTTTATAGATGCAATTTTTTTTGGGGCTTTTCCCCAGTGTTTTTTTAATTTTCCTTAATTTTTTTAATACATGAAACATGATAGAGAAATAATTTGGAAATTTTATAAATTTTTAAATTTACTTTTAAAGGTTTCCCGGCTACGTTCGAACCGTTTTTTACAGAAGCGTATAAATGGATAACATTTATCATATTTAGTGTCATTAGGGAAAATGTACATAAAATTGTTTTAAGAATAGTATTCAAAAAAAAATTTTTTAAAAACAAATTTTGAAAAAAAATGAACATAGAATGCCCCTTTTTTAAAATATTTCCAAAACCTTTTTTAAAAAAACCTTATACGGGCTCAAATCCAAATTTTTTTGAAATATATAACTTAGAAGTGGGTTTATCCATGTTTTGACAACAGGGAGGAAATTTTTAAAGAAAAAACGCCGATAATTTTTTCCCCAAGGGGTTTTTAAACCCTTTTAAAATAAGGGAATGTTTCAAAAATCATAGTTGACCCTTTTGCAGGGGTTTCAGTATATACAGGCAAAATATTATTAAAATAGAAGCATTTTTCAAAAAAAGAGAACATTTTAAAAAAAAGGTTATTCTAAGTTTTTTTGCCGAACTATTTTTTAAAAATTTTTTTTGTGAAAATTCCAAAAAATTTTTACAAGTATTTTTAACTAAGGACACTAAATACCCCGAAAATCCCGTTTTTTTTTAAAAATAAAGGGTTCCAAACTTTCGGATATATATATAAAAAACCCTTTTATATTCTAAAAAGTCATTAAAGTTTTTAAAAACTATATATACGCGCGTATATATAAACCGAATGCAAAAATTATTATGATCCCCTTTCAACATAAATTTCTTGCTACCAGAAAGCGAGTTTAAAAAAGGGAATGAAGCAATAGTGAAGACAAAGCATTGTGCTGTTTTCGAGAAAATAAGAAAAAAAGTGATTTAACTGTTTGAAAATTTTAGATTGCAGGTGCTCAAAGCGTTGGAATCTATCAACAAACCAGTTCAATTGTATTCTTTTTGAGTAGATTTTAATGTTTCCAAAAAGGGAAAACCGCAAAAAAATCCGGGTCACAGCGTCAAAGGGTTTTGGTAGTCATAGTCTACTGAAAGCCCCTTGGGAAAGGGGGAAAAGTTATTAATCCAACAAAAAGTCAAAACATTCGTTAAATTTGGGGGAAATCTTATAAACAAGGAAAAAATGTGAACATTTTGAATGAACTCTTTTTCTCACAGTACACCATATGCTTGGTAGCCGACAATTTTGAAAAAATCTTTTTTCAGCCTTGGGAAAACCAGACGTCTCCATTTCACAAAAAAGACAAACATTTAACAGCAGATGACTGTGAAAGTTTATGTGGTCTGATGTGCAAGTATGGAGAAAAAAAGTAAAAAAACATGGACTCTGCTGTTCTACAATTCTTCAAGCTGGAGGGGGGCAAAATTTGATTTGGGAAGGTCCTCTTGTCAAAACGCGCGCTATTCATCGTATTTAGTCGATACCAACATCTCAAGGATCCAAATCCAAAATAAAGGGGAAACGGTTGACACACACACACACACACACACACACACACACACACACACACACACACACACACACACACACACACACACACACACACAACAACACACACACACACACACACACACACACACACACACACACACACACACACACACACACACACACACACACACACACACACACACACACACACACACACACACACACACACACACACACACACACACACACACACACACACACACACACCAAAACACACACACACACACACACAACACCCCCACACACACACACACACACACACACCCCACCCCACACAAAAAAAAACAAAAAACAAAACACAAAACCAAAAACCCCAAAACAAACAAACAAAAAAAAAACAAAAAACAAAAACCAACAAAACAAAAATAAAAAACCAAAAAAAAATAAAACCCAACAAAAAAAACAAAAAACAAAAAAAAATGTTTTCAAACAACAAAATTTTTCATTTTAAAAAAAATTTTAAAAAAATTTTTTTTAATAAAAAATACTTTTTTAAAATTTAAAAATTTCTAATAAAATAACAAAAAAATAATAATTTAAAAAAAAAAATTTTCAACCCCTTATTGAGAGTTTTATTTTGAACAATATTAATTTTAAAAATTCATTTTCACTTAAAAAAAAGTTTAAATGGCAAAAAAGTTGGGGGTTTTTTTTTTCGTCCTTTTAAAATTATTTTTAAAATTTTTCTCAATTTTGGAAATTTAATTTTTTTTTTTTCATAAAAAAAATTTTCTTTTAAAAAAGTTTTTTATCCAAAAACAATTTAAAATTAGTTTTTTTATCTTATTTTTCCAAGTTAAAAATTTCTTGAAATTTATAAAAGTATTTTTTAAAAATGCTCTTAAAAAATTCTTAAAAAAAAATAAAAAAATTAAAATTTTTAAGTCCTTAAGAAACTTTATTAAAAAATTACATGAATTTGTAAAAAAATTCATCTCTTTCTGAAAAATTTCTTTAAAAAAATTTTCCAATAAAAAAATAATTAATATTCAATTTATTCAACGGGGTTAATTGCTCTTTTAAAAATTTTTTTAAATAGTTTTTTAAATTTTTTTTAATAATAAAAATAATTTTATTCCTGATTTTTAAAAATTTACAGTATTTTTCATTTTAAAACAAAAAATGATTTTTAATTTTTTAAACATTTTTTCTCCAAACAATTATTATTTAGATGTATTTGTTCCTGAATTACATCGCTCGGAATTCTATGAACACCGGAATTAAATGAAATCGACAAATCTTAATTAAACAAAGACGATTAAAGTATAGATATGGGCGAATAATTTATTTAGTTTGAAACATTGAAATTTCGTTCCGGAAAAGATATACACATTTTTACATTCATTGATCTCTTTGTTACTTAAAGGTTGTTCTTCCAAGCATGAATATTTATTTAACCTGGGATCTCTGAATTCAAGCTTGGTAAATAAAAGTTTTATTTTAACTTGAATTCTAATTTAATTAAATGCTGAAATATATTTTATGGTAAATAGAATTCTTTTACTAAGATTGTTTGATAATCCTTCAAAGAAATCTTGAAAGAATGATTAAAATAATTCCTGTAGAGCATGAAATAGGGATATTTATTCCCTTGAATTTATATTATATATTAAGTAAAATAACATTTGTATCAAGCTAATTTGTTGAAAACGAGAATTTTGGTCGAATTTTTAGACTGTTTATAACAATAGACTTTTATTTTATAATTTGAACTTAATTGATAAAATGTGTGATATGCATGTTCTTTATAAGTCGTAAGTTCAAAACGTATTCTTTATAAATTCCTTTTGCATATCCTTTTGATAAAAATATTAATTGTGTTAAGCATTTAATTCAGATTAGTAAACAGGAAAATAGTTGTTTACTTACTTTTGAAATCTGAGTGTATAAAATTAATTAAGCATTTCTCTTTTCGTATTTCAGCAAGTTTAAAAAAATGTTAAGCAATAATGTCGACTGAAGAAGTTATTTAATATTTTTCTTATTAATAATTTAACGAAGATTTATCCTTTTAAATCTCACATTAATTGCTATTATGCATTTTTTAAGAACAAAAATCGATATATAGCTATATTCTTTTTCAAACTATTAAATAAGATTTGTGATTCAATATGTAAATTCTTTAAAAATGAATATGTGTTGGAATATTATAAATTAGTTTATGATCTTTAAGGCTTAAAATTGAATATACATTTTATTTATTGATAGCATATTATCTGATACTATAATACTTCGAGGCTACATGAGGGCTATTAGCAACGTAACTTGTAACTTGAAATTCTGGTCAAATGATGAAGGCTATACTTGACCTTTCCCTTTCCAAATTTACACACAGAGCTAGTGTGAGAACTTTGAGAGGTAACTGATTTAATGTGCTCAAGAGTTTCTACATGGTGTGTCTTAAGTGGTACCAAGATTTGAAACCATGATTTGACTGAAACACTGTCCTTGAGTTCGTGACAATAATGACTTATGATCAAAAGAACAAATTTAGCCTCCCATCCGGTATAAAGGTTAGGGAAGCTGACTGCTGTGCCATAGGGCTTGGGTTCAGATACCGGAGAAAGCATATACGTTTGCAAATGTAGAGGGACTCCGTGACATGGGGGCACTCTAGACAGCCATCGAGCCGCAAGTCCTCTCGTGAGGTTGGTGGAAAAGAGATGAAACCCCATTGACCACCTCCATGCTATTCTTCCTCAAAATTGGGGTAGAATCAAGCCAAATTGTACTGTCACCTGTATTATGTTCAAAGCTACGGATAACGACATGCATACATCTAACCTTTTACGGCGATGAATTTCGTGGACCTCGACCTGACACCGTCAGACACAGGTAGCATTAGCAACAGCAGCAGAACACACACAACACAGATCAGTAATAGCAGAACAGAAATTTAAATTGTTGAACCTGCAACCTCTAATTCATCGTTGTCAAGAAATTAGTTTTAATTACCTACACGTCTATTTTTCAATTTTTCTTTACTCTATAAGACAGTGTTTCTCAAACTGTGGGGCGCGCCCCCCTAGAGGGGCGTGATAACCGTACAAGGGGGGCGCTAGTATATTGAAAAGTCGAAAACAAAAGATTATTTTTAAAGAAATTAATAATTTACTGAAAGGAAGCAAAACAAAATACATTCTGACATCATAAAATACAGATTTACATAGATATAATACACTTATATATAACTGTAACAGTACTGCACAATATGTTTCATAATTAATTTAACAGTGTTAAGTTAAGAACAAATTTAATAATTACCAGTGACCCGATGGAAATGTCATAAAATTATATGCAAAATTTAATTCTTATCTTGATAATTTGTACAGTTTACAATTAAAGTCGTATTGTAGCTTTACTTCAAAGTATATTATTGTTGAATTCAATACATCGTTATTGTACGGAGGGGGGCGCGATGAAAATTATGATTGAAAATTGGGCCGCAAGTATAGAAAGTTTGAGAAGCACTGCTATAAGACATTTACTTCTTTTTTGAACACTATCACTTGAAAGATATTTACGAAATAGTATTTGGCTTCTCGACTGATAGGCTCCTATACCTTTTCCTCCTACAGGTAATTTGGGAAAAAATAACTTATATATAAAAAAAGACTATTAAAACTTTACTATTTTTAAAAATGCTCCGCGCGCATTAGTTTTTTAGATAGGTACATACTTTTTGTTTTACATATAGATGAACTACAACAAAATATATCTGTGCATGAATTTTAAATTCAGAATAAAATTTAATAAAAAAAAAGATAAATTTTTTTATACTATATGAAATATTTCACCAATTATCACCCATTCAAGGTATTCAAAACAACACAACATAACACCCGTTAAATATTTTACAAAACTAATGTACAAATTTATGAATCATATCATCTTTCATAAGTAGTGAAAATTTAAAAGAGATATATGACGTAATTTGAAACGCAAGAAGCATTTTACGTAACAATGAAAAGGGAAAATTTACGAACTAAGAAAAGTGCATTTAAAACATTTATTTGAGTAAAATAAAAAAAAATAATTCAGTAATTATTAATCAAAATGACAAAATTTCTGACAGAATTATTCTATGAAATTTAAGGACTATTATTAGTATACAAAATCGCAATCTCGACCTAAATTTGACATTGTGAATTTCCACCATCCTCTTAACATTAGAGGCAATGAGGTCGCTGATAGACTGGCCAAAGCGGAAGTGAGAATAAAACGGCTACTGGTACTTCGCTCACTTATCAAGAACTGTACTCCAGAGCAGCGGTCGCCAAACCTCACCGACCAGTAAATTCATAATTTAAATCCCGTGGACCACTATAATAGGATTTTTAAGTGTTAAGTTATTGTTAAGAATTGAATTATGTTTCAATGCATCTTAAAACACAGCTTAACGTAATGAATAAGTATATTCGACATTTTTCTGGGAACCAGTGAAATTTTCTCACGGCCCACTAGTGGTCCTCAGACCACCACATTGGTGACCTCTGCTCTAGCTCAAGATCTAAACTAAATTTAATATGGCGTATTTTATCTGCGCACCAATGAAACACATAGGAGTATCTTCCAGTTCTTTGCTGGAAATCAAATGTGACCGTGGCCCCCAGACTGCTCTGGCTAGACTAACAAGTAACAACTTGAATGAAAGGTCTTTCTTATGAAAGTGGCAGAAAAATCCACCCCAATTGTAAGAAATGCTGTGACCATCCATCTTCACCGGATCACATTCTGAGATGCATCAGACTTTTAAGGGGGGAGAGGGCTTAACCTTCCGATCCCCTTATTATTATGGATTCTTTGGTGGTCAACAACTTTCTGGAGCTGATCTGACATATGTCAGATCGTTCGAGGATAAGAAATAACAACATTTTTCCATAATTTTGTTGTGGCTGGAGTAGCTTAGTGATCAAGGTAACGGATTCGTGGCCGGAGTGTCATGAGTTCGAGCCTAGTACCACTGAAGACAGACTGTGATGAGGGGGCCGATGCATCTAAAATACGCGAGGTTCAAACATCTTTCAGTTGGTGTGGTGTGAAAGTTGTGAGAGCGGGATGCCAGCTCAGGTGTCGTCCTCGTCACTTGACCATGGGTCAAAATTGTGAGGTCCGTCGCTAAGAGTAGATGAATAGTGTGAAGTTGCTATTCACTCGCTTATCCATCATTTTATCCGAATCGAAAATATAACCATGTTTCTTTATAGATATTGATTTTATGGTAATTTCGTGGCAACTGAAAGTTTCTGTAGACAGAAAAAGAAATCACAATCCCTTTGGCGCATTAGGATGGATTGCATAGATAAGAGAAACTCTCATTTCTTAGTTTTATTTTATGCGCTAGAAAAATTATATTTGGATATCTTTTAAACGCACTTTTTTTAGTCAACTTTTAAGCTTTGTAACGGTAATTTCAGAGAATCTATAAAAATTGCTTATCAATAAAGTTTTTTAAGAGATAAAAAAATAGTATCAGTAGATTTAAAATGATTTCTTTTCACAAAGAACACATTTTGTTATTCAAGTTGTGCTATTAAAATGATCAGACATTGATTGAAATGATTGTTTAGTTTTTTCAAGATTGCTGTTAAAAAATATCTTTTAAAAATATCTCATATACGTGGGAAAAAACCAATACAAAGCTTTATGTAAGTAATTTTCATTAAATACACAAAAATTGATGAATTTTTCACTTACTTGCTACGTATAAGCGTGTGTTATAATACTGTGTTTGTAGCCGAAAAAATCTATTAAAGAAATTAGGCGCATGGTTCATTAAAATCAAATTCTTGCAGTTCTACGCCACTGAAGTTACCCCCAACGTTTCAAGAAAATATTTGTGTATAAATCTATATTATATTTATTTTCCATGCACACACATTACATATAATTACACATGCTTTGACTATTATAATGAGTAATATAGATTCAAAGACATTAAGACTCAGGAATGTTTCGTAGACGTTAAAGTCTATCAGATCCTGTTAACTAAATTTGAATAAATTTTATTCATAAATACATTTTAAGTGTTTTGTTCATTATATTTGTACCCAAATGGAATTGGATTCCAAAAGCTATTTGATTAAAGATATTTTGCTGAATGCAGATAAATAAATTTTAAAATTACTTTCCCAATTATTAATCTAGAAACATTGCTTGATTTTGAAATGAATGCTACAAAAATAAATTCTTTTGTTGTTTTGTTAAATTCCATGTGTATATATACGAAAAATTAGAGCAAGTCTCACAGGCATTAAGAAATTGCATTACATCAGTTTTTGAATAAATATCTTGTTCGAAGCAGTTTGACGCAAACTCCTTAATCTTGTTTAGAAATTGAGTAAAAACATTAAATCATAAAACTCGAATTGTCTAAATGGGATTTCTTTTCAAAAGCATTTCATTTTTCATCTATAAAGCTTAAGACTTAATTCCTTTACATTTCTTTAACTTTAATTTTGATTCTAAAAGCTATACAATAAATTTAAGGAATGTCGCGATAATTTATTTCAAAACAATTCATTTCTACTTCATTTTTATCATTTTTAATAAAAAGATATGAAATTTTCTCAAATTTAAAGTAAAATATCCTTTAAAGTGACAAACAATGGGTTCAATTATTCTCAAATTTACATAAATTCACCCAGATATAATGTACTTCACAGGGGATTTCCATTTTATGATTCTTATCTCACAGTTGTATAAAATATGGCAGTGACAAATTTAATTATTTACTAAAGTGTGCAAGTGTGCAATTTATATAGGATAAATATTTGAGGAAACAAGTTAATTTCTTCGTATTTATGATGTATGAATGTTTTGAAGATCATATCTGTTTTTAAATTTGTTTCACTTTTAAAAGCAAATCAATAAATTTCAACATGATTTATCTGAATATATATATCATCCACAATAAAAATATATGAAAATAGGTATAATTCTAAGTATAATTAGGTAGTATGGTAAAAAATATTAGCCATGGTAGTACAATAGCAAACTCTTAGCCTTAGGAACGAAGAGTGCAGGTTTAAAAAACGTTGTGAGGCCAGCCAACCTTCACCTGTAATTTGCCTACACTACTGGGTTAAAGGAAAAGGAGAAGTACTATAAATATATCATTATTATAAGATAAAATACACTAATGTTATTATAAAATAAAATTGTAACAGGAAAATCAATAAAAACTGCTTACTTAATGTATATACTTACTTAAAAACCCAAAATGTTAATAGAAAATTCTTTGAAAGGAAGAGGGGACCCCAATCATACATAGTAATTCTAATATATATATATTATAAAATGTATATATATATATATATATATATATATATATATATATATATATATATATATATATATATATATATATATGATATATGTAATTTCACTCAGCTCTTGTGGTAGTCTATTTATTTCAATATGAAAATCATAAAAAAAATAAAATGGTATGTTCTCTTACAGTTCAATATCAACAGGATCCGTAACGATTTCGAGTCTCTTTCGCACTCTCTTCCGTTCCCTGATTTTCCAAGCCAGGAGACCGCTGTGCTTCACGGGCTGGTCCGTAATCACTTCGAGTCTCTTTCGTACTCTCTCCCGTTCCCTAATCTTCCAAGCCAGGAGACCGCTGTACTTCGTGGGCTCGTTATCGCTGTTCCTATCGCTCAAGGGACGTCCGAACGGCTCCCTTCAAAAATTCAGTCTTTTTTCTCCGGACTCTATCGCCCTGCTTATATCCTCTCTCTCATCTCTTTGTCGGCCTCAAACCACCTGGTTCTTCTGCCGCCTTCCGGTCTCGGCTCCCTTGATCTCTTACCCTTCTGCCGCGCCAAATCTTTCTCATTTCCTGTTCGCTAGACTCAAAGAAGCGCCGAGGTTGGGTGCACCTTTGTACGTTCTCGCACGCGCCGTCAATGAGTTGTGGGAAAATGAATACACAATGATAAGGCGCCTCTTTTTGACAGTCCGGTCAGCTGGGAAAAAAGGTGCCGAAACTCGACCATCCAGTTACGAAATTCCTTCCCAGCAATTAGGAAATGCCTGGAATTTTCGCAACTTCTGTCGGCAAGGGGCAAGGGATCTGTTGGAAAATAGGGGGAAGAGATATGCTTCGTCACAATATAATATATATATATATATATATTATAAAATGTATAAAAATAAATTTTTAATAATATAAATAATATAAATATAATTTTGGTTTCTCTTAATGATACTTTGTCTTATTTTTAATATAACTTAAGAAAAATGAATTTATTATTTTTGAAACCTTTCTGCTTTGAATTTGGGTATGTATTATTTAATCTAACTATAATTTGTTTATTTTCTTTGTTTGGAGTAGTGATCTAAGTCATTTCGTGGGATGCTTAAGTATATTATGGGTTCTTTTACTATAAGTATTAATAATACATTCAAAAGATCTACCTGTTATAATCTTTTGGAACTTTTTAATGAAAAGAAGAAGCCACCCAGATCTGGTTTTATTCCCGCAAAACACTCATTAGCCTGCTACATTCACATACTTCGAAGCGTATTCAAAAGAAAAGAGCTACAACCTCCTAACTTCCGCACCATACCATTGGGAGGACGTTGGAGCTTCGTCAGATTAGATTTAACGTGTATTGCCCCCACCTACATGGCGAGTCTTCAGAGGTACTAAGCTCGAACTCATGACACGCCAGCCACGCGTCCGTTACCTTGACCATTAGATTGCCACGGCTTCACAGCAAAATTACAAACTGATGCTCGTTTGAACATTTTAAAAATATGATTCCACGAAAGGTTTTGCAAAGTTAAAACGCACCTTTAAACTGTAAGGAAGTAAGTTTAACATTTTATTAACTATCAACAATTGCTGATTTAAAAACAATTGCTGCTCGACAAAAAGAATAAACTAACAATTGTTTTTATAATTTTACACTACGTCGATAAAATAGATATTTCGTTCAGATAGCAGCTGAATCGCAGAATGTAATTTATAGCATGGACAATGACAGCTTCGAAAAATTCATGAGCTTTGTTGGATTAATTTGATCTAACACACATCGTCATTCTTGGTCTTTAATCATATTTTTCCGTTTTAGATTATACCTGGAAAATGATCTAAAATTCTGTGAATAAAATAAACAATTTTATTTTGTTGTGACAGATATATGTATATTTGAAGCATGATTTGATATTTTTATTTTAATATGCCTTAAGATACTTTCTGAGTAAGACAACCTTAAAACATTGTGTGGTATTTTTCTAATAAAATTTTAATGTACAGGCAATATTAAATAAATTTTTTATGTCATCATAGCTGTTATTTATTATCTTATTAATTCATTTTTTGATTTTTTTTTAGTTTCGTTTTTTAATTTGAATTTCTAAATCTTCGTGTAGCTAGATATAAATCAAGAAACATGTATACAACCATCACACACAATATTTATTTACTTTAAAATACATGATTCATTATTTACTAAATAATTTTAATAATTCCTGGATTTCATACCAGTTTGATTAAAAAATGAGCATTAAATTTCTCATGCACTACTATTAACTTTGAAAAACATGTTTAATTTTTCATGTCTAGATTTTTCCTGGAATAAACATTGTGAGAATTTCTTAAAATATTACTTTTCTTTTCAAAAAAAGTTATCCACAATAATATTTAGGAATAACAAAATCTGAATAATACAGAGGAATCTTATTTATTACACTAAAATATTCTAAAAATATTATTCATTTTCTACCACTTATATTTTAATAGTATAATCTGTTGAATACCCTAAGTTATTAAATTTTTGGAAAAGTATGTTTTTGCGGTGATTTATATTCGAAAAAGAATAGCGATTCTGCCCCAAAGAACAAAAGAATAAAAAAGAAAATCTTTTAATATAGTAGACTTTGATATAAATATCAAACCACAAAATCACATGCAATTTTTTTGACAATTTCCTTTCTTGTTAGAAAGAATAAAAGTGAAAACCTGCTCAATGATTTTGCAGTTAATTATTCATCCCAAATCTCCAACTGATATATCTCCTACCCCGTTTTTTGTTTAAAAAATAAGATGAAATACCCATTCCGGTTACTGTATAAATTTAATGTCGTTTGAATTGTTGACTTTCCGGATAAAAGGATTTAAAAATGAGATTCACTTTAAAAAAATGCCCTAAATAATACATTATTTTACTTGTTCCTTAATTACATCTTCAGACAGAATAAGAATCGTCATATTTAACAGCTGGATATGAAAATATATCAAAATAGATTCAACATCAAATCTTTAAGAAAATCCAAAGAGAACTTGTTAAGTGGTGTGTGCTCATTATCTTCACTACACTTATGGGTTACCAAATTTTGTATGTCTGGACGCTTACTCGCACGCAAACACACACTCATATACATACACTCGTATATGCGCACTTGATATACCCTCACATACATACTCTTGCATATACACGCATACATGCATATATATTACATATAAAATATTCTATTCATTTATTACCAATGGTACTTTTCTGGAATAATTTTACATAGTTCCCCTTACTTTCGATATGTAATAGTAGCTCATTAGCAGTTCTGTATATAAAAAGATGAAAATCGTTGAAAAGGAATAATTTCTGACCCTACACAGATGTTTAGAATTAAAAGAATTTGCATATTTCGTCGAATATCATGAAAAGTTTTGAACGAAGTGTAAAAATACTGCTTCGAAACAAAGATTGCACATATCTTGGGCATCAGAGCTAAACAAATAACATGATTTATAAGAGAGCGTGCCGAAATCTACATTTCGTTTGCCAGTATAACTCGCCAAATCTCTTAGTGTTTGTTCTTTTTACAGAAATCGGTTAAGTTAAAATTCAAACAACAAAACTGAGTAGCCATTAATGTTTAGATGATGGAATGAGGTAGGAGAATTGTATTTAGGCTAGAAGTAAGCTAGTCTCAAATCCATATTTGTAGAGAATTAAATTTAACATCGAGCGTTGTGTGTTCAACTTATGGAAACAGTTTCGG